>CAWUFW010015557.1:0-355759 GCA_963921515.1 Calotriton arnoldi | reverse complement strand
AAGTCTCCCTTGAGCCATTGAGCTGACGAGCTAGTGGAGATGCGCCTGTGAGAGGTACTGAGACCTGTAAGAATTGCTGTGAGTGTTGAGGTCTCTAGCCAATCAAGGCACAACTTCCCAACACTATAGGATGTCACTACCCCTGGGTGTTGTCTCTGTACTTAGTGTGTATCTGGCCTATGGATACTAAACCCTTCGGTTGTATTCATAAATCTCTGTTGACAGGTGTTTGTGTCAATGGGCCAAATATGCCATTTCGTCCAATCAGGATCTGATCTGTTGTACTGGAGAATGTCATCTAATCCTACCCCTTGTGTAGTTGAATTCTGCCCCCCACGCATCTGTGATGGTGTAGGAAACCCGGGTGAGTTCAGTTCCTTATTCTTGGCTAGTCCAAGACAGGATGTCTGTTGCACAGTGTCATTTAGAAATATCAGCTGCTGTGGAATGAGGCATGCTCTAAAAAGCGCTTCTGTTCCCTGGACTTGCCAGTCCCTAGAACCCCATATTGATTTTAAATCTATAGTGTCCTTCCATAGGTCGAAACCCTGTGTAGACAACTGGGGCATAAAGGAAGCAGAGTAAATCTGTTTGGTGTTAGTTAACATAATTTTCTGTGCTGATGTTGTTGCCACTTTGTAATAAAATGACCTCGGGTCAGATGTGTTGAACCCTGAAAAGTATGTGAATTTCTGTGCAAAAGTTTGCGAACTACCTTTTGGAGGTGTTGGGCAGTGTTCCCACTGGTGGTATGCAAATACATTTCTAGGTGTTATAGATTTGTGCAAGAAATGATGACCATAGTGTTGGTAACAGAACAATGTATCATAGTCTGAAGTACCTTCTAACATTTCATTGTTCGGAAATGCAGCAGTTTTTTCTAAATCAGACATCATAGTAGGAAGGGGTGGGAGCACACTGCTGACCTCCCAGCACAGTTCGCCCCTTAGCATTCTGGTAAATGCAGTTTGTAGTGCATGCTTACTTGGTATTTTGCTGGAGTGTTCCACCAAAGTTGGTGCAGATTAGTGCTGTCATCTCTAGACAAATGTGTTTCTGGATTTTATCCGTCATCAGTAGAGATCAAAACGATTTTCTTCTGGGGTTGCTGAGCAGGCTGCCACAATTCTTACAGGTCTCACTACCTCTCGCAGGCGCACAGGTGCATCTCCACTAGCTCGTCAGCTCAATGGCTCAAGGGAGCCTTTTAAACAGGAAGGGGTGGGAGCACACTGCTGACCTCCCAGCACAGTTCGCCCCTTAGCATTCTGGTAAATGCAGTTTGTAGTGCATGCTTACTTGGTATTTTGCTGGAGTGTTCCACCAAAGTTGGTGCAGATTAGTGCTGTCATCTCTAGACAAATGTGTTTCTGGATTTTATCCGTCATCAGTAGAGATCAAAAACGATTTTCTTCTGGGGTTGCTGAGCAGGCTGCCACAATTCTTACAGGTCTCACTACCTCTCACAGGCGCACAGGTGCATCTCCACTAGCTCGTCAGCTCAATGGCTCAAGGGAGCCTTTAAACAGGAAGGGGTGGGAGCACACTGCTGACCTCCCAGCACAGTTCGCCTCTTAGCATTCTGGTAAATGCAGTTTGTAGTGCATGCTTACTTGGTATTTTGCTGGAGTGTTCCACCAAAGTTGGTGCAGATTAGTGCTGTCATCTCTAGACAAATGTGTTTCTGGATTTTATCCGTCATCAGTAGAGATCAAAAACGATTTTCTTCTGGGGTTGCTGAGCAGGCTGCCACAATTCTTACAGGTCTCACTACCTCTCACAGGCGCACAGGTGCATCTCCACTAGCTCGTCAGCTCAATGGCTCAAGGGAGCCTTTTAAACAGGAAGGGGTGGGAGCACACTGCTGACCTCCCAGCACAGTTCGCCCCTTAGCATTCTGGTAAATGCAGTTTGTAGTGCATGCTTACTTGGTATTTTGCTGGAGTGTTCCACCAAAGTTGGTGCAGATTAGTGCTGTCATCTCTAGACAAATGTGTTTCTGGATTTTATCCGTCATCAGTAGAGATCAAAAACGATTTTCTTCTGGGGTTGCTGAGCAGGCTGCCACAATTCTTACAGGTCTCACTACCTCTCACTGCGCACAGGTGCATTTCCACTAGCTCGTCAGCTCAATGGCTCAAGGGAGCCTTTTTAAACAGGAAGGGGTGGGAGCACAGTGCTGACCTCCCAGCACAGTTCGCCCCTTAGCATTCTGGTAAATGCAGTTTGTAGTGCATGCTTACTTGGTATTTTGCTGGAGTGTTCCACCAAAGTTGGTGCAGATTAGTGCTGTCATCTCTAGACAAATGTGTTTCTGGATTTTATCCGTCATCAGTAGAGATCAAAAACGATTTTCTTCTGGGGTTGCTGAGCAGGCTGCCACAATTCTTACAGGTCTCACTACCTCTCACAACTGTTCAATAAATACTTATTGAAACGCCCGACTGTTTATTATGTGTAACTCTCTGAGACAAACCGAATAAGTAAGCACGAGTGACTGAGCGAAAGGTAGTACATTGTTTCCATGATTCTGAGGAATGATCTAAGGTTGCCAGAAACGAATCTCTCCCCGATAAGAGGAGATTCTAGTAGCACTGTGAGCTAGCTAATGCAAAACAATCTAACATATGCGGTGAGGGTGCACAGAGTCAGTCTGCCACCAAGCCCACAGCTTATGTTATACAAACGCGCAGGTCCTGCATGGGTACTATAGGAACTACATGACAATGCAGCCACTTAACACCCACTCGCTCACTTATACAGAAGACACTCATGCACGCTCTCACTCATCCACATAGCTACTAACGCATCCACTCACTCATCCATATGAGCACTCAAGCAGCCACTCACTCACCTATACAACCAGTCTCACAGCTATTCACTCACCCATTGAGGTACTCACACACTCACTCACTCACTCATGCAGCCATTCAACATCTACTCACTTATCCATATAGCTACTCATGTACCATTCACTCATCCATACACTCACTCTTGTTTACCTATCATTCACTCATACAACCACTCACATACCCATTTATTCACCCATACCTCCCCTCAACACCCACTCACTGATTCATACAGACATGCATGCACCCTTTCACTCACCTATATCGCCACTCACATAGCCACTCACTCCCATAAATAGCCACTCACACAGCCACTCACTCACTCACTCATCTAGCTACTCACACATCCACTCACTCACCCATACAGCCACTCATGAATCCAGTACTCACCTGTACATCCACTCACTCACCTTCTCACTCACAATACAGAAATTCATGTACCCTTTTCTTCATTCATTCTGTTACTCACACACTCACTCACCCATGCACCATTCATGTACTCTCACTCACCAATATAATCACACATGTACCCACTCACTCACTCATACAGCCACTTAAACAGCCACCCACTCACCCATCGAGTTATTCACACACTCACTTACTCATTCATGCAGCCACCCATGCACCCTGGCACTCACCCATATAGTCAGTCATGCACCATTCACTCATTCATACACTCACACATGCACCCTGTCACTCACTCAAACAACCACTTGCACACCCACTCACTCACCCATACAGCAATTCAATACCCACTACTCACCCATACAGGCACTCATGCATCTTCTCACTCATACATGTAGCCAGTCACGCAGTCATTCATTCACCCATACAGCCACTTATAGAGCCTGTCACACTCTCATGCAGTCACTATCACAAAAACCCAGTAAGACATACAGACACTGACACACATTTTCATTCAACCATACAGTTACTCACATACAAGATAATCATCTATACACTTACTCACACACCAACAAAGAAAAGAAGATGTATTTACACTATTACAAACATACATATAACATGTAATTATTCTTTCTTAAACCAGAATAGGTGGTTATAACAAGAACTTTTTTTTCTTTTTGAAATTCGTTTGTATTTTTATAAACAATTTTGGTTTTTTTTTGTTTGGTTTTTTAGATTTAGAAAAAAGGAAACAAAGTGCTTTTGGACTTAAAGCACAAAAGTAGTACTAATATTTTTGATTAAAAGAACTTACACTTGTGAGTGTTTATAGAAGATATTTATTTTATTTTATTATTATACTTAGTATAGTGCATGACTCACTCCCGAAGGTGTATCTCTGGGCTTACGCTGCAGGCCAAAGGAAAGTGGAGTTCAAAACAGCCATGTTTTCAACAACTTCTTGAAATTCTGGAAGTTGCAGGGATAGACTGTTCTCCCATATTAAGTATGGTGCGGCATTTTAAACAGAATTGTCCGACAGCTGAGAATTCAGGGACCAGGGTTGGAGGAGGAGTGACTAGTGTCAAACCAAATGAGGTCAGACCCATGAGACAGGACTTTGTTTCACAGTGTGCAAGTCACTTTTTGGACATTCACTTTTTTCTCCAGCAGGGATGCTGAAGAATTCCCAAACAAAGTTTTTTTGTTTTGTGGGATGTGTTGGCTGATCTTTATGGGAGGAACTGTTGTCATTCTCTCCAGGTAGTGGTGGTGGAGCAAGCACCATTTTTCTCCCAAAAAAACAAACTTGAGAAATGCAAGAGAAATGTTAAAAACACATCCTCAGTCACAAAAAGATAAAAGAAATGGGAGAGGCTTCCTCTATAATTTATGCAATGGTGTTTAGCCAATCAAATCCATTTGTTTCTAAGTCACATGGGGGGCAATGCCTTCTCACTCACATCTTGCCGCCATCGCGAATACGCAAAATATATTAAAATGAACTTTAAAATGTATTTGCACTATAATTATACTAGTTTTAATGTTGTATTACTAAACCTTTTACTATAAAGAAAACTTTAAAGATTTCTATATTAGTATTTTACTGCTACAAAAATTACACCAGAGTCACGTCCCCCGCATGGATCCTGAAGTACATGCCGGCACAGTGCACGGAGAAGTGACGTCTCCCTAAAAAATATATAAATGACCTCTAAAATGTTTTGCCTTTAAAATGATACTACTTTTATTACTTTATTAGCATTCCACTTACCGTGAACAAAGCCTTTAAAGTGTAAACATATCTGTTTCAGTTCTGTCAAACCACGCTGTAGTCATGACACCTTCATGAAGGTCACAATAGGTGTGCAACTCCCAAATCTTTTGAAAAAAATATAATATTAAAAAAATCAATACATTACTGTACACACCTCACAACCACACAAAAAGCTCACATGCAATACTCTTTCCAACTTATGCCAAGATAATGGGCAGCAAACACTGGACATTCACCCAAGGAGCTGCCACATAGTAACTAACTAGTAGAAAGTACACAAATTAGGTAGATATTTGGTGGAAACGTGTGGACTTTTGTTCAATAAACAAGCAGGTGACCTTCTGTTAGAAGCCTGATGCAGATTTCACAGAAAATAAACCTCAACAGCAACCACTTAAAAATGTAAACAAAGCAGGTGCCCCAGTTGAAAATCTACCTCTCTCTGTAAAGGACAAATTATTGCAAGTCTTCACCTTCGCAAAAAAAAAGTAAGTGTGTTTTGTTGGAAATCTCAGATTGTGAAACGATCTAAAATCTTTCATGGACAACAATGCATTGTAGATCTATTAGAGTGCAACCTGTATTAACTGTCACAAGTGTGTTCTTTCTTGCATTCTTCTGGTCAAAGCAGAGTCCATGATTCTCCTCTTGAATTACTAAGAGAGTATGCATATCTGCAAATCACTTCCAAGCTCCTCCCATTTGGCCATGGCCTGTACACCTTAGTAGTATGCAAAGGGCTATTCACATTTTACCAAGAAGACAGGCATGTTACTGAAAAGTACCCCCAATGATTTTGGAGATGCATTGTATTGTTGAATAATATTAGGACATTTCTATTTAACAGAGATACATTTACTCTATATAGTTAAGAGGTAGGATCTTTATTTGATGCAGATTCATCTCTTTATACTCTCGTAGTCTTTTCTATAAGAACATTCTTGTTATCCCAAAATTCTAGACACAGATGCATGAGGAATAATCACATTGCATCACTGGTGTGATTTCCTCATGTGGCATTACATAGCTGCAGTGAAGAATGCATACCGAACATTTACTCAAGGAGGCACTACTTAGTAATTAAGCAATAGAAAATACTCTACTTCGGTAGCTATATTAGGCAAAACAATGGACTCTTTTTCAATAAAGGGGCAGCTGCTGTTCCATTATGGGTCAGTCACTGACACAGCATCTAAGACAACCACATAGACACTCACAGACCCATTCAGACACTCAGACACTCACATAGCCACTAACAGACCCAACCAGACACTCACAGATCCACTTTCAAAGATTACAGGTTGTAGTTAGGAAATACATTTTAAAAAACGTACAAATTTGCTGGAAAAAACAAAAGTTGCAGGGACATTATAAACTTAGAAATTCACTGAAAAACAAAGGTTACAGGGGCCTAATCTTAAAGGAATCTTTTTTTTTTAAATCATAGAAATTCGCATGAAAAAAAGGTTTAAGGGACGTTATGGTTAGAATAAACAGTTGAAAAAACATTCGAAATTCATTGAAAAAAACAAAACAAAAGTTAAAGGGACGTTATAATTAGGCTCATATTTCCCTCATACAAAACCATAGAAATTTAGCAGTTATAGTTACCTGAGCTAACTCTAACTGACGCCCCCGCAATGAACTTCTGAATACCTCACATATTACATCACTCATGACATGGTCAGTGACATCACTGATGACTTCATCCACAGAACCACTCACAGACATACTCACATCCCATACAGCCTAACAAACCCCCATTCACACACCCCATGCAATCACTCACAGACTCATTCACATACTTGTACAACTACTCACATACCCAGTCACTCATCCAGAGCCACTCACATACCCACTCACTCATACATCCACTCACACACCAACTGACTTAACCAAACACCCACTCAAACAGGCTCTCACTCATCCATTCAACTACTTATATACCCATCACTCACTCATACAGCCATTTCGATACCCACTCACTCACCCATACAGTTACTCAAACACCCAGTCACCCACCCATACAGCCACTTACTTACCCATACAGCCACTCACACACCCACTCATGCACCCATAAAGCCCGTCAGATGCCCATTCACACACGGATACACACAGTCACTCACAATATATATTAGAAGTAGTATCAGTCATTAGTAGTACACCTAATATACTAATGAAACTTTTGTAGTAGCTTAGTATATATGTTTAAAATCATAAACTCTTACAAAATACTTACACTCACTGGATGATGTCATCAGTCATATCATCAATGATGTCATTTGAGATGTCATAAATGATGTCATCAGTGATGTCATTAAACATGTCATGATGTAATATGTGAGGTATCTATATATATATATATATATATATATATATATATATATCTGCGGAAGAAAAGAGGTGCCCACTAGGCGAGATGCTCTCACAGGTAGGTTTTTATTGCAAAACACAGAGCTGCTTTGAGAACAATAGTACATCAGTTCTCTGCCGACGCGTTTCTGGCTTTACGCCCTTCTTTATAGGCAAATTGCAGAAGTGACGACATGCGAGCACTGCCCAGTATATCCCCATCATGATTGTTTAATCACACTCAGGTGAGTCACTATTCACATAGCATGCTGGGACTGGAAGTCCAAAATACTACCCATGTGGGTCGCTGTCACTACGTCCGTTTAAATAAAGTTATTTTCAGAGCAATGTCCAAGAAGTCATTCTCACATGCTTACCGCATCTCCTGTCCCGCTTTTTGCTGCCCCAATAAACAGCAGCGGGCCCGCTGGTGATCTTGCGACTGAGCCATCTTACAGCCAGGCTGGCCGTACTTATGCAGAAGAAAAGAGGTGCCCACTAGGCGAGATGCTCTCACAGGTAGGTTTTTATTGCAAAACACAGAGCTGCTTCGAGAACAACAGTCCATCAGTTCTCTGCCGACGCGTTTCTGGCTTTATTTCCTTCTTCATAGGCAAACTGCAGAAGTGACGACATGCAAGCACTGACCAGTATATCCCCATCACGATTGTTTAATCACACTCAGGTGAGTCACTATTCACATAGCATGCTGGGACTGGAAGTCCAAAATATTACCCATGTGGGTCACTGTCACCACGTCCGTTTAAATAAAGTTATTTTCAGAGCAATGTTCAAGAAGTCATTCTCACATGCTTACCGCACCTCCTGTCCCTCTTTTTGCTGCCCCAATTAACAGCAGCGGGTCCGCTGGTGATCTTGCGACTAAGCCATCTCACAGCCGGGCCAGCCGTACTTATGCGGAATAAAAGAGGTGCCCACTAGGCGAGATGCTCTCACAGGTAGGTTTTTATTGCAAAACACAGAGCTGCTTCGAGAACAACAGTCCATCAGTTCTCTGCCAACGCGATTCTGGCTTTATGCCCTTCTTCATAGGCAAACTGCAGAAGTGACGACATGTGAGCACTGCCCAGTATATCCCCATCACGATTGTTTAATCACACTCAGGTGAGTCACTATTCACATAGCATGCTGGGATTGGACGTCCAAAATATACCTGTGAGAGCATCTCACCTAGTGGGCACCTCTTTAGCACAGTGCCATCCATGCCAAGATAGAAAGGGACGAAGTATTTTGCTATTTCTACAGCAAAGTCTTTAAGCATAGGAGTAGCACAGTGACATCACCCGAGCTGTAAAATGACAAAAGCCTTTTATCACTCCAGGAACAGTATTACAGCTTTAGATCGGTAAAATACCATCCAAGTCAGCTTGAAATGAATAAAAGCAACCCTTGGCACTGTGATAATTCTATGCTTAAAATCTTTGATAGGAAAGCAGACAAGTGAGGTGAGCAAATCAAGAGTGTCTCTGGTGTTGTAGGGTGCTCTATACAGGAGCTGCTCTCCACCTACACTTGGGAACTACCCAGAGTTCTCTGCTCCTTGTTTTGTATATATATATATATATATATATATATATATATATATATATATATATATATATATATATATATATATATATATATGCAGTATTTCTCCGGTCTCTTTTGCAATCATCCACGCTGAGACAGAATCACGGACACCAGCTTGAAGTGCAAAAATTCCTTTATTTTTCTATCAGCAGCTATCGGCCATATATATATATATATATTCACTGAAAAAACCATAGGTTTTAGGGACAGTTATAGTTACTTGGACTTTGCACTCGTACAAAACCCGTGAAATTCCCCCGTTATAGTTAGTTCAGCTAACTATAACTCGCGCCCCCGCAATGCACTGCTGATGACGTCACATATTACATCACTCATGACATGGTCAGTGACATCACTGATGACATCACTGATGACATCTCAAATGACATCACTGATGACATCATCCAGTGACTGTGTGTTTCTGTAAAGTTTAAATATTTTTAAAATATATAGGAAAAGACGTATTGAAGAATGAGTGGGTGTGTAAGTGTCTGTATGGATGATTTAGTAGGTGCGTGACTGACTCTATAAGTGAGTGATTTAACGTATCTTACTGAATGCATGGGTTAGTGACTAAACTGGGTGAATGTCTGTATCCGTCTGTCTGTTGCTGTGTAAGTGGCTGCATGTGTTTGTGAATAGCTAAATGAGAGTCTATATGAGTTATTGAATGCTTGTCTGAGTATCTGTATGGGTGCCTGAGTGTTTGTGTGGGAGGGGTGTGTGCAACTCTGTGCATAGATGTGTGAGTGGGTGATTCACTGGGTGGATGGTTTCAAGAGTGCATCTGTGATAGACTGTATGGGTGGGTAAGTGTGTGTAAGAGTGTGTTAGTGAGTGAATGTATGTCCCAGTGGTACATGTGTGAGTAACTACATATGTGAAAGGCAGTATATATGTGTGTTGGAGTATATAAATAGCTATAAGCAAGAGTGAGTGATTGTGATAGTGGCTGTATGGATGATTGTGTGCTTGTATCAGTGATTGTATAAGAGCGTAACAATGTGCTACTATTTGTATGAGTAAGTGAGCTGGTGTGTGTATAACTGTATAGGTGAGTAAATGGCAGTGTGTTTAATTATTTGCATGACTGACTAGGTGTGTGAGTATCTCTATGGATGAGTGGCGTTGTTTGAGTGTCTATATAGGAGTAAGAGTGCATATGATAGTCCTGTACTGAGTGACCGTAAGTATGAGTGACTGTACGGGTGAGTGAGTGGATGTGTGTGTGTAGACCTAAGAATCAGTGAGTGGGTATGTAGTTATTGGTGTTGGAGTGTCTATGGTTTTGCGAATGGCAGTCTGTAATTTAGAGTGGGTGTATCAAAGGTTATATTAGGGTGTGAGGAGGTGCATCAGATTATCACGTGGATGATGTCATCAGTGATGTCATTTGAGATGTCATCAGTGATGTCATCAGTGATGTCACTGACCATGTCATGAGTGATGTAATATGTGACGTCATCAGCAGTGCATTGTGAGGCGCGAGTTATAGTTAGCTGAACTAACTATAACGGGGGAATTTCACGGGTTTTGTACGAGTGCAATGTCCAAGTAACTATAACTGTCCCTAAAACCTATGGTTTTTTCAGTGAATTTCAAAGGTTTTTTAAATGCTAATTTGTAACTATAACGTGTCTGAAACCTATGGTTTTTTCAGTGAATTTCAAAGGTTTTTTAAATGCTAATTTGTAACTATAACGTGTCTGAAACCTATGGTTTTTTCAGTGAATTACAAAGGTTTTTAAATGCTAATTTCTAACTATAACGTGCCTGAAACCTACGGTTTTTTCAGTGAATTTCAAAGGTTTTGTAAATGACAATTTTTAAATGTATTAATTGTTATATTAATTTTTTTCATACTGATTTACTACATTTTTAGAAACAATTTTTTTTACATATTTTATTTTTTAAATTACATTGTAATTACATTATACATTACATTACAAAAAATACTTTCTCAGAATGAATTACTTTAGTTTAAATACTTTGCAGATAGGCAATAGACTTTTAAGTACAGTAGTTACAGTTGTTGCAATGGGCAACACATTTTCAAACACAATGCAACATTCAGCTCAATGTGAATTTCTAGTTAAATGCAATTAGTTACTTTATGGATTACTTTTGTAACCACAGGACTGGATCCTCGATTCAGTCCTGGTACATCTCCTGTAAACAGTTGAGTAAAAGCGTTTTGGTTACAGTCGTGATTTTTAAGGAATATTATTGTATTTTAAAAGTTGACACTTAGAAACTTTTCTCATAGAATCACCAATGTTATCCTATGGAAGGAAATTCACTTAGCAGGTAAAAACTGTTATCGTTACTTTTTCTTACTCAGTGTTGGATCCTGGATCCAGCACTGGTGCATCTCCTGTAAACAGTTGAAAGAATGCGTTTAAGTCATACAGGCGATTTTTAAGGAATATTTGTAGTTTGTGAAAATCAACACTTTGAAACTTTTTGCTGAAAACCAGTCAATCTTAGCCTATGAAGGAAATTCAAGTTACCGGTAAGTACGGTTAAAATTACTTTTGAGGATCAGTACTGGGCTGAAAGATGCAGCACTGAGGTCTCTCCTGATAACAGGTGAGTAAATCGGAATTCGTATTTTGGCTGATTTTAGAGGAATATTTTAAAGTTCCAAAACTCCACACTTAGAAGAATTTCCAAGTGAAACCAGTGTGCCCTATGGAAGGAAATTCAAGTTACTGGTAAGTACGGTTAAAATTACTTTTCAGGACCAGTACTGGGCTGAAAGATGCAGCACTGAGGTCTCTCCTGATAACAGGTGAGTAAATCGGAATTCGTATTTCGGCTGATTTTAGAGGAATATTTTAAAGTTCCAAAACTCCGACACTTAGAAGAATTTCCAAGTGAAACCAGTCAATGTTAGCCTAAGAAGGAAATTCAAGTTACCGGTAAGTACGGTTAAAATTACTTTTCAGGACCAGTACTGGGCTGAAAGATGCAGCACTGAGGTCTCTCCTGATAACAGGTGAGTAAATCGGAATTCGTATTTCGGCTGATTTTAGAGGAATATTTTAAAGTTCCAAAACTCCGACACTTAGAAGAATTTCCAAGTGAAACCAGTCAATGTTAGCCTATGAAGGAAATTCAAGTTACCGGTAAGTACGGTTAAAATTACTTTTCAGGACCAGTACTGGGCTGAAAGATGCAGCACTGAGGTCTCTCCTGATAACAGGTGAGTAAATCGGAATTCGTATTTCGGCTGATTTTAGAGGAATATTTGCACAATGGTGAAGGGAGGGGGCGGGGCCTGAGGTGACATCTGTGCAAACGCGCCCGTTGCGCGTTTTAAGTTGGGGGATTAAGTCCCCTTGAATCCTGAGGGTCCCTAGGGGCCAACTAGCCTACCAGGAACCTCCAATATGCGCCAGGGGCTGCGTTGCAGAGACGTGTAGAGATGCCACACCCCTTTTACACCTCTCTGCAACGCAGCTCTGTGGCGCTTTCTGGATGTACCTGTTGGGCTAGTTGGCCCTCAGGGACCCTCAGGATTGAAGGGGATTTAATTCCCCATCTTAAAACGCGCCACGGGGCCTGTTTGCACACATGTCACCTGAAGCCCCGCCCTCCCTTCACCACTGTGCAAACGCGCCCCGTGGCGTGTTTTAAGTTGGGGGATTAAGTCCCCTTGAATCCTGAGGGTCCCCGGAGTCCAACTAGCCCACCATATACCTCCAAAAGCGCCACAGAGCTGCGTTGCAGAGAGGTGTAAAGGGGTGTGGCCTCTCTACACGTCTCTGCAACGCAGCCCCTGGCGCATATTGGAGGTTCCTGGTGGGCTAGTTGGCCCCCAGGCACCCCCAGTATTCAAGGGGAATTGTTCCCCTCTGCAAACGCGCCAGGGGCGCGTTTGCAGAGTGGTGAAGGAAGGGGCGGGGCCTGCGGGCCCGATCGTTTTTTAGTCCCTGAAGGGGGCTGTGTGGCCCCCTTCCTTTTTTCTCTTTTTGGGCCCTGGGGACCCCATCTCCCAGGGCCTTACCCCTTTTTAAATTACAAAAAAACAAAAACGGGAAGGGGGCCGCGTGGCCCCCTTCCCTGGGCCTGTATTGGCCCCGGGGACCCCATCCCCGGGGCATGGCCTCTATATTTATTATTTTGAGGGGGCAGCGTGGCCCCCTCCTCTGGCCATTTTAAGGCCCCGGGGACCCCATCCCCCGGAGCCGGCCTTTCCATTTTTTTTTCCATTTTTTTTTCTTTTTTTGGGGAGGGGGGCCGCGTGGCCCCCTCCTGGGCCACTACTTGCCCAGGGGACCCCATCCCCGGGGCTGGCCCTCTCCGTTGGGGACTGTGGGGGTCCCCAATCCCCCACAGTCCAGCCGGCTCCCCACGTCCCTTGGGAGCCGGCATTGCTGTTCCACATGGGGAGCAGCTGACATGCTGCTCCCCATGTGGAAAGCAGTCGCTTTGGATATTGGAAGAGAGAGCAGGTTTCCTGCTCTCTTCCAATATCCAAAGCAGTTTGCTATGGCAGGACGGGAGCCGCGAGGCTCCCGTCCTGCCATAGCAAACTACAGTGTCCCGGGGTAGGCACCCCGGGACACTGCAGGAGCCGGCCCTGGGGGGTGGTGGTCCCCAGGGCCATCAAGGGCTCCAGGAGGGGGCCGCGCGGCCCCCTCCCATTCAGTACACAGCCCCGGGAGGTGGTGGTCCCCGGGGCTCTGGGGGTCCGTAACGGACCCCATATTAAAATGTTTAGTGCCCCGGGGAGGTGGCGGTCCCCGGGGCATGTGGGGGCTGGAGGCCCCCACACTGGTTTTATTTTTATTAAAAAAAGCCCGGGAGGTGGTGGTCCCCGGGGCTGCGGGAGGGCTCAGAGCCCTCCCGCACCATTTTTTAAAAAGCCCCGGGGGTGGCGGTCCCCGGGGCTTGGGGGGCCCTTTGAGGCCCCCACACATTAAATTATCCCCCCACCATGCCCCCGGGACTTGGGCCACCCGGGGACAATTAACATCGAAGCGCGGGAGACCGCGCTTCGATTTTTTCGGCAGGATTCGCGCACCCTGAGCGCATCCTGCCGATTTTTATTTTTTTTAAATGCTTTTTTGCCCAGGGGGTCCTTGTGGGACCCCTGAGCAGGCCTAGGGGTTAGGGTGTTTCTACCCTGCCCCCTTTGTGCGTTTTGCGCACTTGTTTCTTTTTTTCTTGGCAGGATACACGCACCCTAAGCGCATCCCGCCGATTTAAAAAAATCTTTCTGCCCAGGGGTCCTTGTGGGACCCCTGAGCAGACCTAGGGGTCAGGGTGTTTCTACCCTGCCCCCTTTTGCGCTTTGCGCACTTGTTTCTGTCCCTCGGTTCTACCGAGGGACAAAATGGCTGCCAACACTTCTTGATTTGGAGTGTTGACAGCCAATTAGCATGCAGCTCGTGATCGGGAGGGTACGCGGATCCGACGCGCCCATAGATATATATGTGATTTTAATTGTGAATTTCTCAGGAACTACTGAACGGATTTACACCATTTTAGCAAAGGCACCAGTCTGAACCAAGGGCTACCTCTTTGCCAAATTTGGGGTAATTCCGTTCAGCAGTTCGGGCTGTAGCTGCGTCTAAAGGTTCCTATGGAAAAATGAATGGGGAAAACGCGTTTTGGGACCCCCTTTTCTCGGCCCCCGCTTGACGTATCACCCTGAGACTTTCAGGGTAGGAGCGGACCGGAGCGGCCCATACAAGTTGGAAGCTTTCGCGAAGATTCGTCAACCGACGCCAGACGTTATTGCAAATAGAATGTCGCGGATTTCCTATGGATAATAGGTTGTAACTATAACTATCTACTGGCGACCGCCAGTAGATAATATATATATATATATATATATATATATATATATATATTACCTACTGGCGGTCGCCAGTAGGTAGTTATAGTTAGAACCTAGTTTCCATAGGAAATGCGTTTTTTGTTTTGCCAATAACTTTGGCACCGTGTGACGAATCTTCGCGAAATTCTCCAAAACAATGTTTCATCCAGGACAGCTCCTATCCTGAAAGTTTGGGGGTGATTTGTCAAGTGGGGGCTGAGAAAAAAGGGGGTCCCAAAAAGTGTTTTCTCCATGTTAATTTCCATAGGAAATTTTAGCCAGGGCTACAGCCCGAATTGCTGAATGGAATTACATGACATTTGGCAAAAAGGTAGCTCTTGGTTCAGAAAGCGACCTTTTTTTAAAATGGTGTAAATCCGTTCAGTAGTTGCTGAGAAATTCAAAAATAAGAGTCAAAAATCAATTTCCCATAGGAAACTTTAGCCAAGGCTACAGCTCGAACTGCTGAACGGAATTACACCAAATTTGGCAAAAAGGTACTGCTTGGCTCAGAAAGCGACCTTTTTAAAAATGGTGTAAATCCGTTCAGTAGTTGCTGAGAAATTCAAAAAATAAAAATATCGATATCTAGAGGCGCGGTGGATCCGCGGACCCTCCGACCACGAGCTTTATTGTAATTGGCTGTCAACACTCCAAACCAGGAAGTGTTGGCAGCCATCTTGTGACTCGGTAGAACTGAGTCAGAAGAAAACAGTGAAACAAACGCGAAAAACAAGAAAAGGGGGGGTAGAAACACCCTGACCCCCTAGGCCTGCTCAGGGGGTCCCACAAGGACCCCCAGGGCCCAAAAAAGTATATATATTTTTTTTAAATCGGTGGAATTCGCGCTGGGTGCGCGAATCTGGACAAAAAATAATAAAAAATCAAAGCGCGGGCTTCCGCGCTTCATTTAAATGAGGCCCCCGGGTGGGCCAGGTCCCGGGGGCATTGCCCAATGTATAGTTTTTAATTGCGGGGGCCCGCGGGGGCTGCCGCAGCCCCAGGGACCACCACGTCCCCGGGGCTCTCTTAATGATATGCGGGAGGGCATGCAGCCCTCCCGTAGCCCCGGGGACCCCCACCCCCCGGGGCTTGTTTTAAAAAAAATATATAAACCTGTGTGGGGGGGCTCGAGCCACCCACACGCACCCGGGGACCGCCACCTCCCTGGGGCACTAAAATGCAAATGCAGGGGTCCGTTACGGACCCCCGAGCCCCGGGGACCACCACCTCCCCGGGGCTTTCTAATTGAAGGGAGGGGGGCCACGCGGCCCCCCTCCTGGAGCCCGTGATGGCCCTGGGGACCGCCACCCCCCAGGGCCGGCTCCTGCAGTGTCCCGGGGTGCCCACCCCCAGGACACTGCTGTTTGCTATGGCAGGGCGGGAGCCGTGTGGCTCCCACCCTGTCATAGCAAACACAGGTTTGGATTTTGGAGGCGAGAGCAGGGAAACCTGCTCTCGCTTCCAAAATCCAAACCAGATTGCTTTTCCACACGGGGAGCCGCATGTCAGCAGCTCCCCTTGTGGAAAAGCAAATCCAGCTCCCGCAGGAGGTGGGGAGCCGTCAAGGACCGTGGGGGCATTGGGGCTCCCCCCACGGTCCCCAACGGATAAGAAGAAGTGGACAAGCGTCGGGGATGGGGTCCCCGAGGTGAATGTAAATTAGTGAAAGTGAACGATTTAAAAAAATAAATAAAATTGGAGTCGCGACCCTAGCGCTGGTCTCAGCGAGGCCCCCAGTGTGAACACGAAGGGTGTGCGGCTCTCAGTGTGGCCCCCTGTGTGAACGCGATGGTTGCGCGGCTCTCAGTGCAGCCCCCTGTGTGAACGCGATGGGTGCGCAGCTCTCAGTGCGGCCCCCCTGTGTGAACGCGATGGGTACACGGCTTTAAGTCACGCTGGGTGCGCGACTCCAAGCAAGAAAAAAAATGTATATTTTTTTTCAAAAACTAAATTATATGTTGGGTTGTTAGGTGGCTCTAAAAAGAGCCCTTGTGTTTATTGGGAGATTTTTGTAGCTACATGTAAGTGCCGATGCAGAGCCGTAGGTTGTTGAGAAGGACTCTGTTTCCCTTATCTGTGAAATGTACACCAACACTCCTGTAGATGCCATCCATATTGAAACGCAGATTGTTGTTGTATATGGAGCCCATTCTATGGTCTCTGAGATAAGCAGAAACAGCTTTATTGACATTTTTTCTAGCTTTCTCAATCTGAGGACAAAATTGATTGGACCAGTTCCATTTCTGTATACATAGGCAGTTTGGGGGAAAAGCAACATCAATTCTGCAAAGGTGTCCTTCATTAGCATTTCCAGACCTACCCCAGTCAATGTGCCTAGGTCATTGCCACCACAGTGCACAATCATGAGGTCAGGGGTTGGAGATGTAAAAGGTTTTAACCAAAGGCATCAATTGGTGCCACTTTAATCCTCTTTGTCCAATCCATTTAATGTCCACATTTTGCAAAGCTAGATCTTTGTCAATACCTCTGTGTTCAGCATACCTTTTGCACCAGAAAATGTAGCTGTGTCCCACAATCCACACTGTAAGCATCTTGAAGGGAAGTCTGGATGTACTGAAAAGATATCTGTAGCTGAAGTAGGCAGTTGGTAGAATAAGAGGTATCTAAAATGGTGGACAAGATGCAGTTTTAAAAAAAGAAGAGAAATGATTGGCTGTTTAAGAACATTATAGAGTGAAAAATAGGGTGCATGTTTCTGTCTTTAAAAAGCATGTTTCTTATTGGTTAGTAAAAAATGTTTGAAAGGTACATTAGATAGGATAAGCTGATATTTTGGAAAGTCAAGCACACTTGCTGTTTGTATTTGCAACATTGTGTGCTGAACTTGTGACCTGTGAGTTCAGTTGAGTGTTCCATGAACTGTTACTATGGAAACAGGCATTAAGCAGAATGGGGGTAGGGTTGAAAGTTATCTGTGGCATTAAAATGTGTATTTGTTATAAATATTAAAGTAATATGTTATTGCAGTGAGATTTCCCAAGTCAGTGCTATGGTTAAAAGTGGTGTGTTACTAAAGAAAAGTGGTAAAATTATTTGTAATATATTTTTGAACTCTCGTATGGATTCGCGGTTCCATCGCGTACGATGCACGGTGCAGGCGCGACTCCAGAAAATTCCAGAAGCAATTTGGGTTCACTTAGAGGTCAGTTGGCAAGGGTTGATATGTGTAACCAATAGAAATGTGTTTTAGAATTTGAATTAATCTGGGAAGCAATGTGATTTGTTATTTACATGTATATGTTTGGAGAAAGAGAGGGAAACTTTGCCATTTTTTGGTTTTGCTAAGAGCAGTGCATTCTATTCATTGTGTGCATAAAAAATCTGGTGTGAGATTCTGATACTTCATAATCTACAAATCAATTTGAAAGGTGAGTTATCAATTTGTGAGGTGTACTATGTGGTGCCTTTGTTTTTAAAGATAAAATATAAATCATGAAATTTGAAGTTTGAGATATATTTTGTAATGAAGAAATGTTTATTGCAGTTTTTTGTAATGTATTTAAATGTTGTTTAATATAAATTCTGTATAGTATTATGTGTGTTTTGGAATAGGGATTGCTGATTATGGCAGTTTGTTTCAGTGTGTGGATATGTACAGTAGTAGTATACCGCATAATTTTAGGTGTTGATTTCAAATTGGAAATGCATATGTTGAGTTAAGGTATTAGTGATGAGACTAGTTTTTATAACTCTAAAGAGGTACAGTTTAAATATGCGACATCATTTTTGGTGTTTGGTTTAAATTTGAAGTTTGTTCTGTGAATTTATGAGGTGTAGATAGTGTTGTGGTAGAGAGACATCCATTTATGTTTTTCAGTAAAATGGTGAGACTTATAGCAGAGAAATGTGAATGGTTCCTGCTTTGTATTTGGCTAGGTGTAATATTAAAAGTAGTTGTAAAAAGGTAAAGTAGCAGCAGAGATTCATGCACTACTTTAATCCCATAAGCACTGTCCTTGCAGAGCAGGCATTGCCCTGTTAGTACTCATACACTCCGCCAATCACCCATCCAGCACCATACACTTATTCATTCAGTGCACTAATACCTAAGCACTTATAAATTCACCATGCACTCTGTTTGCAGCACTGTAGTTATTCCAGTTACTAGTCATGTAGTTATGGAATGGCCTGGCCAGTAACAGTAGTACAGCTACAATTTTCTGTGCACTATGCATATAGACCTCTAACCAGCTACATACTATCGATACACTCTTCTAAATACTCAGTTAGTACCTATGCAGTCTAGGAATCCTCCTGTCTGTCCCATGCACTTCTCCAATCACCGATCCAGCACTATCTACTTATCCTATCACTCCGCCAATACCTAAGCAAATATAAATTCACCATGCACTCTGTTTGCAGCACTGTAATCATTCTAGTTACTAGTCATGTACTTATGGAATGGCCTAGCCAGTAACACAAGTATTGGTACAATATTCTGTGCACTATCCATGCAGACCTCTAACCAGCTACATACTATTGATACACTCTTCTAACCAGCTACATACTATCGATACACTCTTCTAAATACCCAGTTAGTACCCATGAAGTCTAGGAATCCTCCTGTCTGTCCCATGCACTTCTCCAATCACCCATCCAGCACTATCTACTTATCCTATCACTCCACCAATACCTATGCACTTATAAATTCACCATGCACTCTGTTTGCAGCACTGTAATTATTCCAGTTACTAGTCATGTAGTTATGGAATGGCCTAGCCAGTAACAGTAGTACAGCTACAATATTCTGTGCACTATGCATGCAGACCTCTAACCAGCTACATACTATTGATACACTCTTGTAAATACTCAGTTAGTACCTATGCAGTCTATGAATCCTCCTGTCTGTCCCATGCACTTCTCCAATCACCCATCCAGCACTATCTACTTATCCTATCACTCCACCAATACCTAAGCACTTATAAATTCACCATGCACTCTGTTTGCAGCACTGTAATTATTCCAGTTACTAGTCATGTAGTTATGGAATGCCCTAGCGACTAACACAAGTACAGCTACAATATTCTGTGCACTATCCATGCAGACCTCTAACCATCTACATACTATTGATAAACTCTTCTAAATACCCAGTTAGTACCTATGCAGTCTAGGAATCCTCCTGTCTGTCCCATGCACTTCTCCAATCACCAAACCAGCACTATCTACTTATCCTATCACTCCGCCAATACCTAAGCACTTACAAATTCACCATGCACTCTGTTTGCAGCACTGTAATCATTCTAGTTACTAGTCATGTACTTATGGAATGGCCTAGCCAGTAACACAAGCATTGCTACAATATTCTGTGCACTATGCATGCAGACCTCTAACCAGCTACATACTATTGATACACTCTTCAAAATACCCAGTTAGTACCCATGCAGTCTAGGAATCCTTCTGTCTGTCCCATGCACTTCTCCTATCACCCATCCAGCACAATCTACTTATCCTATCACTCCGCCAATACCTAAGCACTTATAAATTCACCATGCACTCTGTTTGCAGCACTGTAATTATTCCAGTTACTGGTCATGTAGTTATGGAATGGCATAGCCAGTAACAGTAATACAGCTACAATAAACTGTGCACTATGCATGCAGACCTCTAACCAGGTAGATACTATTGATACACTCTTCTAAATATCCAGTTATTACCTATGCAGTCTAGGAATCCTCCTGTCTGTCCCATGCATTTCTCCAATCACCCATCCAGCACTATCTACTTATCCTATCACTCTGCCAATACCTAAGCACTTATAAATTCACCATGCACTCTCTTTGCAGCACTGTAATTATTCCAGTTACTAGTCATGTAGTTATGGAATGGCCTAGCCAGTAACAGTAGTACAGCTACAATATTCTGTGCACTATGCATGCAGACCTCTAAGCAGCTACATACTATTGATACACATTTCTAAATACTCAGTTAGTACCTATGCAGTCTAGGAATCCTCCTATCAGTCCCATACATTTCTCCTATCACCCATCCAGCACTTTCTACTTATCCTATCACTCCACCAATACCTAAGCACTTATAAATTCACTATGCACTCTGTTTGCAGCACTGTAATTATTCTAGTTACTAGTCATGTACTTATGGAATGGCCTAGCCAGTAACACAAGTATTGCTACAATATTCTGTGCACTATGCATGCAGACCTCTAACCAGCTACATACTATTGATACATTCTTCTAAATACCCAGTTAGTATCCATGCAGTAAAGGAATCCTCCTGTCTGTCCCATGCACTTTTCCTATCACCCATCCAGCACTATCTACTTATCCTATCACTCCGCCAATACCTAAGCACTTATAAATTCACCATGCACTCTGTTTGCAGCAGTGTAATTATTCCAATTACTAGTCATGTACTTATGAAATGGCCTAGCCACTAACAGAAGTACAGCTACAATATTGTGTGCACTATCCATGCAGATCTCTAACCATCTACATACTATTGATACACTCTTCTAAATACCCAGTTAGTAGCCATGCAGTCTAGGAATCCTCCTATCAGTCCTATGCATTTCTCCTATCACCCATCCAGCACTATCTACTTATTCTATCACTCCACCAATACCTCAGCCCTTATAAATTCACCATGCACTCTGTTTGCAGCACTGTAATCATTCTAGTTACTAGTCATGTACTTATGGAATGGCCTAGCCAGTAACACAAGTATTGCTACAATATTGTGTGCACTATCCATGCAGACCTCTAACCAGGTACATACTATTGATACACTCTTCTAATTATCCAATTAGTACCTATACAGTCTAGGAATCTTCCTGTCTGTCCCATGCACTTCTCCAATCACCCATCCAGCACTATCTACTTATCCTATCACTGCACCAATACCTAAGCACTTATAAATTCACCATGCACTCTGTTTGCAGCACTGTAATTATTCCAGTTACCAGTCATGTAGTTATGAAATGGCCTAGCCAGTAACAGTAGGACAGCTACAATATTCTGTGCACTGTGCATGCAGACCTCTAACCAGCTACATACTATTGATACACTCTTCTAAATACTCAGTTAGTACCTATGCAGTCTAGGAATCCTCCTGTCTTTCCCATGCACTTCTCCAATCACCTATCCAGCACTATCTAGTTATCCTATCACTCCACCAATACCAAGCACTTATAAATTCACTATGCACTCTTTTTGCAGCACTGTAATTATTAAAGTTACTAGTCATGTAGTTATGGAATGCCCTAGCGACTAACACAAGTACAGCTACAATATTCTGTGAACTATCCATGCAGACCTCTAACCATCTACATACTATTGATACACTCTTCTAAATACCCAGTTAGTACCCATGCAGTCTAGGAATCCTCCTATCAGTCCCATGCATTTCTCCTATCACCCATCCAGCACTATCTACTTATCCTATCACTCCGCCAATACCTAAGCACTTATAAATTCACCATGCACTCTGTTTGCAGCACTGTAATCATTCTAGTTACTAGTCATGTACTTATGGAATGGCCTATCCAGTAACACAAGTATTGCTACAATATTCTGTGCACTATCCATGCAGAGCTCTAACCAGCTACATACTATTGGTACACTCTTCTAAATACCCACTTAGTACCCATGCAGTCTAGGAATCCTCCTGTCAGTCCCATGCACTTCTCCAATCACCCATCCAGCACTATCTACTTATCCTATCACTCTGCCACTACCTAAGCACTTATAAATTCAGCATGCACTCCGTTTGCAGCACTGTAATCATCCAGTCACTACTCATGTACTCTTGCAATGAGCCAAGCACTAAGATATAAAGTATTCTAATCTTTCAGTCAGTAGCCATGCACTTATGCAATGATGCAGGTACTAACTATGCACTTCCACACTCACATGTGTAGTACCAATGCTGTGCTCTAATCTCCTAAACACTACTCATAGACTTGTCCAATTATCCAGGTAGTACTTTTCCACTGCTCTAATCATTGATGTAGTATGTTTGTATGTATTTGTATAGCTATAGATGTGAATATTTATTTATAATTATTTCAATTACATTAAATTGTTTTCAAAACTTATTTTTTTGCAGATATTTTGCATAATTATTAAGACGCAGTTACAATGACAAAAAAAGAGCAAAGAAAAAGACAACGAAAAAAGGAGGCCTATGTAAAGAAAATAGCAAAAGAACAATTAGATCAAGTACAACATGGAACCTTAAAGAAAAAGCCTTCTGGTAAGAAAAGTAAAGAATTGTTGAAACAAGTTCTAAAGAGTCTTTCAAATTCTAAAAAAAAAAGAACAGAGAGATACAACAAATACAGTGAAACAAAAGGTAAGGAAAAATGTACAAAAAACTACAAAATTGGAAATCAGAAAAAAAAAATGTGGAAACCAGGAAGAAATAATTTTTAGAAATTCGGAAAAGATTATATAAAAGTAGAGTTCTCCACAATTTGTTAAAAGAATGTAAAAAATACAAAAGGAGATCAGCATTTTCAAACAAAAAAAGGAGGTTCTAAGTGTTATTGAAAAAGCTTTTGAATTGAAAAGAAAATTGTTTATCTTAGTTTTAAAAAGATTGAAAACTTTAAATACAATAATGCAGTCTATGAAGGACAAATGTAAAAGAAAAGAATTGTAAATAGAACTAACTTTTGTAAAATATTTTCTGGAGAATGGAAGCATACTTCTAGTACGGAACCTTTTTTTAATGAAGAAAGCTATTTTCAACAAAATGAATTAGTTCACGCAGTTGATACCTGTGGTCGTTGTTACGAAGTTAAAAATGGTTGTCCAATTGAAAAAGAAAAGATGGTTCCTAGAAATGTGGAAGAAGTAATAGCTGAGGAAGTTCAAGGGAGACGTACACAGGCTCCAGTGTTTACATGGGATTGTAGTAGTATTTGTAGTATACGTCAAGAATCTATTAATATTTTACTAAATTTCTTAAAAGAATATGGAAGAAAATTGTCAAACAGAAGATTAAGATACTGCAAGAACTGGATCCTTGCAAAGTGAGAAAAAATACATGGTTGCAAGGTCATTCTCTGGCTTGTCTTTCTAAGAAAGTGTGTCAAAGTCGTTTTCATCATTTGAGAATGTTAGCAGTACATCATTCCGAAATGCGGAAATTAGTTAGAAGATTATACTACGTGAAAAGTCCTGCATTATGTCTAAATGAAATGAAAACAGCTCTTTTGCATGGTTCAGTGTTGGATGTAAAAAAAGTTTGTGATGATTTAGAGTTACGTTTCTTTGCTGATCAAGAGGAATGTAGAGAAAGTGAAAGTTTGATAGGTGTAGGTGTTGAAGAAGAGATGGAAGATACTACTGATGTGAAGTTTGAAAAAGAAATAACAAAGTTTAAAGTAGTTTCTGGTGAAAATCCCAACTATGTTTGTATTTGTTGCCGACGTACTCATTATAAAATTCAAACTAGGAATGTAGATGTGTTTTTAAAAAGTGAAAAGGAAAACAATGATAAATGGAGGGAATTTGCTGTTTATTTGTTTGTGGATGGTCGTTTTGAGTTGGAAAGTGAACAATGTATTTGTAAATATTGTTACAATAAATTAGAAGAGAATAAAATGCCAGCTAGAGCTGTCCATAATGACCTAGAATTAGTAGCTATACCTCCAGAACTTAAAGATTTAAATACATATGAGTCCATCCTTATTCAATCTGTGCACCCGTTTCAGGCTATAATTCGTGTGGAGCCTAAAACAGGTAAGCTGCCTCCAACAGATCTACAAAGAGGTTTAAAAGGAAGAGTTGTGTATTTACCTTTAGATTTTAAGAAAAATGTTGAAACTGTTGGTGTAGAAAAAGAGGATACTGAACCTGTAGTCATTCTTGTTAATGGTGTACCCACAAAGAGTCGGAAAATATGGCAAGAGTTAGTAGGTGTTACGAAAGTCCAAAAGGCTACATTATATCTGGTGCAAAACAATATTTACTATAAAAATGTAAATGTAGAAGAAGAAGAAATGAGTTTAGAAGATGAAAGACACATTTCAAGTGGACAAATAGAAAAAGTGGAGAACTCAAGAAAAGAAGAAATGTATGAACATTATACTATACACCCTCTACATTCAAAAGAACTGATAGGAGATACTATTGAATTGTTCCAGATGAAAAAAGCAAAAGGAACTCCCATGAGTGTATGGGAAAAAAGTTTGGAAGCTCGTTGTTTTCCACAGCTGTTCTCTACTGGAAAAGGTGGATGATATGATGAACGAACAGTTCAGATTCCAGCTTCAGAATATCGTACTTTACCACTATACTTAGAAGAACCAAGATTTCGCCAGTGTATTCCATATTTGTTTAATCTTTTATTTGAAAGTGACCTGTCTGCACTTTCATATGCAGTCAACCACATATTGAAAACAGGAATTCATTTTTCACATGTTACTGCAAAGGAATTCATGGACAAGGTTGAAGAAAGAGACGATCATTTAGAATCACAGTTAATTAATTTGATGGCATGTCAACATGGCACTAATGAATATTGGTATCGACGTCATGGGGAACTGAAATGTATGTTAAGGAACTTAGGAACCCCTACGTGGTTTGTTACACTTACCTGTGCTGAGTACGCATGGGATGATTTACTGGATTTTCTACGACAATCAAATTCAAATATAGAAAATATTGAATTGAAGACACCTGGAGAACTGTGTTCCCTGGATCCTGTATATGTCTGCAGATATTTTAATCATAGATTTGAAGCTATGATGTCTTTCATCTGTAATAAAAAGAATCCACCTATTGGTGAAGTTACTGATTTCTTTTGGAGAAAGGAATACCAAGCTAGAGGTGCTCCTCATATACATATGCTTTTATGGATCAAGGATGCACCCAAATTTGGAACTGATTCAGATGAGACTGTTTTATCTTTTATTGAAGATTATGTTACCTGTGCGATTCAGAAAACAGGAGGAGAAAATATCTTAAGACAGCAAGTTTTACGATTTCAAAGTCATTGATGTGGAAAATATTGTTGACGGAAATACAAGTCAAAGGAAAAATTTTACACAAAATGTCGATTTGGTTTTCCACGTCCAGTAATTTCCTAAGGAAGAGTGAACAGTTTTATGTCTGCAGTGAGGCATACTATCACTCGAAAATCACAAAAAAATACTTATAATATAAAAAGAACAGAAGAATCGAAATACATCAATGATTACAATCCAGTAATTTTAAAGATGTGGAATGCAAATATGGACATACAATATGTTGCAGATAACTCAATTGCTGTTGCTCGCTATGTCACGTCATATATTACGAAATCTGAAAAGACAGAATTGAAAGAAATGTGGGAGGAAATTTCACAGGAGAAGACACTTAGGGGCCGATTCCGATTCGGGCCGGAAATCTCTACGACCGAGCCGGACTCGGAGAGATTTCCGACCGAATCGGACTCTAGCAGTCCGACCGAACGAGTACGATGCGCACGTATGCTATCGGACTCGATTCGGTCGGACTCCCATTGAAGTCAATGGGAGCCAGTCGTACCACGCGTACACGGGCTCCCATTGACTCAATGGGCACGACGCGAACAAGGGCGCCCCTACAGCGTGTTCGCGTCGATGCGGGTCGCACCGTACATGCACGTGTATGGGGGACCCATGGCTCCCCCTGTGTGCGACTCGTGTGCCTACGCTTCCAGGGGGGTCCGACACGGACCCCCAAAGTGCGGCTCCGACAGCTTCTTGGAGCCGGACTGCGCGAGTCGGTCGGAGCGGTCGCGATGCGCATCGTACTTACCCGGCCGGGGAACGTCTCCATAGCGCGGTGCGAGTCATCCCAGTGCGAGTCGGTCGGAGCGGTCGGGTCCTGCGAATGAGTCGGTCGGAGATTTCGCGAGCGTACGCATCGTACTCGCTCACCCGGACGCACGTACGAATCGGTCGGGAAATAGGTCTCCAAATCGGATCCGGTAAAGCCGAATCCGATTCGGAGCCCTACCGGCCGAGATCGGAATCGGCCCATACGCAAAAAATTGTACAGCTTCAGCTTTAAGATGCTTTCACATCGAGAAATTGGATCGTATGAATGTTCAGATCGATTGACATCTGCAAGTTTATATTCAAAGTCAAGAAGAATCATCTGGATAAGTCTAGGTCTTGCAGACCTCTAACCAGCTACATACTATTGATACACTCTTGTAAATACTCAGTTAGTACCTATGCAGTCTAGGAATCCTCCTGTCTGTCCCATGCACTTCTCCAATCACCCATCCAGCACTATCTACTTATCCTATCACTCCGCCAATACCTAAGCACTTATAAATTCACCATGCACTCTGTTTGCAGCACTGTAATTATTCCAGTTACTAGTCATGTAGTTATGGAATGCCCTAGCCACTAACACAAGTACAGCTACAATATTCTGTGCACTATCCATGCAGACCTCTAACCATCTACATACTATTGATAAACTCTTCTAAATACCCAGTTAGTACCTATGCAGTCTAGGAATCCTCGTGTCTGTCCCATGCACTTCTCCAATCACCAAACCAGCACTATCTACTTATCCTATCACTCCGCCAATACCTAAGCACTTACAAATTCACCATGCACTCTGTTTGCAGCACTGTAATCATTCTAGTTACTAGTCATGTACTTATGGAATGGCCTAGCCAGTAACACAAGCATTGCTACAATATTCTGTGCACTATGCATGCAGACCTCTAACCAGCTACATACTATTGATACACTCTTCAAAATACCCAGTTAGTACCCATGCAGTCTAGGAATCCTTCTGTCTGTCCCATGCACTTCTCCTATCACCCATCCAGCACAATCTACTTATCCTATCACTCCGCCAATACCTAAGCACTTATAAATTCACCATGCACTCTGTTTGCAGCACTGTAATTATTCCAGTTACTGGTCATGTAGTTATGGAATGGCATAGCCAGTAACAGTAATACAGCTACAATAAACTGTGCACTATGCATGCAGACCTCTAACCAGGTAGATACTATTGATACACTCTTCTAAATATCCAGTTATTACCTATGCAGTCTAGGAATCCTCCTGTCTGTCCCATGCATTTCTCCAATCACCCATCCAGCACTATCTACTTATCCTATCACTCTGCCAATACCTAAGCACTTATAAATTCACCATGCACTCTGTTTGCAGCACTGTAATTATTCCAGTTACTAGTCATGTAGTTATGGAATGGCCTAGCCAGTAACAGTAGTACAGCTACAATATTCTGTGCACTATGCATGCAGACCTCTAAGCAGCTACATACTATTGATACACATCTTCTAAATACTCAGTTAGTACCTATGCAGTCTAGGAATCCTCCTATCAGTCCCATACATTTCTCCTATCACCCATCCAGCACTTTCTACTTATCCTATCACTCCACCAATACCTAAGCACTTATAAATTCACTATGCACTCTGTTTGCAGCACTGTAATTATTCTAGTTACTAGTCATGTACTTATGGAATGGCCTAGCCAGTAACACAAGTATTGCTACAATATTCTGTGCACTATGCATGCAGACCTCTAACCAGCTACATACTATTGATACATTCTTCTAAATACCCAGTTAGTATCCATGCAGTAAAGGAATCCTCCTGTCTGTCCCATGCACTTTTCCTATCACCCATCCAGCACTATCTACTTATCCTATCACTCCGCCAATACCTAAGCACTTATAAATTCACCATGCACTCTGTTTGCAGCAGTGTAATTATTCCAATTACTAGTCATGTACTTATGAAATGGCCTAGCCACTAACAGAAGTACAGCTACAATATTGTGTGCACTATCCATGCAGATCTCTAACCATCTACATACTATTGATACACTCTTCTAAATACCCAGTTAGTAGCCATGCAGTCTAGGAATCCTCCTATCAGTCCTATGCATTTCTCCTATCACCCATCCAGCACTATCTACTTATTCTATCACTCCACCAATACCTCAGCCCTTATAAATTCACCATGCACTCTGTTTGCAGCACTGTAATCATTCTAGTTACTAGTCATGTACTTATGGAATGGCCTAGCCAGTAACACAAGTATTGCTACAATATTGTGTGCACTATCCATGCAGACCTCTAACCAGGTACATACTATTGATACACTCTTCTAATTATCCAATTAGTACCTATACAGTCTAGGAATCTTCCTGTCTGTCCCATGCACTTCTCCAATCACCCATCCAGCACTATCTACTTATCCTATCACTGCACCAATACCTAAGCACTTATAAATTCACCATGCACTCTGTTTGCAGCACTGTAATTATTCCAGTTACCAGTCATGTAGTTATGAAATGGCCTAGCCAGTAACAGTAGGACAGCTACAATATTCTGTGCACTGTGCATGCAGACCTCTAACCAGCTACATACTATTGATACACTCTTCTAAATACTCAGTTAGTACCTATGCAGTCTAGGAATCCTCCTGTCTGTCCCATGCACTTCTCCAATCACCTATCCAGCACTATCTAGTTATCCTATCACTCCACCAATACCTAAGCACTTATAAATTCACTATGCACTCTGTTTGCAGCACTGTAATTATTCCAGTTACTAGTCATGTAGTTATGGAATGGCCTAGCGACTAACACAAGTACAGCTACAATATTCTGTGCACTATCCATGCAGACCTCTAACCATCTACATACTATTGATACACTCTTCTAAATACTCAATTAGTACCTATGCAGTCTTGGAATCCTCCTATCAGTCCCATGCATTTCTCCTATCACCCATCCAGCACTATATACTTATCCTATCACTCCGCCAATACCTAAGTACTTATAAATTCACCATGCACTCTGTTTGCAGCACTGTAATCATTCTAGTTACTAGTCATGTACTTATGGAATGGCCTAGCCAGTAACACAAGTATTGCTACAATATTCTGTGCACTATCCATGCAGAGCTCTAACCAGCTACATACTATTGGTACACTCTTCTAAATACCCAGTTAGTACCCATGCAGTCTAGGAATCCTCCTGTCAGTCCCATGCACTTCTCCAATCACCCATCCAGCACTATCTACTTATCCTATCACTCTGCCAATACCTAAGCACTTATAAATTCAGCATGCACTCTGTTTGCAGCACTGTAATCATCCAGTCACTACTCATGTACTCTTGCAATGAGCCAAGCACTAAGATATAAAGTATTCTAATCTTTCAGTCTGTAGCCATGTACTTATGCAATGATGCAGGTACTAACTATGCACTTCCACAATCACATGTGTAGTACCAATGCTGTGCTCTAATCTCCTAAACACTACTCATAGACTTGTCCAATTATCCAGGTAGTACTGTTCCACTGCTCTAATCATTGATGTAGTATGTTTGTATGTATTTGTATAGCTATAGATGTGAATATTTATTTATAATTATTTCAATTACATTAAATTGTTTTCAAAACTTATTTTTTTGCAGATATTTTGCATAATTATTAAGACGCAGTTACAATGACAAAAAAAGAGCAAAGAAAAAGACAACGAAAAAAGGAGGCCTATGTAAAGAAAATAGCAAAAGAACAATTAGATCAAGTACAACATGGATCCTTAAAGAAAAAGCCTTCTGGTAAGAAAAGTAAAGAATTTTTGAAAAAAGTTTTAAAGAGTCTTTCAAATTCTAAAAAAAAAGAACAGAGAGATACAACAAATACAGTGAAACAAAAGGTAAAGAAAAATGTACAAAAAACTACAAAATTGGATAATCAGAAAAAAAAATGTGGAAACCAGGAAGAAACAATTTTTAGAAATTCGAAAAAGATTATATAAAAGTAGAGTTCTCCACAATTTGTTAAAAGAATGTAAAAAATACAAAAGGAGATCAGCATTTTACAAACAAAAAAAGGAGGTTCTAAGTGTTATTGAAAAAGCTTTTGAATTGAAAAGAAAATTGTTTATCTTAGTTTTAAAAAGATTGAAAACTTTAAATACAATAATGCAGTCTATGAAGGACAAATGTAAAAGAAAAAGAATTGTAAATAGAACTAACTTTTGTAAAATATTTTCTGGAGAATGGAAGCATACTTCTAGTACGGAACCTTTTTTTAATGAAGAAAGCTATTTTCAACAAAATGAATTAGTTCACGCAGTTGATACCTGTGGTCGTTGTTACGAAGTTAAAAATGGTTGTCCAATTGAAAAAGAAAAGATGGTTCCTAGAAATGTGGAAGAAGTAATAGCTGAGGAAGTTCAAGGGAGACGTACACAGGCTCCAGTGTTTACATGGGATTGTAGTAGTATTTGTAGTATACGTCAAGAATCTATTAATATTTTACTAAATTTCTTAAAAGAATATGGAAGAAAAACTGTCAAACAGAAGATTAAGATATTGCAAGGACTGGATCCTTGCAAAGTGAGAAAAAATACAGGGTTGCAAGGTCATTCTCTGGCTTGTCTTTCTAAGAAAGTGTGTCAAAGTCGTTTTCATCATTTCAGAATGTTAGCAGTACATCATTCCAAAATGCGGAAGTTAGTTAGAAGATTATACTACGTGAAAAGTCCTACATTATGTCTAAATGAAATTAATACAGCTCTTTTGCATGGTTCAGTGTTGGATGTAAAAAAAGTTTGTGATGATTTAGAGTTACGTTTCTTTGCTGGTCAAGAGGAATGTAGAGAAAGTGAAAGTTTGATAAGTGTAGGTGTTGAAGAAGAGATGGAAGATACTACTGATGTGAAGTTTGAAAAAGAAATAACAAAGTTTAAAGTAGTTTCTGGTGAAAATCCCAACTATGTTTGTATTTGTTGCCGACGTACTCATTATAAAATTCAAACTAGGAATGTAGATGTTTTTTTAAAAAGTGAAAAGGAAAACAATGATAAATGGAGGGAATTTGCTGTTTATTTGTTTGTGGAAGGTCGTTTTGAGTTGGATAGTGAACAATGTATTTGTAAATATTGTTCCAATAAATTAGAAGAGAATAAAATGCCAGCTAGAGCTGTCCATAATGACCTAGAATTAGTAGCTATACCTCCAGAACTTAAAGATTTAAATACATATGAGTCCATCCTTATTCAATCTGTGCACCCGTTTCAGGCTATAATTCGTATGGAGCCTAAAACAGGTAAGCTGCCTCCAACAGATCTACAAAGAGGTTTAAAAGGAAGAGTTGTGTATTTACCTTTAGATTTTAAGAAAAATGTTGAAACTGTTGGTGTAGAAAAAGAGGATACTGAACCTGTAGTCATTCTTGTTAATGGTGTACCCACAAAGAGTCGGAAAATATGGCAAGAGTTAGTAGATGTTACGAAAGTCCAAAAGGCTACATTATATCTGGTGCAAAACAATATTTACTATAAAAATGTAAATGTAGAAGAAGAAGAAATGAGTTTAGAAGATGAAAGACACATTTCAAGTGGACAAATAGAAAAAGTGGAGAACTCAAGAAAAGAAGAAATGTATGAACATTATACTATACACCCTCTACATTCAAAAGAACTGATAGGAGATACTATTGAATTGTTCCAGATGAAAAAAGCAAAAGGAACTCCCATGAGTGTATGGGAAAAAAGTTTGGAAGCTCGTTGTTTTCCACAGCTGTTCCCTACTGGAAAAGGTGGATGATATGATGAACGACCAGTTCAGATTCCAGCTTCAGAATATCGTACTTTACGACTATACTCAGAAGAACCAAGATTTCGCCAGTGTATTCCATATTTGTTTAATCTTTTATTTGAAAGTGACCTGTCTGCACTTTCATATGCAGTCAACCACATATTGAAAACAGGAATTCATCTTTCACATGTTACTGCAAAGGAATTCATGGACAAAGTTGAAGAAAGAGACGATCATTTAGAATCACAGTTAATTAATTTGATGGCATGTCAACATGGCACTAATGAATATTGGTATCGACGTCATGGGGAACTGAAATGTATGTTAAGGAACTTAGGAACCCCTACGTGGTTTGTTACACTTAGCTGTGCTGAGTACGCATGGGATGATTTACTGGATTTTCTACGACAAGCAAATTCAAATATAGAAAATATTGAATTGAAGACACCTGGAGAACTGTGTTCCCTGGATCCTGTAAATGTCTGCAGATATTTTAATCATAGATTTGAAGCTATGATGTCTTTCATCTGTAATAAAAAGAATCCACCTATTGGTGAAGTTACTGATTTCTTTTGGAGAAAGGAATACCAAGCTAGAGGTGCTCCTCATATACATATGCTTTTATGGATCAAGGATGCACCCAAATTTGGAACTGATTCGGATGAGACTGTTTTATCTTTTATTGAAGATTATGTTACCTGTGCAATTCCGAAAACAGGAGGAGAAAATATCTTAAGACAGCAAGGTTTACGATTTCAAAGTCATCGATGTGGAAAATATTGTCGACGGAAATACAAGTCAAAGGAAAAATTTTACACAAAATGTCGATTTGGTTTTCCACGTCCAGTAATTTCCAAAGGAAGAGTGAACAGTTTTATGTCTGCAGTGAGGCATACTATCACTCGAAAATCACCAAAAAATACTTATAATATAAAAAGAACAGAAGAATCGAAATACATCAATGATTACAATCCAGTGATTTTAAAGATGTGGAATGCAAATATGGACATACAATATGTTGCAGATAACTCAATTGCTGTTGCTCGCTATGTCACGTCATATATTACGAAATCTGAGAAGACAGAATTGAAAGAAATGTGGGAGGAAATTTCACAGGAGAAGACACTTAGCAAAAAATTGTACAGCTTCAGCTTGAAGATGCTTTCACATCGAGAAATTGGATCGTATGAATGTTCAGATCGATTGACATCTGCAAGTTTATATTCAAAGTCAAGAAGAATCATCTGGATAAGTCTAGGTCTTGCTGCAACACGAAATCGTGTTTTGAAATCTGTACAAGAAATTGAATACTTGGCACTGAATGAACCGGAAAGTACAGATATTCTGAAAACAAATATGTTGGATACGTACTATCCAAATAGAAGTCCACACCTGGAAAAGATATGTCTATACGAAATACTGCAACATTATAGTTTTTAAAAAAATGTTACGGAAAATATAAATGAAGGAAAATACGCTGTAATTGGATCTGAAGGATGTTTGGTAAAGCATGCCAAAGGAAATCTGATTAATCACAGGAAACTAAGTTGCGATACTCCAGATAAAAGAGAGTTTTTCTATTTAGCTCTTCTGCAACTCTTCAAACCTTGGCGGACTGAAATGGAATTACTTGGAGATTGTGACTGCTATGAAGATTCTTTCAATGCATGTAAAGATAGCATTGAATGTACAATTTTACCAAATTATCTCCAAATGTTGAACGAAGAGATGAATCAAGAAAGAACTATTGCAGCTGAAATAGCTAGAGATAGTTCTCAAGATAGTCAGAGTTCTGCTCCACAAAGTCAAGATCCACTAGGAGAAGCCATACTTGAAAATGAAGCGGCAATAGCAATGAGTGAAGTGGAAACGGTGATGCAGCAAGCACAACAGGAGAATATTGATTTGGAAAATTTAGAGGAACGTCTGAATACTGAACAGAAAGAAATATATCACCAAGTTACACAACAGATACAACATGGATTACTGCATGAAAAGAATGATTGTCAATGTACATCATTTAGACCTATTCTTATGTACATCAGTGGACAAGCTGGAATGGGGAAAAGTTTCTTGATCAAATGTTTGTCAAGTTATCTACAGAAAACAACGGATTCACATTTGTCTTGTGTTGTAACTGCTCCAACTGGGTTAGCAGCACACAACATTAAAGGGATTACATTACATCGTCTACTTATGTTACCAGTAGAACATGAAAATAAGTTGGAATATCACAAGCTATCTGGAGAAGCTTGTTTCGAAGTTTCAAGAGTACTGAAGAAAATGAAACTTCTGGTAATTGATGAAGTAAGCATGGTCTCAAACTTAATGCTTGCGTTTGTACATTTGAGGATGCAGCAGATTTTAAAAACAAATTACGATGTTTTATTTGGAGGAAAACATGTAATTGTATTTGGTGATCTACTACAACTCACACCTGTGAAAGGCCAACCGGTTTTTAAGACCCTTCTTCATGAAGACACTAAAAAATCATTGGGAAGTATTGGAAATGTGAACATTTGGACTTATTTTGAATATAAGGAACTTACTAAGAACATGCGACAAGCAAATGACGAAGATTATGGAAACATTCTTCAAGATATTAGAATTGGTGTCTTAACAAAGGATGGAAAAAAAGCTTTAGAAAGTCGGCTACTAAGAAACTTGTTTCCAAAAGAAAATATTGCACCTGAAACAATCTACCAAAAAATTGCAGAAAAGAAGTCTATAATTTGCCTTATGCCAACATTAAAAGAATGCTCTACATTCAATGAAGAACTCTTGAAACTGGAGAATGAACCGATAATGAAAATGGAAGCAACTGATAAAATAGAACATGAAGGAGTAACTATTCTTCTGTCAGAGAAATTACAGTTAAAATTACACTCTTTGGAAAAATCAATATCTAAGACTGCTGGTTTGGAAAAGACCTTATATGTATCTGTAAACTGTCGGGTAATATTACGGCGTAATTTAGATGTTGAGAAAGGTTTAGTAAATGGAGCAATGGGGAAAGTTGTTGAGTTTGTTAGTTATCCAAATAGAGATGGAATTGAATTTTTGAAGATTAAATTTGATCACATAGAAGAGGTGAAACAGATTGGACGTTGTTCTGTTCGTTTCTTGCTTGTAAAAGATTTGTATGTTCGTAGAAAACAGTTTCCTGTTTGTTTAGCATATGCAGTGACCATTCATAAATCTCAAGGTTTAAGTGTAGACAGTGCTTTGGTAAATATTGGAAGTTCTGTGTTTAAAGAGGGTATGGCATATGTTGCATTGTCTCGAGTAAGAACGTTATCTGGATTGTATTTGATTGATTTTGATGAGCAAAAGGTTAGTGCAGATGTAAATTGTGTAAAAGAGTACAATAGGTTAAGAAGACTGTATGCTCCTAGCTTAGGTGAATATCCTATTTATGAAAAACGTTTAATACGTCCAAAACGAAAATATGATAAAGATTTTACTGAGGTTGCAAAGAAAAAAAGAATTGAAAAGAATGGTGAATCTGGAAAGAAAATAGAAGGAAACACGGTTGCTAATATTGTGGGATATCAGTTAGAAAATAGTTCAGGTATCAACTGCTACGCTAATGTAATCGTGAATGTTGTCTTTTTTTAGAAAATCTACAGCATGCAATTATGGAAAATCGAGAAAAAAGATTTTGTTCTTTGTTACATTACATTTTTGAAAACTTTAAAACTGATAAAACGAAAATCCATACTGCTTCTGATGTGCGAAATCTTCTGGATGTATGTTCTGGTTCTTCACAATTTACACAGAATGTACAGCAAGATGCTCAGGAATTTCTTATGTTTATGCTTGCAGTATTGGAAGATGAAGGAATACAAATTGAAAATCTATTTGGACTATGTTACAGATGGGATCATACATGTGACAGCTGTTCATTTTCATCTACCACTAAAATAGACACTGAACGATTCATATATTTGACAATACCAGATTGCAAAACAGTGTCTTTCAATCAATTAGTGAAATCAGCTAATCAAGATATGGAATGTACTCAGTGCAAATCGGAAATGTTGTCAACATTATTTATAGAAAGATGTGGACAATATATCATTTTAATGCTGCAACGTTGTAGAGGAGATGGGACAAAATTGGAAACCAAAATTAAAAATTTTGTGGCAGGTCAAGTGTCAATTTCAGGAAGAACTTTTAAAACAGTGGCTATTGTTTTCCACGATGGACCTACTTCAACATCTGGACACTATACTGTGTATTTAAAATGCAATAAAGGATGGACACTGTGCAATGATGCACATTTAGAGTTCAAATGTCGGTTGCCTTATGAATTACCAAATTCATATCTAATATTTCTGATGCCAAAATTCTGAGAAGATGTCAACATGAATTAATCGGTATATTTTGGATATATTCACAACAAATAATTTCACAAACATCATTCGGCCTATTGGGAAGGTGTGAATATGAATTCAGAAGTTTATTTTGGATATCCTCAATGCAAATGTTTTCAGAAACATCATTTGGCCTATTGGAAAGATGTTCAGAATTACGGTTTGAATAATTGATTCTGTTTTTTCATATTGCATTTTGAAAAATGTGTTCAAAAGAAGGTGCTCATATATTTAATCTTTGTATTATATACAATGTTAATAAGGATGTTCATTTGTGAAAATGTAAATAGAGAATTGAGTTTGTAGTAGATATTTTCAAGATAGATGTGGGTTTTTTTAACAATCTTATTGATTGTATTTATTTGCCCGCTGTCACCTGATGATCAAAATTGAAATCACTGTGTATGGTGAAATTCAATAGAATCTGAAGACAGCAAAAAAGGCAATATGAATATGTTATGTAATTATAAAATTATGTTGTGTTCTTAAAACTATAAAATTATAAGTAATAACAGTATTTTTTTCTTCTCTTTTACAGACCCTACTGCTAAAGTTTAAAATATTTTTAATTTACTTTAGAAAAAAAAGGGAAAAAATGTTTCAATAAGTTTCATATCTACTTCAAAACAGGTAAGATTAAGTCACCCAAGCACTACCCATGCACTGCTACAATCGCCTGTGCACTATGTATACAATCCTCTAACCACCTAAACACTACTTATTTACACCTTCAATTACTCAGGTAGTACCCATACAGTTCGGCAATCACCCTGTCACTCCCTATGTACTCCTGCTATCAGCCATCAACCACCATGTACTTATCCAATAACTCTGCCAAAACCGAAACACTTATGAATTCACCACACACTTTTCTTGCAGCACTGTAATCATCCAGTCCCTACCCATGTACTCATGCAATGACCCAGACACTAACAGATGCTGTGCTACAATAACATGTGCACTAGCCATGCAGTCCTCTAACCAGCTACACACTGCTCATTCACATCTTCATTTTCACAGGTACTACCCATGCACTCCAGCAATGACATTGTCACTCCCAATGCACTCCTCCAATAACGCAGTCACCACCATGTACTTATCCAATCACTCTGCCAAAACCCAGGCATTTATAAATTCACCATACACTCTCCTTGCAGTATTCTAATAATCCAGTGACTACCCATGTACTCATGCAATGACCCAGACACTAACACAAGTTGTACTACAATCACATGTGCACTAGCCATGCAGTACCCTAACCACCTACACAGTACTGATTCATTCCTGCAATTACCCAGGTAGTAGCCATGCAGTCCAGCAATCACACTGTCACTCTCCGTCCACTCCTCCAATCATCCAGACAGAACCATGTCCTTATCTAATCACTGTGCCAAAACACAAGCACTTATAAACTCACCCTGCTCTCAACTTGCAGCACTGTAAGTATCCAGTCACTATCCATGTATTTGTACAATGACTCAAGCATTAAGACATACAGTGCTACAATCAAATGTGCACCATCTATGCAGTCCCCTAACCCCCTCCACACTACTGATTCACTCCTGCAATTACCCAAGTAGTACCCATGCAGTCCAGCAATCACACTGTCACTCTCCGTCCACTCCTCCAATCATCCTGACAGAACCATGTCCTTATCTAATCACTGCGCCAAAACACAAGCACTTATAAACTCACCCTGCTGTCAACTTCCACACTGTAAGTATCCAGTCACTATCCATGTATTTGTACAATGATTCAAGCATTAAGACATACAGTGCTACAATCAAATGTGCACCATCTATGCAGTCCCCTAACCCCCTCCACACTACTGATTCACTCCTGCAATTACCCAAGTAGTGCCCATGCAGTCCAGCAATCACACTGTCACTCTCCGTCCACTCCTTCAATCATCCTGACAGAACCATGTCCTTATCTAATCACTGTGCCAAAACACAAGCACTTATAAACTCACCCTGCTGTCAACTTCCAGCACTCTAAGTATCCAGTCACTATCCATCTACTTGTACAATGACTCCGGCATCAAGACATGAAGTGCTCCAATCAAATGTGCACTATCCATGCAGTCCTCTAACCACCTACACACTACTGATTCACTCCTGCAATTACCCAAATAGTACCCATGCAGTCCAGTAATCACACTGTCACTCTCCGTCCACTCCTCCAATCATCCTAACAGAACCATGTCCTTATCTAATCACTGTGCCAAAACACAAGCACTTATAAACTCACCCTGCTCTCAACTTGTAGCACTGTAAGTATCCAGTCACTATCCATGTATTTGTACAATGACTCAAGCATTAAGACATTCAGTGCTACAATCAAATGTGCACCATCTATGCAGTCCCCTAACCCTCCACACTACTGATTCACTCCTGCAATTACTCAAGTAGTACCCATGCAGTCCAGCAATCACACTGTCACTCTCCGTCCACTCCTCCAATCATCCTGACAGAACCATGTCCTTACCTAATCACTGTGCCAAAACACAAGCACTTATAAACTCACCCTGCTGTCAACTTGCAGCACTCTAACTATCCAGTCACTATCCATGTACTTGTACAATGACTCAGGCATTAAGACATGCAGTGCTATAATCAAATGTGCACCATCTATGCAGTCCCCTAACCACCTCCAATCTAATATGCTCCTCATGCGTTACAAATCCACTTGTGCAATCATGCAGGCTCTACTGATGCATTCATATAATCACCATGCACTACTAATGCATTCTTTCAATCAATCATGCTCTACACATATACTCAAGGAATCTTTCAGACATTACCATGCAATTATTTTTCTTTTTTTAACCAGAAAAGGTAGTTCTGAAAAGAACTCTTTTTTCTTCTTTTTTCTTTTATATTTTCTTTGTATTTTTTGAACAATTTTGAATTCTTTTGGGTGTTTTTTAAAAACTGGAAAAAAGGAACAGAGTAAACAGTTAACTTTTGGAATTAAACATCATTCCAAAAACAAAAAACAAAAAAATTAACAGTGGTGGTTGCGCTGTGCTGCACAAACAGCATCCACCGACTGTTCACCATAGCAAATAACTGTTTTGCACTTAATGCAGTGCTGCTGCAGGAAAGCAAATTCAGGCCTAATGTCCATAGGAGGTGATGATGTTGACGCTCCAGAAGTGCTTGCAACACCTGGTGGTGGATCTTTTCATGCACGTTTCAGCTCTTCCCGTGCAAGATTCCGGGGGTGAATGGTGCGCAGATGTTTGTACATACTTGCTGTACCGCACGAATACTTTTTATCACTCCCTCGTGACAGGACCCTCTCACACAGCAAGCAGGTCACCTTCCTAGCATTCACCTTTTTTTCTCCAGCAGGAAAGGTAAAAAAATTCCAAACCACAGATTCTGGCCTCTTCTTTCGTGGTTCCTCCTCCAAGACTTCTTCATCTGAAGAAAGATGAACTGGTTGTTCTTCAGATGCCATTGCTCCAGAACATTTTTTAAATAACACCAAAAAAAATCCAAAGAAGTTTTGCAAGCAGAAAAGATGTCTCTCATAAGTTGCTCCAAACAGAATGATTAAAATGGGTGGGGTCCTTCAACTGTTACAATGGGAAATGTTATGAACCAATCAAATGCTTTTATTTAAGGTCACATGAGAGTCGCGCACCCAGCGCGCAAGGAGTGCGCACCCGACGCGACTTTGCGAGAATATATTTAACAATAATATAAGTTTATTACAAGTACAAATATATTATTTTTATAAATAGTTTAGATAATCTCTTGCCCTGATATGTACATTAAAGTTACATACATATACTTTTACAACAGAAAATGTTTTACGGGATTCACGCACCCGGCGCGACCCGGCATGTATATGACGTCACACGGGTCCCGCCACTGCGCACACGTCGTGCATGAAAACGCGCACACGACGCGAACTCATACGTATATGACGTTACTCGGGGCCAGGCGTCGCGCACCTGTCGCATACCAATCGCGCACATTACGTGATCTCATACGTATATGACGTAATGCGGGGCCACGCACCCGTCGCAAACCTTAGGCGGCTCCTTCATGACTTTTCCAATATGGCGGCTGGAATACGCGTACCCGCCCTGATAGGTGCGCGTTGGGTACGCGACTTCAATATTTTTTTATTTTTTTAAAATATATATATTTTAAAAGACAAAGGACATTACATAATTATATTAAAATAAAAAAAAGAAAAGAAAATAATTATACAATATTACAGTTTCAAAAACATTTTATAAAAAACTTGCAATTTTCAGAAAAGCATATAAGATTGTATAAATATTAAATTTACAAATTACCAATTAAAAACTCTAGAAATTCAGTGAAAAACCATAGGTTTCAGACCCGTTATACTTAAGAATTAGCATTTAAAAAACCATTGAAATACAGTGAAAAAACCATAGGTTTCAAGGACATTATAGTTAGAAATTAGCATTTAAAAAAACCTTTGAAATTCACTGAAAAAACCATAGGTTTCAGGCCCGTTATAGTTAGAAATTAGCATTTAAAAAACCTTAGAAATTCACTGAAAAAACCATAGGTTTCAGGGATGTTATAGTTAGTTGGACATTTCACTCGTATAAAACCATCGAAATTCCCCCGTTATAGTTAGTTCAGCTAACTATAACTCGCGCCCCCGCAATGCACTGCTGATGACGTCACATATTACATCATTCATGACATGGTCAGTGACATCACTGATGACACCACTGATGACATCTCAAATGACATCACTGAAACCTATGGTTTTTTCAGTGAAAATATATATATATATATATATATATATATTTCTGAACCACGAACCTCAGAAGTGCCAGGATCCAGCAGCCAGTTGTGTGTCAGGGTCTATGGGATCCCTAATTATTTTCTTTTTCACTGATTGTAAAAATTCTGTACAACACGCACTCCATCCAGAATAAAGCAAGAAGAGTTCAATTAATGTTCCAGAGTGAGTTTATTCTGTAGCTAAACAAACCCAATGCGTTTCAGCCTCTGCACGCCTTGATCACGGGTGGTAAACATGGATGATGGAAATAGTTAAATACAAATTGTGATATAAACATAAAAAGTGGACTTCCTCATACTCTCTTTGCCTGCATGGCAGCCATCTTATAACATGGCACTTATCTCATAATTATAATTATTTTCATGTCAGTCAAATCATAAATTACAGATCCGTTCGAAACGAATATCTGATAAAGTTGAAAAGATAAAGAAAATATAAGGAAATGATATTCTTCCAAAGTCCATGCATTACATAATATCATGATTGCATATCTTTTTAAACATTTCTAAAAGGTTCTAAACTAATATGTGGATACATGCAAATGACAGTAAAGTGACTAATGCTCCTTTACTTCAAGAGTATATGTAAACAGTTCATCAATTTCATACGCCTATATTTTCTCATTTGCCAATTTTTTTTTTCATATGCCAATATTTTCCATATGCCAGGAGCTGCTCTCCACCTACACTTGGGAACTACCCAGAGTTACCTACTGGCGGTTACAGTTATGACCTAGTTTCTATAGGAAAATCATTTTTTGACTTGCCTATAACTTTGGCGTCATTTGATCAATCTGCATGAAATTTCCCCCAAAAAAGTATCAAAGTAGATTCTGTGTGTCATGGAAAGTTTGGGGGTGATCTGTGTGGTGGGGCCAGAGAAATAGGGGCCCGAAATAAGGGTGCGCTTGTAATGTTAATTCCCAAAGGAATGCGCTATTGAACCTACAGCCTGAAACGCTGGACCGAATGACACCAAATTTGGCAGAAAGGTAGATGTTGTTATGCAGATTGTGCCTTATGTTATTTGGTGGAAATCCGTTCAGTAGTTTTTGTGAAATTAAAACTGAACAATATAGTGATAACTCTGGCCGTGAATATTTTGCAGCGGTTTCACTGTGATCACGGTGAAATCGCGAAGTGTTCAAGGTAAATCACAAAAGAGCGCACCAGTGGGGATGCTCTGATTGGCTCGATGCAACCTGAACAGAAAGTTCCAGCAGTTTCGCAGTGATTGGGGTTAAATCGTGACGTGTTCAAGGTAAAATCGAGGAGACGCGCCAGCGAGAATGCTGTGATTGGCTGGACGCATCCTGAAAAGAAAGTTGCAGCCGCCATTTTATTGATCAGGAACGGTTCCCAATGCTGAAAAGTTCTGTGAAACCTAAGGTAAGGGGTCAGGGTGGAGATACTCTGACCCTATGTTTGAGAAATGGGGGTATTAGTGACACAAGTTCTATGTCCAAAATTGATTTTAATGATCGCGCACGATATTTGCGATGACGGCACGACCACCAGTGACCATGTACCATCGTGGGGATATCGTGACTATCATGGCAACGCCGCAAATATTGGTGAAAACATAAAACAAAAATATATTTATATTTGTAAACACTCACAGGTCACTGTCACAGACTCATGTACGCACTCACAAACTCACTCAGACACTTATGACCCATTCACATACCTCCTCACACACATACATCCAGTCACATACACACTCAGATGCTCATGCACCTACTCACATACCCATTCAGATTCTCATGCACCCACTTACAGACTCACTCAGAGAGTGATACACCCATGTACAGACCCACTCAGAGACTCACACACCTACTTAGAGAACCACACATAGACTCATGCGCACAGTCTCATACCCACTTAGAGACTCTTACACCCACTCACAGACTCACCTGGACAGTCATGTACCCACTCACAGACCAACTCAGATACTTATGTACCCACTTACAGACTCACTCAGAGAGTCATGCACCCATGTACAGATCCTCTCGGAGACTCACACACTCACTTGTGGACCCGCTCACACATGCACATATATACTCACAGACCCACTGACATACTCACACACCCACTGACAGACCCACTGAGACACTCATATACCCACTTATAGATCCACTCAGACACTCATACTCCTATACAGTCATTCACACACTCTGTCAAAGATCCTGTCAGAGAGTTATGCATTACGTTACTCACTTATATACTCAGAGACTCACACATCCACTCATAGACTCACTCAGATATACACGCACCCACTCACTCACCCATTCAAAGACTTATGCATCCACTCACAGACCCACCCAGACACTCGCCCTCCCAGTCACAGACTTTCTCAGACACTTATGCATGTACCCATTCACTCACCCACCCACAGACTTATGCTCTCACTCACAGACCCATTGAGACACACATACACCCACTCACGGATTCACTCAGACACCCACTCACAGACCCACTCAGACATTTACGCACCCATACAGTCACTCACACACCCACTCACAGACTTATGCACCCAGTCACTCATACATTCAAAGACTCATGCACCCACTCACAGTTGCAGTCAGAGACCCACACACCCATTCACAGAACCACTCAGACACTCACGCTCCCAGTCATAGACCCACTGAGAGACTTATGCACTCAGTCACAGACCCACTCAGACACTCATGCACCCATTTACTCACCCACTGAGACATGTACCTAGACACTTATGTATCCACTCACAGATCCAGTCAGACATTCATATACTTACTTTCAAATGCACAAAGGAACTCTTGCACCTACCTACAGATCGACTTAGAGAATCATGCAACCAAATCACAGATCCATTGATACACTGATGCACTAGTCATAGATGCACTGAGACAGTCACGCAGTCCGTTACAGAACCATTGATAGACTGATGCACCGTCTCACGAATCCAGTGAAAGAGTTAAACAGTGAATGAGAGACATACTGATACAGTGATGCATGCAGTCACAGATTCCACTGAAAGAGTTATACACTGTCTTATAGAGATATTAAGGAAGTTATACATGATATTATAGAGCCTTTTAGATAGTAATGTGTTTAGTGTGTTGGTTATAATCTATTTTGAGTTATAAGTTTTGTATGTGGTAGTGGCTATTGAATGCCTCCTTTTGTTTTGTCATTTTGTGACGTATTCGTGGTGTTCGTGGCTACCGATATTATCACAACACCCGGCATCATCGTGAAAATGGAAAATTGGTTTAAAAGATTGTTTTTATACAAAACTCCCTACAAAAATATGACTTTAAACAGTGCAGTAATAAACCCCTACTGTTGAAAATACTGTAAAATGTGTGCATATATGTGTTTTACATCTCTTAAAAAAAATGGGCGATTGTCGTGGTTACTGAAGTCCTCGCGACTATTGGCATCATGGCAAAGATGGAAAGTAGGGTTCAAACACAGTTTTTTTTAAAACTTACTAGAAAAATATGTGTCCAACTATGTTTTTAAAGCAGTGATGTAGTTAGTAATGTGTGTATTGTAATACTTAGAATGAATTTTTTAAGTTGAAATTTATGGAAGTTGGAGTGGGTGTATTAATGTTTATATTGGGATGTGAGTGGATGTGTCAGAGATTCTGTGGACGATGTCATCAGTGATGTAATCAGTTATGTCATTTGACATGTCATCAGTGATGTCCCTGAACATATCATGAGTGTTGTAATATGTGAAGTCATAAGCAGTGCATTGCGGGGCATGAGTTATAGTTAGCTCAGCTAACTACAACTGCTGAATTCTCTGGTTTTGAACAAGTGAAATGTCAATCTAACTATAATGACCCTGTAACCTTTGTTTTTTTCTAGTGAATATATATATATATGTATATATATATATATATATATATATATATATATATATATATATATATATATATATATACTGCTTGCTTCGCCGTGAAGACCACTCAGTCAGAAAAGACGAATGCAGACCCGTTGCTGGTGCGTTTTTTGTTTATTTGTAAATGCCCTGCACCACCGCCATGACGCGTTTCGGGCAACACAGTGCCCTTGATCACATGATCATATATATATATACGAAAAACTTTCAAAGGCAAACATAGACCGAGCCTAGAAACATTACCGTTTGCCCAGAATGTATTAACAGTTGATGATGTGGACCTTTTGAATGATCTGACAGATTTAGCCCAAAAAGGTATGAGTGAACAGTCAGAGGTTGAGGTAACCAGAGCAGTTTCTGATAGCCACAGCAGTGACAAGACTGTCACTTCTTTTAGACCCAAATCTCGCTTCTACCCCCCAATGCCACATGACAATCTAGACGCATTTAATGAAAGTGTAATGCACTATTTGAAAAAATTGAGACATCAGAATACTCAAGGCCCTAGAGATAAAACTGATTTCAGACAGAAATTAGACAAAGTTATGACGAAATGGTCCACTAATGAGAAATGCCAACCACGCGCCTCCGATAAAGGAGGGAACATCGTAATATGGCCAAATGAAATGTATTTACAGGAAGCTTACAGTCAACTGAAAAACCAACAATGCTATTGTAAGATTGGTAAGAGTGAATATGAAAGGTTGAGAACTGCTTTTTTTAAAGACCTAAAAAGCTGGCGAGAAAGTAATTTGATCAGTAAGGAAGAATTTGAATTCTTACATGTCAAACACCCACGATTGCCAATCCTGTACCTTCTACCGAAGGTGCACAAGGATACTGCCCATCCTCCGGGCAGAACGATAATATCAGCGATCGGAAGCTTCCTTGAGAATGTGTCTAAGTTTGTAGATTACTTCTTACAGCTGTATGTATGCGCTCTGCCCTCATATTTACAAGATAGCACTGATTTTTTAAGACGCCTCTTTGATGTACAGTGGGAATCAGATTTCCAGATGGTCTGTTTAGATGTTAACTCAAGTTCAAGTTCAATCAAGCTTTCTTCAGTTTATAGAAATATAACCATAAAAGCATTCTATAATAAAAACATTTCATCATAAATTTTAAAAATAAATTTTTCGTATCATAAATTTCCACAAAAAACACATTTCCTCACAAACGTAAGTGAAGCATATCGTTAACTGTTTGAATATCTTTACAGTATGAATGATAACAGGCCCTGAGCACACACATAAACAATTTTTACAACACACAGTAAACGTTGTATGCGAAGGATGACTGCAGAAACGTTCTTCCGATATTCCTTTAATGAGGTGTGAATTCATATGCCAGCCAACACGTGTTTCGTCATTGGGTGTGTAACCCTTGACTTCTTCAGGGCTGGAATTACATGAAATGACTGTTGTCACAAAGGGTTTGCATAAAAGGCATGGTCAACATAACATGTCTAACCAGTACGTGGACATGGTAGATAGAGTGATTAAGACACATCATTGGGTGGGAATGTGTACCACATCAAAGCAACGGAAGAGGGAAGGAAAATGAGTCACGTGACATCCAAAATGGTGTCATGCACGGCATTCAAAAGTGAAATTATGTGCTGTCGTCTGCATGCAGAATGCAATGCGCATTCAAACGGCATGTGTCCAGTAAATGTGTCAATTGATTATCCGACCTCGGTGTGCTTGTATGATTCGGACTTTTTGTCCACTATTGAGGGTTTAGATGTTTTACCTCACCTGATGCACCACACTGATATTTTCTTTTCATTTACTTTCACGAGAACAGGTTAGCGCCTCTAATACCCTGTGTTTAAGAACACCCCCTCCCTTTTTGATCTTTACAGTATGCACTAAAGATCGACAGAAAAATCATACATTAATCCATACAAAGTAATAAAAAACCTCAAATAGCAGCTTATTATCATTAAAAACTTTGTATCAGGATGTATAATATAAATATATATATGTTAAAATGCAATCTATTCAGTTTCATAATTCAGCATTTTCAAATATGTAAGATCCTTTCTCCGTTTAATAGCCATCTGAATAAAGAGGATGACTGCATTACATATCGATGCATTTTCCAGATTACAAACATGATAAAAAGCAGATTTATAAGAATACAACTTATTAGTAGTAAAAAGTGGTCGTAAAATTAGTTTTCTAATGTCCCTATAAAAGTTACAAAAAAGTATAAAATGCAAAGTGCGATGTGAGGTTTTACCATCACACGGGCACCTGGGTAAGTTAGAGCTCCACTTACCCATCTCAGGAAAGCTACTTGAAAGTGGAGCGTACTCAACCTTAATCTTGTTAGATAAAATCTATGTTGTACATTTCTTGTAAAAATAAGATACAGTTGTGTGCCCAAAGAGAACAGTCCTTCACAGTAAGATCTGACACCTAGTTTTGTACTGAGTTCAGCTACCCTCATAGTTTCTCTAGATTTCAGGAATCTCCTCTTGAGCTCCGCTTTACTATAAATCTGGATGCTCTTGGGATCTTTAAAATTAGTTACCATGTTGCACTCAGTTAAAAGTCTACAGATATAATTTAACCATGGTATATTCCTATAGTAATCTAATTTAAGGCAATCCAGGATTATATCTTTAGTAAAGTGTGCTTCGTCTTTTGTCCAGATTCGATGCCACAGTGTGAGGGCAGCCACATTAATCAAGTCACTCATATATGGTGCATCTAGCTCCTTGTGAGCTATATAAGTAGCAGTTGAGTTTGGGACAGATAATACCCTTCTTAAAAATTTATTCTCAAGGGTTTGTAATGGGGAGATATCTACCATGCCCCATAATGCTCCACCATAACAAACTCCTGTGATGCACTTACTCCCATATAACTTTAAGATCTCACGTATCGGCTTGTTGCCTATTTTCTGAGAGAATCTAAGAATAGCCTCGCTTGATCTCAAAAACTTTAATTTACAAGAATTCACATGTATAGTCCACGGTCCTTTGCTATTAAAAAGTAACCCCAGGTAAGAAAAAGTAGATGTCCTTTCGATGGGTGTTCCCCCAACATTATGGGTTCTACTCTTAATTTTCCTTTTCCCACATGTCATGACGAGTGTTTTACTCAAATTTATTTTTAAGTCTTTTTTGGTCATGAAGTTTGTAAAATTATCTATCAAGAGTTGGAGGCCATTTGCAGTCATAGATATTAGGACTGCATCATCTGCATATAATAAAACTGGGGTGACACGTTTGCCGACAACAGGGGCATCAGCTTTCAAACTCTGTAATAAAAAGTCAATACCATTAATATAGAGTGAAAATAAAAGGGGGGCAAGGACGCAACCCTGTCTGATTCCTCGAGTTACTCTAAAGTGCGTTGTGCATTCCCCTTTCAGGCCATATCGTATTTTTGAGGTTAAATTGGCATATATCTGTGATAGGAAATTTATAATATCATATGGGGCGCCCATCTCTGCTAATGTTTGCCATAACTTAGAATGATTTACCAGGTCGAACGCACTGGAGAGGTCGAAAAAAACAGAGATGGAGTGGACCTTCTTTGGCAAGTGTGTATTTCCCTATAAGCAGCTCGAGGTTGACGCACTGCTCAACCTTTCCAATACCCCTTCTAAAGCCGTACTGGGCATCAGTTAAGATGTTTTTCACTTTTACCCAGCATTCCAGCCTGGCTAGCAAACCTCTACCCATTAGTTTAGAAGTGGAATCAAGAAGGGATATTGGTCGGTAGCATTTTGCGCTACCCCTGTCGCCTTTTTTATAAATAGGGACAATCACACTTTCAGCCCAGGTTACTGGTAACACCCCATTAATAATAGCATTAAACAGATTGACTAAAATAGGGGACCAGAGATCTACATTGTGCTTAAAAACATCAATGGGGACCCCATCCGGTCCTGCAGTCTTTCCACTTGCGCTATTTTTTAAAGCTATTTTTATCTCTTCTATGGTGATTATTTCTATCTTGGGAGTATTTATTAAGATGATGTAGCGATTCTCGTCTGCATCCATAGACTGTTGTGAAGGATTAAAAATATTCTCAAAGTGGGTTAACCATTCTTCTGGCATAACTAATGCATCAACCTTTGCAGATGAGACATCTTTAAACAGAGGTTGGTCTATAGTTTTCCAGACGAGGATAGAGTTCTTAGTCTCGGCTGCTTGGATCAGATTATCCCAAGCATTCTCCCTAATTTCAGTTTTTCTCAACTTTAGAGCTTGCTTATAGCTCTTCCGAAGACTACAGATTTTTCTCTATTCCTAGGTTTATTTTTTAGTTCTTCCTTCAGGTCCCTATTTAATCTAGAACAGTGATGGTTAAACCAACGTGGACAATCATCACTGTTTTTCTTATTTTTAACTTTCAGATCTTTAGAAATTTCATAAGAGATATTTTGGAAGGTCGAAACAATTTCGATATTACTAGATAGTTTGTCCAGGCATGTTTTTATGTGATGGTTATTTTTTTGAATTACATTTTCCACAAAAACTGTAGGGTCAACGCCTGTCCACTTTATCGATATCCCATTTTCACCTTGCGTTTTGATATTGGTTGCAAGGGCAGTTGTCTTTGGTCTATAATATAATTTAGAGTTTAATATTAGCAAAAGGGGTGATGGTCACTAAGCAGACTAGGTTGTATGAAACATTTATCAACCAGGGACCTACAGTTCCTAGATATTAAAAAGTGGTCAATAAATGAAGACGACCTAGCCTCCTCATAAGTATAATTAACATGAACTCCCTCATAGGGGCCCAACTCCATGATTTCTAAGTTAAATTTATACATAACATGATTAATTGTTTCACCATAAAAATTGTGAGGGAAATGGGGAATGTGGTCGCCAAGTACGTCTTCATAGCCACATTGGTCCCCTATAATATATTCACATAATTCACTGTTAAAATCCCCTGCCCAGATTAATATCTTTTCGCCCCCCAATTCCTTCAGAAATTTGTCCAACTCTACCTCCAATTTTATAATTATCTCTTGTCTTGTGTTGTCAAAAATATTGTTGTAGAAATTAATAAGTACAATATTCTGCTTTCCTTTGACGGTAAAAACTAAGAACTGGAAGTGCTGTGAATTTGTGTAAGTTTTCTTTAGGGACAGGGGTGCGGACACAGAAATGAGTACTGCCAGGCCTCCACTCGCTCTCTCAGCCTTAGACGGTATTGCTTTAGAAAAAATAGTTTTAAAGGCATTGATATAAAAAACTTCTGTCGACCATGTTTCCTGTAAAAGAATCAAAGTGCAATGCTGAATACTTTTAAGCCATACTGGATTATGCAATTTATTTTTGGCCCCTGCAATGTTCCATGTCATAATTTGTAGTGATCCGACCGAGAAACAGCTTGTTGAAACTACCCCAGTCATGTTGTTCTGGAAGGTGGGATCATTACAAACATTTAATTGCGGCACGTTCATAGAATCTGCTTCTATACCTTTTGAGGGGATACAATAATTACCTTCATTCGTATGCTCCACTACCACACATACTTCTTCCATGGGTGTGTCTGATAACTTAAAAGTGCAAATGCTATCATCAGGTTCTGTTGTTTTTAAGCCCAGTCAATCAACCTCACTGCAGCTTCCTAGAGGGGCGAATCTATTTGGCATAAGTGGTATCCTAAAGTTAGCAGGAATGCAATTGGCTCTACCTGTTAGGTGGGACTGCTCAAGACTAGATCTGTAGAAGTATCCAAGGGGTACTGCAATATTACTGTTGTTACGGTCGTCATATGGCCTGTAGTATTTTACTGATACCTCTTCCAATAGGCAGCCTACCACTTCAGGATGCCGAAAGTTTACTACAACACAGTCCCCATCACATACCTTTTCCCTTTACCCACCCAACTAACTCTTCTTAGCATAATTATTTCTTGGAATAAAAGCCTGGTGCTACAGTGGGTGTTACTGGAGAACCAGTGTACAACCTGGTTCTTCAGTGAGTCCCATGTTTCGATGGAATTATTACGAAGTTTTGGGACATTTTTTAAGACAGTAACATAAGGAGTGGCTTGGGGTGGTAAGCTAAAAAATCCGCCCGGTACGTCTTAGATCGATGATAGCCATCAGTCACTTGATTTTGTTTTGTGCCATTTTGTGAGTTACCGTTTATCTTGTTAACAACAGGTTGTGATCTAGACGATCCTGGTACTTCCTATGTTTGCAATACAGGCGGTTGATGACTATTAGCCTTTACTACTTCACTAGCAGGGCTTTGAACATTTTGTTGTAATTTGTTATCATCATTCCTACTAAACATACTAAACATTGGTTTCTGGCATATATTATTAACATTTGATGTCTGCAAGGCTGTGACCAGTTCCATTAGTGTGGTAATATCTTTTTGCACTATTTTTATCTCAGACATAACCCGCCTTTCAATAGTGTCTATTTTTCCATGCAGTTTTTTAAAAAAGTGTCTCAATGCCTTGCATGTGTTGTGCTGCATCTTCGGGTCCTATCACAAAATCCCTTTCGTCCTGTTTTGATGTCTTCCCTTTTTTTTTAGTTTTCTGGAGACTGTTCTTTGGCGGAGCTGGTGCAGTATGCTGCTTACACCTTTTCGCGGGTGGAGAGATCAAATCGGGTGAGTCCGATGCTGTAGATATTTCAAGGGGGGTTGTCAATACACAAGGACCTGGCCTAGTTGAATGATCTGGCTTGGAGACATTGGAGATAATGTCCTTTAAGCTACTGTTACTCCTGCCATTTTGGTCGCCCAAATCCTGTGCTTCTAGCTCAGATCCAGTACTGATTTCACTGTCTTCCATGACAAATTTAGTCTCTTTTTGGGCAGCATTCAGGGCTGTTTTGGTAGCAGCTAGCCGCTCCTCTGCCTGGAGAATCTCACTGTTAATAATACCCATTGCACTTTTCAGATAGTTTGTGATCGGTGCTGTTTTGGCCACAGGCTTCCCCTTGGTTGTTACTGCCAATTTTCTCTTCCCCATTTAATTTGGTTGGCCTCAGTACAAGGAAAAAGAAGTTAAAAAAGCCTTACCAGTGATTTATTACGTCAGATCGTATGTCCAAGAGAAACGGCCAAGCCCAGCCTCGATGTTAACTCACTGTTCTCCAGTATTCATCACAAAGATGGTGTCAATGCTATACGTCATTTCCTGAAAACAAGACCTATTCAATACCTTAAACATAACGACATGATTGTGAGTATGATTGAGTGGTGCCTCAACAGCAATGTATTTCTATTTAACAATGACATCTTTCGGCAAGTACAAGGGACAGCGATGGGCACCTGCTTCGCCCCCAGCTATGCGAATCTTCACATGGGCTGGTGGGAGGAGCAGGTGCTCAAAGACACAGAGACACATGATTGGTTAGCTAATATTGTTTTATGGTTGCGGTACATTGACGACCTTTTTATTCTGTGGAGAGGGGATACATCATCCGTTGAAGAGTTTGTGAAGGTAATCAATGTAAATGATCTCAATCTGTATTTCACTTGCTGTATTAGCAACCAGGGTATATAGAAAATCCACCTCAGGCAACTCAACCTTGCATGCTACTAGCTCCCCCCCCAGGTGCTTTGAAAAGGAGTATTCCCTACGGGGAATTACTCAGAGCTAAGCGCATTTGCAGCACACAAGAAGCTTACAACTCAACTGAGAAGGAGATGACTATGAGACTGAGAGCGAGAGATTACGATGAGCTTACCCTTAAGCAGGCGAAGGACAAAGTCAGAACCAAATCTAGGACTGATTTGTTATTTCGAACACAATCAACTCCCAGGTCAGCGAAGATGGGAAGATCTGCAGTAGAAACAGCTGGTAAACAGATAGAGCCCTGCAGATTTACCACCACTTTCAGCAAGGCACACAATCAAGTAAGAAAGATTCTAAACACACACTGGCACCAGTTGAGAAAAGATCCTGTAATAGGAGCAGAAATGGGTAATAAACCAGCTATAACCTATAGAAGAACAACATCTATCCGAGATAAAATAGTTACAAATCAGATGCCAGAGAAAACCAACTGGCTCAAACCAGCCATGGGTTTTAAGAAATGCAATAAGTGCAAGGCCTGTGCACAGGGTCAGGATGCCACCAAAGTGTACACAGATCTGGGAGAAAAGATTCCTATCACCAAATCTCTAAACTGCAGATCTGAATTTGTAGTATATGTTCTGACATGTTCTTGTGAAAAAAGGTACATGGGCAGTACTATACTGCAAGTTCATAAAGGGGTTCTACAACACCTAAGGGCCATCAAGAATGTTGATGAAACCTACCCTGTAGCAAGGCATTTCAAACAATACCACAACTGCAATCCCATACATTTAAGATACACAGTGATCGACCAAGTAGAGATAGCAAAAAGAGATGGTGACAGAGAGAGGGCACTCAGACAGTTGGAGTGCAGATACATCCTCAGGTTAAACACAATGGAACCTGTGGGCCTCAATGTTGATGAGGAGATGTATACCTACTTGTAAGGGCATTAATATGGTTCCTTGTTTTCTATTTTTCCTGTAGTTTTTAAATGTTTTTAATTTCCCATAGTTACTTGGGCAGACATCGATTGTAGTACAAATATTATAACATATGTTTACGGGTGGCTTGATTTTCCAATATTCATCACATTTTTTCTTTCATTCTTATTTTTCAGGGCCTTGTCAGATGTTCCTGTTACACAGGTATCTGGGTTCCAGTCCATTACGTGGAAAGCAAAAGAGCTGATATATCTTTTTTTATTCCATTTGACTTGTTTTTGATTAGGTATCTAGAGCAATGTAAACAATGGTTTTATTTAGCTGTTGTCATACTGTGATGTACTTTTTTCTTTGCTAATCTGTTGTATTACAGCTTAGGTAGTATGTTAAGTCCATGTAATGTCTGGTAATATGTCAATAGATCAATTAGGACCAGTGGGTAAGACACTGGGGGATTTTGTCCAATGGGGCTCAATTATGATTCTGGTACCCAATAGGGTAATCTATGGACAACGGGGCTTAGATATATTGTTTTTCGCCCAATGAGGCACTAGTTTGGGTGTGCAATTTAGCCAGTAACATACTCTATCCAGCCGTAGAGAGTCATTTGAAATGTAGGACAATGTGTTCCAGTTTATTTGGACAATACTGCATGCAGAATATTTCTTTTATACACATTTCAACAGTATGACAATGTTAATATTACATGAAGATTTCACCAAATGTATTAATTTCATTGTGCATTTCATTTTATGTAGAAGTACTACAAAACAGGAATTGCAATTGGCGTTACTGTAATTAATTTCATGTTTTTAATGCTGATTTCTCAGTTTCACGAAGTAATTTTGACATTGTAAGATGGCTGCCATTTATGGCTATATGCATAGATGGTGTAGTCACCCATTTTCTATGTTTAACACTTACTATTGTGTATATTAGTTGCCCGGTAACTCAGGTCTAGCGTCGTGACAAAGGCTTTGTGCCGACACGCGTAGACGCTTTTTACCGATGTATCTTGGTGGAATAAACTACTTCCAGTGAATTTCAAGCCCTGCTGAGTGCCGTTCTTTCCCTGTGGACTTCTTTGGGAGAAGAAGCCTTCTTCTATGTATATATATATATATATATATATATATATTCACTGAAAAAACCATAGGTTTTAGGGACGTTATAGTTACAAATTAGCATTTAAAAAACCTTTGAAATTCACTGAAAAAACCATAGGTTTTAGGGACAGTTATAGTTACTTGGACATTGCACTCGTACAAAACCCGTGAAATTCCCCCGTTATAGTTAGTTCAGCTAACTATAACTCGCGCCCCCGCAATGCACTGCTGATGACGTCACATATTACATCACTCATGACATGGTCAGTGACATCACTGATGACATCACTGATGACATCACTGATGACATCACTGATGACATCTCAAATGACATCACTGATGACATCATCCAGTGACTGTGTGTTTCTGTAAAGTTTAAATATTTTTTATATATATAGGGAAAGGCGTATTGAAGAATGAGTGGGTGTATAAGTGTCTGTATGGATGATTTAGTAGGTGCGTGACTAATTCTATAAGTGAGTGATTAAACGTATCTTACTGAATGCATGGGTTAGTGACTAAACTGGGTGAATGTCTGTATCTGTCTGTTGCTGTGTAAGTGGCTGCATGGGTTTGTGAATAGCTACATGAGTGTCTATAAGAGTTATTGATTTGTTGTCTGAGTATCTGTATGGGTGCCTGAGTGTTTGTGTGGATGGGGTGTGTGCGACTGTGCATAGATGTGTGAGTGGGTGATTCACTGGGTGGATGGTTTCAAGAGTGCATCTGTGATAGACTGTATGGGTGGGTAAGTGTGTGTAAGAGTGTGTTAGTGAGTGAATGTATGTCCCAGTGGTACATGTGTGAGTAACTCCATATGTGAAAGGCAGTATATATGTGTGTTGGAGTATATAAATAGCTATAAGCGAGAGTGAGTGATTGTGATAGTGGCTTATGGATGAGTGTGTGCTTGTATCAGTGATTGTATAAGAGCGTAACAATGTGCTAGTATTTGTATGATTAAGTGAGCTGGTGTGTGTATAACTGTATAGGTGAGTAAATGGCAGTGTGTTTAATTATTTGCATGACTGACTAGGTGTGTGAGTACCTCTATGGATGAGTGGCGGTGTTTGAGTGTCTATATAGGAGTAAGAGTGCATATGATAGTCCTGTATTGAGTGACCATAAGTATGAGTGACTGTACGGGTGAGTGAGTGGATGTGTGTGTGTAGACCTAAGAATCAGTGAGTGGGTATGTAGTTATTGGTGTTGGAGTGTCTATGGTTTTGCGAATGGCAGTCTGTAATTTAGATTGGGTGTATCAAAGGTTATATTAGGGTGTGAAGAGCTGCATCAGATTATCACGTGGATGATGTCATCAGTGATGTCATTTGAGATGTCATCAGTGATGTCATCAGTGATGTCACTGACCATGTCATGAGTGATGTAATATGTGACGTCATCAGCAGTGCATTGCGGGGCGCGAGTTATAGTTAGCTGAACTAACTATAACGGGGGAATTTCACGGGTTTTGTACGAGTGCAATGTCCAACTAACTATAACTGTCCCTAAAACCTATGGTTTTTTCAGTGAATTTCAAAGGTTTTTTAAATGCTAATTTGTAACTATAACGTCCCTAAAACCTATGGTTTTTTCAGTGAATTTCAAAGGTTTTTTAAATGCTAATTTGTAACTATAACATGTCTGAAACCTACAGTTTTTTCAGTGAATTTCAAAGGTTTTGTAAATGACAATTTTTAAATGTATTAATTGTTATATAAATTTTTTTCATACTGATTTCGAAATTTTTTAGAAAACATTTTTTTACATATTTTATTTTTTAAATTACATTGTAATTATATTATACATTACAAAAAATACTTTCTCAGAATGAATTACTTTAGTTTAAATACTTTGCACATAGGCAATAGACTTTTAAGTACAGTAGTTACAGTTGTTGCAATGGGCAACACATTTTCAAACACAATGCAACATTCAGCTCAATGTGAATTTCTAGTTAAATGCAATTAGTTACTTTATGGATTACTTTTCTAACCACAGGACTGGATCCTAGATTCAGTCCTGGGACATCTCCTGTAAACAGTTGAGTAAAAGCGTTTTGGTTACAGTCGTGATTTTTAAGGAATATTATTGTACTTTAAAAGTTGACAGAAACTTTTTCTCATAGAATGACCAATGTTATCCTATGGAAGGAAATTCACTTAGGAGGTAAAAACTGTTATCGTTACTTTTTGTTAATCAGTGTTGGATCCTGGATCCAGCACTGGTGCATCTCCTGTAAACAGTTGAAAGAATGCGTTTAAGTCATACAGGCGATTTTTAAGGAATATTTGTAGTTTGTGAAAATCGACACTTTGAAACTTTTCTGCTGAAAACCAGACAAAGGATTCCTATGGAAGAAAATATAAGTTACTGGTAAGTACGGTTAAAATTACTTTTCAGGGTCAGTGCTGGGCTAAAAGATGCAGCACTGGGTTCTCTCCTGATAACAGGTGAGTAAATTGGAATTCGTACTTTGGTTGATTTTAGAGGAATATTATAAAGTTCCAAAACTCCACACTTAGAAGAATTTCCAAGTGAAACCAGTCAATGTTAGCCTATGAAGGAAATTCAAGTTACCGGTAAGTACGGTTAAAATTAATTTTGAGGATCAGTACTGGGCTGAAAGATGCAGCACTGAGGTCTCTCCTGATAACAGGTGAGTAAATCAGAATTCGGATTTCGGCTGATTTTAGAGGAATATTTTAAAGTTCCAAAAATCAACACTTAGAATCTTTTTCAGCAAAAAGCAGGCAATGATATCCTATGGAAGGAAATTCAAGTTACCGGTAAGTATGGTTAAAATTACTTTTGAGGATCAGTACTGGGCTGAAACATGCAGCACTGAGGTCTCTCCTGATAACAGGTGAGTAAATCGGAATTCGTATTTCGGCTGATTTTAGAGGAATATTTTAAAGTTCCAAAACTCCACACTTAGAAGAATTTCCAAGTGAAACCAGTCAATGTTAGCCTATGAAGGAAATTCAAGTTACCGGTAAGTACGGTTAAAATTACTTTTCAGGACCAGTACTGGGCTGAAAGATGCAGCACTGAGGTCTCTCCTGATAACAGGTGAGTAAATCAGAATTCGGATTTCGGCTGATTTTAGAGGAATATTTGTATGTTTCAAAAATCAAAACTTAGAAGAATTTCCAAGTGAAACCAGTCAATGTTAGCCTATGAAGGAAATTCAAGTTACCGGTAAGTACGGTTAAAATTACTTTTCAGGATCAGTACTGGGCTGAAAGATGCAGCACTGAGGTCTCTCCTGATAACAGGTGAGTAAATCGGAATTCGTATTTCGGCTGATTTTAGAGGAATATTTTAAAGTTCCAAAACTCCACACTTAGAAGAATTTCCAAGTGAAACCAGTCAATGTTAGCCTATGAAGGAAATTCAAGTTACCGGTAAGTACGGTTAAAATTACTTTTCAGGACCAGTACTGGGCTGAAAGATGCAGCACTGAGGTCTCTCCTGATAACAGGTGAGTAAATCAGAATTCGGATTTCGGCTGATTTTAGAGGAATATTTGTATGTTTCAAAAATCAAAACTTAGAAGAATTTCCAAGTGAAACCAGTCAATGTTAGCCTATGAAGGAAATTCAAGTTACCGGTAAGTACGGTTAAAATTACTTTTCAGGATCAGTACTGGGCTGAAAGATGCAGCACTGACGTCTCTCCTGATAACAGGTGAGTAAATCGGAATTCGTATTTCGGCTGATTTTAGAGGAATATTTTAAAGTTCCAAAACTCCACACTTAGAAGAATTTCCAAGTGAAACCAGTCAATGTTAGCCTATGAAGGAAATTCAAGTTACCGGTAAGTACGGTTAAAATTAATTTTGAGGATCAGTACTGGGCTGAAAGATGCAGCACTGAGGTCTCTCCTGATAACAGGTGAGTAAATCAGAATTCGGATTTCGGCTGATTTTAGAGGAATATTTTAAAGTTCCAAAAATCAACACTTAGAATCTTTTTCAGCAAAAAGCAGGCAATGACATCCTATGGAAGGAAATTCAAGTTACCGGTAAGTACGGTTAAAATTACTTTTGAGGATCAGTACTGGGCTGAAACATGCAGCACTGAGGTCTCTCCTGATAACAGGTGAGTAAATCGGAATTCGTATTTCGGCTGATTTTAGAGGAATATTTTAAAGTTCCAAAACTCCACACTTAGAAGAATTTCCAAGTGAAACCAGTCAATGTTAGCCTATGAAGGAAATTCAAGTTACCGGTAAGTACGGTTAAAATTACTTTTCAGGACCAGTACTGGGCTGAAAGATGCAGCACTGAGTTCTCTCCTGATAACAGGTGAGTAAATCAGAATTCGGATTTCGGCTGATTTTAGAGGAATATTTGTATGTTTCAAAAATCAAAACTTAGAAGAATTTCCAAGTGAAACCAGTCAATGTTAGCCTATGAAGGAAATTCAAGTTACCGGTAAGTACGGTTAAAATTACTTTTCAGGATCAGTACTGGGCTGAAAGATGCAGCACTGAGGTCTCTCCTGATAACAGGTGAGTAAATCGGAATTCGTATTTCGGCTGATTTTAGAGGAATATTTTAAAGTTCCAAAACTCCACACTTAGAAGAATTTCCAAGTGAAACCAGTCAATGTTAGCCTATGGAAGGAAATTCAAGTTACTGGTAAGTACGGTTAAAATTACTTTTCAGGACCAGTACTGGGCTGAAAGATGCAGCACTGAGGTCTCTCCTGATAACAGGTGAGTAAATCAGAATTCGGATTTCGGCTGATTTTAGAGGAATATTTGTATGTTTCAAAAATCAACACTTAGAAACTTTTTCAGCAAAAAGCAGTCAATGATATCCTATGGAAGGAAATTCAAGTTACTGGTAAGTACGGTTAAAATTACTTTTGAGGATCAGTACTGGGCTGAAAGATGCAGCACTGAGGTCTCTCCTGATAACAGGTGAGTAAATCGGAATTCGGATTTCGGCTGATTTTAGAGGAATATTTGCACAATGGTGAAGGGAGGGGGCGGGGCCTGAGGTGACATCTGTGCAAACGCGCCCCGTGGTGCGTTTTAAGTTGGGGGATTAAGTCCCCTTGAATCCTGAGGGTCCCTAGGGGCCAACTAGCCCACCAGGAACCTCCAATATGCGCCAGGGGGCTGCGTTGCAGAGACGTGTAGAGAGGCCACACCCCTTTTACACCTCTCTGCAATGCAGCTCTGTGGCGCTTTCTGGATGTACCTGTTGGGCTAGTTGGCCCCCAGGGACCCTCAGGATTGAAGGGATTTAATTCCCCATCTTAAAACGCGCCACGGGGCCTGTTTGCACACATGTCACCTGAAGCCCCGCCCCCTCCCTTCACCACTGTGCAAACGCGCCCCGTGGCGCGTTTTAAGTTGGTGGATTAAGTCCCCTTGAATCCTGAGGGTCCCCGGAGTCCAACTAGCCCACCATATACCTCCAAAAAGCGCCACAGAGCTGCGTTGCAGAGAGGTGTAAAAGGGGTGTGGCCTCTCTACACGTCTCTGCAAGGCAGCCCCTGGCGCATACTGGAGGTTCCTGGTGGGCTAGTTGGCCCCCAGGGACCCCCAGTATTCAAGGGGAATTTATTCCCCTCTGCAAACGCGCCAGGGGCGCGTTTGCAGAGTGGTGAAGGAAGGGGCGGGACCTGCGGGCCCGATCGTTTTTTTTTTTTGTCCCCTGAAGGGGGGCTGTGTGGCCCCCTTCCTTTTTTTCTCTTTTTGGGCCCTGGGGACCCCATCCCCCAGGGCCTTACCCCTCTTTTTAATTTTACAAAAAAAAAAAACGGGAAGGGGGCCGCGTGGCCCCCTTCCCTGGGCCTGTATTGGCCCCGGGGACCCCATCCCCCGGGGCATGGCCTCTATATTTATTATTTTGAGGGGGCAGCGTGGCCCCCTCCTCTGGCCATTTTAAGGCCCCGGGGACCCCATCCCCCGGGGCCGGCCTTTCCATTTAAAAAAAAAAAAAAAAATTCTCTTTTTTGGGGAGGGGGCCGCGTGGCCCCCTCCCGAGCCACTACTTGCCCCGGGGACCCCATCCCCCGGGGCTGGCCCTCTCCGTTGGGGACTGTGGGGGGTCCCCAATCCCCCCACAGTCCCGCCGGCTCCCACGTCCCTTGGGAGCCGGCATTGCTGTCCCACATGGGGAGCAGCTGACATGCTGCTCCCCATGTGGAAAAGCAATCGCTTTGGATATTGGAAGAGAGAGCAGGTTTCCCTGCTCTCTCTTCCAATATCCAAAGCAGTTTGCTATGGCAGGACGGGAGCCGCGAGGCTCCCGTCCTGCCATAGCAAACTACAGTGTCCCGGGGGTAGGCACCCCGGGACACTGCAGGAGGCCGGCCCTGGGGGTGGTGGTCCCCAGGGCCATCAAGGGCTCCAGGAGGGGCCGCGCGGCCCCCCTCCCATTCAGTACACAGCTGACCACGGGGAGTTGGTGGTCCCGGGGCTCTGGGGGTCCGTAACGGACCCCCATATTAAAATGTTTAGTGCCCCGGGAGGTGGCGGTCCCGGGCGTGTGGGGGCTGGAGCCCCCCCACACTGGTTTTATTTCTAATAAAAAAAGCCCGGGGAGGTGGTGGTCCTCGGGGCTGCGGGAGGGCTCAGAGCCCTCCCGCACCATTTTTCAAAAAGCCCCGGGGGTGGCGGTCCCCGGGGCTTGGGGGCCCTTTGAGGCCCCCACACATTAAGTTATCCCCCCACCATGCCCCCGGGACTTGGGCCACCCGGGAGCCAATTAACATTTTTCGGCAGGATTCGCGCACCCTGAGCGCATCCTGCCGATTTTTTTTAAAAATTATTTATTTATTTTTTGCCCAGGGGGTCCTTGTGGGACCCCTGAGCAAACCTAGGGGTCAGGGTGTTTCTACCCTGCCCCCTTTGTGCGCTTTGCGCACTTGTTTCTGTCCCTCGGTTCTACCGAGGGACAAAATGGCTGCCAACATTTCCTGAATCGGAATGTTGACAGCCAGCTGACAGCCAATTAACATGCAGCTCGTGATCGGGACGGTGCGCGCAGGGTGCGCTGAGGGTACGCGGACCCTACTCGGCCATAGATATCACTAACTTTTTACTTTTCATTTTCAAAGCAACTACTGAACGGATTTACACCATTTAACAAAAAGGGTTCTTTCTGAACCAAGAACTACCTCTTTGCCAAATTTGGTGTAATTCCGTTCAGCAGTTCGGGCTGTAGCCGTGTCTAAAGTTTCCTATGGAAAAGTGCATGGGGAAAACTCGTTTTGGGACCCCCTTTTTCTCGGCCCCCGCTTGACGAATCCCCCGAGACTTTCAGGGTAGGACCGGACCGGAGCGGGCCACAAAGTTTGAAAATTTCGCGAAGATACGTCAACCGGCAAGAGAGTTATTTCAAATAGAATGTCGCGGATTTCCTATGGATAATAGGTTGTAACTATAACTATCTACTGGCGACCGCCAGTAGATAATATATATATATATATATATATATATATATATATATATATAAGGAAAGCAAGGTACTGCTGTGTAATTACAGTCCGTGACTACACGGAGAGGCGTGGTAACTGTACTGGCGTCTCCGGTTGTGCTGTAACTTGGCATTCGTGGCAGGACGTATGGGGGCCAAGAAAATGATTAATTGCTGCAATGGATACCGGGATTACAACAATTGCACATAACCACGCTTTGCAATAATATCAGCACTCATTATGAGATCAAGTGGGGCCCATATGAGACACTTACCCAGTTTTCCAAAACGATGCTTGCTGGGAACTGCAGTCCATTAGGAAACGCTGCAGGGATGCTCTACTAACGAACTTGAGCCAGCTGTGCTTCCACCAATGTGAGAATGGCAGCACATTTAAAATGGTGGTTGGTGTGAATTTCCGGTGTTAATGGCATTTGATAAAGGCATACTCGCCGAAACGCATTATGCCACTGCTTCAATAAATGGACTTTTCTGGTGACCCCGCTGTGTCCCCTTGTTTGCTTCTCAGTTGAAGAGATTGTTTTGCAATATATATATATATATATATATATATATATATATATATGCCTTTCACTGTTTTCTTGACTTCAGAAATGAAGACGATAAGCACTTAAAAGATGTATTCCATCTGTATATGGTACATGTAAGAGATACAATTCCCAACTCGTTTCGTTACAAAGGGACTTCGAGACCCCTGAGACCCGCTCTGCGAGTGACCCAGTTGTCCCAGAATCACCTCTGCAACCTGCCTGCCCCTGCCCACGAGGACCATATAGACGCACAATGCTTGGCTGCCATATTTTCTCTGCACCAAGTCTGCCCGCTATGGGTAATGACAAATCAGCTGTTCTCCCGTAGTCCTGATACCCTTGCAACCTGCTCCCTTGAGTGGGAGCCCCCAGGCTTACCTTTAATTCCCTCTGTGCTGCGTATTTTCAGGTGGACCCTTCTTCATAGTGCACCTGCTACTAAAGACCTCAGTACCCTGCTCACAGCCGAATCCGGGACACTCCTAATCTGCTGCTGGAATATTGTACCTGGCCTTGCTACTTACCTAAATCCAGAAGGTGAACCTCAAGAAGCCACTGTCTGAGTTTATATGCTTTTTCCTGTTTTCTCTTATTGACTTCTATTGAGCGTACTTGCGCACAACTGCGATTTTTTAGCGAACTTTGCATATTCATAACTTAAAATGCACATACATAGTATCCAGTCACTTACCCATTCAGACACTCATGCACTAATTCACAGACCCACTGAGACACTTACATATCCACTCACAGGCTCTCTCAGACACTTATGTACTCAGTGCCAGACCCACTCTGACACTCATGCACCCACTCAGTCACTCATGTACCCACTCACAGACCCATTCACACACTCACTGTTAAAAAAATATGTCCTTTTTGTTATGGTCACCCCACGTTTTGCTCTAGATGCTGTCTTTATAGATCTTGAAGTGCACCAGGACTGCTAACCAGGCCCCAGTGCCAGTGTTTTTTTCCTTCAACTGTATCTGTTGAATTGGTACACCCAATTGGCAAGCACCTATCACTCATTTTAAGTCACTAGTAGATGTTACCAGCAGTACCCAGGGCCAGGGTAATAAGAGGGGTCACCAAGGCTGCAGCACTTTATTGGCCACCCTGTGTGACGCGAGGAAAATTATGTCTGCCGGTCTGCCATTGCAGTCTTGCACAAGCAGCCTGTCTGTCTGCTCAAGAATGACTCTGCACACTCCATGTGCAGCTAAGCCACACCACTGCCTTAATGTAAGTAAATCACTCTTAAGGTTGTCCTCCTAAGCTCAGGAGGTAGAGTGGATTATATTAAAAGTGTGGCTATATATATATGTACATGCATATATATATTCCTACAGAACTCTGTAAAGTAAGGTTTTACCGTAAGTTACCGGCAGCCCATAGAGTAACTTGGGCTGGCTACCGAGAAACTCGAGATAGCTGCTCTATTTTGAAACAATCGAATTGTGTCATGTTTGTTATCAAACACCATGCTTTTTCACCCCCAACATGATTCTCGTGTCGAGCCAGCTGGCCTGCACAGGGGTGCCACCCTATGTGGGTACCCCAAGAATACAAAACTCCAGTGCCTTGGCAGGCATCTCTGAGCAATTTACTGTCAAGACAAAAGTCTGCCCTTCTGGTGGGATATTCTAGCACTTCCCCAGGATGGAGACAAAGGCCAGGCAGGAAGGTCACACTTCCACCCTCCCAGGACGGCTAGTGTTTACAGTCATCAAGGCGGTGAGCCTCAAAGGCTTTCACCCCCCTTGATGTGATTCCTTGTCCCCATTTGAGAAAAAGCCATTCCCAACCTGTCCAGCATGACTGGTGGGAAGATTCATTATTCAGAAGGCATGCATCCCCCAAAACCTAGCCACACCTTTAGGGTGAGCTAGGAGGTCCGTACAGCCGAGGAAGGATTCTACCATTTTGGAAGACCCTGAATCAGAGTACTCTGAGTAACACAGTGATATACACCCACAGGATGTTGTCACTACAGGGGTGGCTTAGCCGTGGGGACCAGTAGCCCATTGACCACTGTCCCTTACGTCCTTAATGCCCTCAAAACTATGATTTAAGGGTCTTGCCTGGCACCAGAACTTCAGTTCTAACTTAGAATCTGAGAAGAGGCACGGAGAAGATGCCGTCACCGATAATAGGACTTTGGACTTTGCCGCACTGCAAAGAAAGGACACTTCAGTGCCCTGAAGAGACCATATACTGAAACCGTGTGTCAATGTTTGTCTGTGGCAAAAGCTTGCTGCTCCCAGCAAGAGGGACTCCAGTGGACACCAGAAGGCAAAGCAGACTCCACTCACTTGTGGAACCAGTCACCTGCATCCAGCAGAAGAATCAACATGCTGCATCACAACAATTGCAACCTGCTGGGTCTGTCAAGACTAAGCCCAAAGAGGAGAGGTGCCCTGCAAGTACGGAGTGGTAGCCAAGAGCACACCAAGTTTTGAGCCGCTAGTCCACTCCTGTCGATCTCCAGACACCGAAGTACCTGAGGACTACATTTGCTGCTGCCACGACTTCGTGATTGGCAGTCCGGTGATCAACCCCTTGAGTTATATCTCTAGCCCGAGAGCAACTCACAGCGACAGTGACCAGCATTGGCAACAGCCCCCCTGCTGTGCCCATGCAACCTGAAACTGGAGTCATTGAGTTTATGGCAAAGCATCTTTGGCACAACCTGCCCTAGTGATTCACAGCCGCCAGCTACCTCTGCGCCTGGAATCAACAAGCAAGGTAGAAGAAATCCAGCTGTTGCACCTGGGTCCTGGGTCCCCCAAAGGCCACTACTCCCAAAGGGTAGAGTGTAACTCCATTGCCAAATGTGGTTTTGCCAAATGCTGCACTTTTGACAGCTCCAGCGGATCCCGTCAGCACCAAGGACAGCCGAGTACCCTCTGCACCCGTGCTTCCTGGGCAAGGTAACAAAGAAATGACTGTTGAGTCTTGGTCTAGGGACCCATAGAACCTTAACCACAAGAGGGTTCAGTTGAACTAACTCTGCAACTATCGTTTTTCTAAGTGTGTTTTCCCCCATTGACTTCAATGGTGAACATTTGGCAGCTTTAATTGCAATTTTTGTTTAAGATTTTGAAAATGTATAATTCTGTTTATATGCGCATATCAAGTTTGTTTTGGTGCCTATATTTATATAAAAATACAATCTATTTTTATAAGTTGGTGTCAAGGTTTCTTTCGAATCGTATCACTTATATATTGTCAATGCTGGCACTGTGAAATGCTCAACACATGTTCCTCTAAGTACATCTGACTGCTCTGTGCCACACTACCAGTACTGAGCTAAGGGTGCTAAGGGTAAATCCGTGGTCCATCTTTGTGTATTGTGCTAGAATTACCCAATAAGACATCCCAGCCATATAATAATACTTCCACTTTGCAACACTCACACACTATAGGAAGCTGGCTCTCTCTCTCTATACTGCACTAAAATGAAGTACACTGTTTAGTGAGACCAGTGAGACCCAGATTGGTATACAGAGTCAAAAGTAGATCATACTAATGCTCTAAATCTGGTAGTGTGGGTGAGCAGTTAGGCTTATCAGTGAGTAGTGTTAAGCATTTGTTGTACTCACAGAGGCAATAAATCAGACACAAACTCAAAGAATAAATCAAAACCAATTTGCATAAATAACACTTCATTTTATATATTTTTTCAGACCTAGAACTTTGTTTACAGGTACCTACTTATATTTGCATTTCAAAGGCAGCATGCCCTGTAAAGCTTCCCACCTTGAATGGCAGATTCTGCTTGGAGAAGGTGTGAAATACCCCTGCTCAAAGGAGGCTTTGTTCCTGGCCTCTGAGAGTGAAGGCTCTCACCCCAGGAGGCTAGAAACATGTCTACTGGTGGCAGACTGGCTGAGACCAGTAGGTAACCCCAGTAGTAGTTGATAGGTTTTCAGGGGACACCTCTAAGGGATCCTCTGTGTGTATTTATTAATAAATCCAACACTGGCATCAGTGAGGATTTATTAAGGCAAGATGTTTGTTACCAAGTGGGTACAGTGAAGCCATCATGGACCTGGTGGTCTCGTACTGACAAGTACCCAGCCCATGGTCTCTTTAGGGCTTCCCTGTGTACTTACAATTTCCAAGAATATACTGGATGATTGCAGGGTCATATCCACTCAAGCAAAAATTTCTGCACATGGGATAAGGTGCACCCTGCCTTAGGGATGTAAGGCCTACTGAAGGGGTGGCTTACCTATATATCATGCAGTGTCTGTAGGCATGGTACACAGGATGTGTGCCATGTCGACTCTTTAGTTTTCTTGCACCTAGACACACAGCTTGCATTGGCAGTGTGCATGCTCTTGGTGCTGGGTCCCTAGGCTGGCACAATACATGCTAAGCCCTAGTGGAACCACTTCAGTTCCAATGCCCTAGGTACCAGGGATACAATTTACTAGGGACTTACAAAGGGGGCTGGGACTGGGGGCCTGGTTAGCAGGGACTCAGTGCACTTTCAGTCAAAATAACACTATGTTCTAGGAAAAAGGGGATGCTAACTATGTTAAAAAGAGGCACTTTCCTACACACATCCACTCACATACCCATTTAGATACTCATGTCCCCAATCACAGATTGACTCAGACATTCACACACCCACTCATAGTCACACTCAGTCAATCATGCACCCACTCACAGACCCAAACAGACATTCACGAAGCCAGTCAAAGACCCACTCAACTACTCATGCACTCGCTCACATACCCACTCAAACACTCATGCATCCACGCAGACACTTTTGCACCCACTCACAGACTCACTCAGAGACTCCATGCACCCATACAGAGACCCACTCAGACACTCATGCATCCACTCCCAGATCCACTCAAACACTCATGCACCCACTCAGAGACCCACTCGGACAATCATGTATTCACTCACAGACTCTCTCAGACACTTATGTACTCACTGATAGACTCAATCAAAGACTCAGACACACACACACAGACCTACTCAGACACTCATGCACTCATTTAGAGACCCACATGGACACTCATGTATCTACTCACAGACTCTCTCAGACACTTGTACTCAGTAACAGACCCACTCAGACACTCATGTGCCCACTCACACACCTACTCAGACTTTCAAGCAGCCACTCACAGACCCACTCAGACACTCACACACACCCTCAAAGACCAATTCAGACACTTAAGCATCAACTCACACAACTATTCAGACCCTCATGCACCCATTCATAGACCCACTCAAACACTCATGCATCCAGAGACAGACCCATTAAAACACGCATGCACCTACTCACAGGCCCATTCAGACATTTACGTATCCACTCAGAGACTCAGGCACCCACTAACAGACCAAAACAGATACTCATGCATCCAGTCACAGACTCACTTAGACTTTTACCTACCCACTCACAGACCCATTCAGATATTCAGGCAGCCAGTCACAGACCCACTCAAACAATCATTTACCAACTCACAGACCCACTCAAACACTCATGTATCCATGCAGACACTTACGTACCTACTCAGACTCATTCAGAGACTCATGCATTTTCACAGACCCACTCAATCATGTATCTACTTGCAGACTGACTCAGATTCTCATGCATCCACTCACACACCTATTCAGACACTTACACAGCACTCACAGACCCACTCAGATACTCATGTACCCACTCACAGACTCTCTCAGATACTCATGCACTCACTTACAGACCTATTCAAATACACATGCACCCACTCAGAGACCCACTGAGACATTCACAGACCCACTGAGACACTTATGTACCCAGCTATTGCCTCATTTTGAGACTCATGCACCCACTCACATATCAACTCAGACACTCATGCACCCACTCACATACCCACTCAGGCACTCACTCACCCATTCACAGACCCATTCAAATACTCATGCACCCACTGACAGGCCCACTCAAACACTCATGCACCCACTCAGAGACCCATTCAGATACTTGCATACCTAATCAAAGACCCTTTCAGAGACTCATACATGCACTCGCAGACCCACTCAGACACTCATATATCCACTCACAGACCAACTCAAACACTCACACACCCACTCAGGTACCTACTTGGATACTCATGTATCTACTCACACGCCTACTCAGACACTCACACAGATACTCACAGACCTACTCAAACACTCATGTACCTACTCCCACACCAACTCAAACACTCACATACCCACTCAGAGACCCACTTGGATACTCATGTACCCACTCACAGACTTTCTCATATACTCATGCACTCACTTACAGACCTATTCAGACACTCATGCACCCACTCAGAGATCTACTCAGACATTCACACACTCACTCACAGACCCACTGATGTACTTATATATCCAGTCACAGACTCATTCAGAGATGCATGCACCACTCACAGATCCACTCATTTACCCATTTACATACCCACTCAGACACTCACTTACCCATTCACAGACCCATTCAAATACTCATGCACCCATTGACAGACCCACAAAAACACTCATGTACCTACTCAGATACATACATACCCAACCACAGACCCGATTTAGAGACTCAGGCATGCACTCACAGACCCACTCAGACACTCATGTATCTACTCACAGACTGACTCAGACTCTCACACACCCACTCACACATTCATTCAGACATTCACACAGATGCTGACAGACCCATTAAAACACTCATGCACCCACCCACAGACCCACTCGAACACTCTTGCACTCACTTACAGACCTAGTCAGACACTCATGCACCCGCTCAGAGACCTACTTGGACATTCACACACTCATTTACAGACCCACTGAGGCACTTAGAGATTTGAACACCCACTCACAGACCCACTCAGACACTCATGCACCCACACATACACTCACTCACCATTCAGAGACCCATTCAAACACTCATGCACCCACTGACAGACTAACTCAAACACTCAAGCACCCACTCAGATTCTTACTTATGATGGGCCCGATTCACAGAACTAACTTAAGACAAAATCCTAAACTTACTACCATTTTGGTATTCAGAGAAGGCACTTACTCATTTTGGTATTCACAGAAGGCACTTACTAATTTTAGTATTCACAGAAGGCACTTACTCATTTTGGTATTCACAGAAGGCCCTTACTCATTTTGGTATTCACAGAAGGCACTTACTCATCAATGAGTAAGTGCCTTCTGAGGCACTTACTCATTTTGGTATTCACAGAAGGCACTTACTCATTGATGAGTAAGTGCCTTCTGTGAATACCAAAATGAGTAAGTGCCTTCTGTGAATACCAAAATGGTAGTACGTTTAGGATTTTGTCTTAAGTTAGTTCTGTGAATCGGGCCCCTAAAAACAGACCCATTCAGACTCATGCACTTACTCACAGACTCTCACAAACCCACTCAGAGACCCATTCAGATATTTTCAGTCAGTCACAGACTTTTATGTACCCACTCACAGACCCAATCAAACACTCATGCATCCATGCATATACTTACATATACACTCATAGACTCATTCAGAGACTCATGTATCCATTCACAGACCCACTCAGCCACTCATTTACCCACTCACAGACCCACTCAAACACTCATGCATCCACTCAGAGACCCCACTCAGTGACCCACTAAGACACTCATGTACCTACTCACAGACTCTCTCAAACACTCATGCACTCACTCACAGATGCATTCAGATACTCATGCATCAACTCAGAGACCCACTTGCATATTTATGCATACATCACACACCCACTGAGACACTTATGTACCCAGTCACAGACTCAGAGACTCATGTACCCACTCCCAGACCTACTCAGACACTCATGTGCTCACTCAGAGATGCACTAGGATACTCATGTACCCAATCACAGACTCTCTAAGACACTCATGAACTCACTAAAAGACCCACTAAGACACCCATGCACCAACTTAGAGATCACTCAGACACTCATGTAGCTACTTACAGACCCACTCAAACACCTATGCACCCACTTGCACACCCATTCAAAGACTCATACACCCACTCACTGTCTCACTCAGACACTCCTGTAACCACTCACAGACCCATTCAGAGAATCATCCACCCGCTCACAAATCTATTCAGAGGCTCATGCATGCATACATAGACCAACTCAGACACTAACACAACCACTCACAGACCTACTCAGACATTCATGTACCCACTCACAGACTTGCTTAGACACTCATTCACCCACTCACTCACCTATTCAGAGATTCATGCATCCATTCACAGACTCACTTAGACACTCATGCACCAACTACCAGTCCCACTCAGACACTCATGCATCTAGTCCTTTACACATTCAGATACTCATGCACCAACTCATAGATCAATCAATCAATCAGGGTTTATAAAGAGCATCTACTCACCCGTGAGGGTATCAAGGCAGTAGCGGTCCGTGGTAGGAGTGCCGGCCAGGCGGTGACGTGGGGTGGGGGAGGGGCAGGGTGGGGGGTAGTAAACCACGGATTACGGCCGAATACAGGTAAGTAAACATTTAAATAAATAAAATGAATTTCGTTGTGAGCACTGCATCACCAAATGCGATGCAGTGCGCGCAACGAAATTCATTTTATTTATTTAAATGTTTACTTACCTGTATTCAGCCGTAATCCGTGGTTTACTACCCCCACCCTGCCCCTCCCCCGCCCCACGTCACCGCCCGGCCGGCACTCCTACCACGGACTGCTACTGTATCAAGGTGCTGTGGGGGCACAATGGATCAGACTATGTGCTGAGTTCTAGATCTAGATCCAGTCAGACACTCATGCACTCATTCCCAGACCCACTGAGACATTCACATACCCACTCACAGACTTTTTCAGACCCTCATGTACTCAGTAAGAGACCCACTCAGATATTCATGCACCTACTCAGAGACCAACTTGGACACTGATGCACGTACTCACAGACCCACTCAAACACTCTTGTACCCACTCACACACCTACTCAGACATTTATGCACCCACTCACAAAACCACTGAGACACTCCTACAGTGACTCAGACCCACTCAGACACTCATGTACCTACTCACAGACCCACTCAGACATTCAGTCACCCAATCACAGACCTAGTCAAACACTCATATACCCACTGACAGACCTACTCAAACACTCATGCGCCCACTCACAGACCAACTCAGATATATACATACACATTCATAGACTCACTCAGAGGCTCATGCCCCACTCACAGACCCACTTAGACACTCACACACCCACTGAAGAGACCCACTAAGACACTCATGTATACACTCAGACTCTCTCAGTCACTAATGTTCTCATGAAAAGACGTACTCAGACACTCATGCACCCACTCAGAGACCACTCAGTCACACATGTACCCACTGATGGACCCATTCAAACACACATATACCTACTCACACACCCATTCGAAGACTTATATACCCACTCACAGACCCACTCAGACACTCATGCACTTACTCCCAGGCCCACTCAGACACTCATGCACCCACACATAGACCTTGTCAAACACTCATGCACCCACTGACAGACCCACTCAGATACTCATGCACTCCGTAAAAGATGTACTTGGACACTCATGCATCAACTCAGAGGCCCACTTGGACACTCATGTACTCACTCACAGGCACACTCAAACACCTACACACCCACTTGCATACCCATTCATGACTTATGCACCCACTCACTGACTCACTCAGATACTCCTACACCCACTCATAGACCCATTCAGAGAATCATGCACCCACTCACAAATTCACTCAAAGGCTTATGCACCCACTAATAGACCCACTCAGTCACTAACACACCCACTCACAGACCCACTCAGATTTGCATGCACCCACTCACAGACACACTCAGATACTCAGGCACAGACTCATAGACCCACTCAAGCACTCATGCATCCACTCACAGTCCCACTCAGACACTCATGCATCTAGGACCAGATGTACGACCATTCACTTTTACGAGTCTCAAATTGCGACTCGCAATTTGTGACTCACAAAAGTGAATGTACAACAGTGTTTCAGACACTGTTTGCGATTCCCAATGGGAATTAATATTCATGAGGCAAGCGCAATTTGTGACCCCATTGGGAATGGCTAGCACTCCCAGGCATGGTGGCCTGCTGGGGTCAGCAGACCACCATGTCTGGGACTGCTTTTTAAATGAAGCAGTTTTTTTAAATGCAGCCTGTTTTCCTTAAAGAAAACAGGATGCTTTTAAAAAAGAAAAATGAAACTTTGCAGGTTTTTTTTAAGGGCAGGCAGAGGTCCCTGGGACCAATGCCTGCTCTTAAAAAATATTTTCTCACACACTCACAAAGGCGTTTGCGAGTGGTTTACCACCTACTTGAAGTAGGTGGTAAACTGCGAGTGTTTTGCAGCCGCAAATGCGGTCGCAAAACAATAGTACATGGCAGTGAGTGTCGCTATTAGGAAGGGACGCCCCTTCCTAATAGCAAGTGTCACAAATGCTAGGTTGCGAGTCAATGACTCGCTAAATAGCGTTTGTACATGCCATGTCCCTTTTTTGCGGTCGCAAACGGGCTGATCTCCCGTTTGCGAGCATAAAAAAGGGTCATACATCTGGCCCTTGGTCCCTTACCCATTCAGATATTCATGCACCCTCTCATCGGATCCAGTCAGACTCTCATGCACCCATTCACAGACCACTGATATACTTACATACCCACTCACAGACTCTCTCAGACACTCATATCCTCAGTAAGAAACCCATTCAGACACTCATGCATCCACTCAGAGACCCACTTGGACACTCATGTACGTATTCACAGACCCATTCAAACACTCTTGTACACATTCACATACCAACTCAGACATTTATGCACCCACTCACTAATCCACTCATGCATCTAATCCCTTACCATTCAGATACTCATGCACCAACTCACAGACCCACTCAGACACTCATGCACCTACTCACACACCCACTCAGACACTCAGACACCCACTGACAGACCAACTGAAACACTCATGCACCCACTCAGACCTACTCAGACACTCATTCACTAATTCACAGGCCCATTTCGATATCAATGTATCTACTTACAGACCCACTCAAACACTCATGCACCTACTGATAGACCCACGCAGACACTCATGCACCCACTCACAGACCCACTAAGATACTTTAATACCCACTCAAAGCCTCTCTTGTTGACTGATGTACCCATTCAGATACTTATGCACCCATTCACAGACCCACTCAGCTTATCACATGCCCACTCACAGGGCCACTCAGATATTTGTGCAGCATGCACCCACTCACAGACCCACTCAGAGACTCATGTACCCACTCATATATCCACATGGTCTCTCATGCACCCACTCACATACCCACTGAGACACTCATGCAACTACTCACAGACCCACTCAGGAATTCATGCACCTACTCACAAACCCACTCAGACACTCATGCACCCAATCATCTACCCATTCAGACACTTGCACCCACTCACAGATTCCATCAGATACTCATGCACCTGTTCACAGACCCACTCAGACACTTATATACCCACTCACAGACTCTTTCAGGCACTCTTGTACTCACTAATAGACCCAATCAGAAACTCATTCACCCACTCAGAGACCAATTCAGACACTCATGTATACACTGAGAGACCCACCCAAATACCCATGCAAATATCCACACACCTACTCAGACATTGATGCACCCACTCACAGATCCATTCATACACTAATACAATGACTTATAGACCCACTCACCCGCTCATGCACCTACTCATAGACTCACAGACCCATTGAGACATGGATGCGCCCAGTGACCTACCCATTCAGACACTTTTGCACCCACTAATAGATTCATTCAGACACTCATGCACCCATTCACAGACCCACTGAGACACTTATGTACCCACTCACAGACTCTCTCAGACACTCATGTACTTACTATCAGACCCACTCAGAAACTCATGCACCCTCTCACAGACCCATTCAGACACTCATGTATGCACTCACAGATCCACTCAAACACTCATGCACCCACTCACACACCCACACAGGCATTGATGCACCCACTCACAGATCTATTCAAACACTCATGCAGTGACTCATAGACCTACTCAGACACGCATGCACCCACTCATATACTCAATCATGTACCCATACACCCAATCAAAGACCCACACACCCACTGAGAGACCCACTCAGACACTCATGCACCCACTCACAGACTCACTCAGACTCTCACACGCTCACTCATAGACCCACTCAAACACTCATGCACCCACTCACACACCCATTCAGATGCTCATGCACCCACTCACTGACATACTCAGACCCTCATGTACTGACTCATAGACCCACTCAGACACTCACGCACCCACTCACAGACCCACTCAAACATTCAAAGTCCCAGTTACAGAAACATGCAGAGATTCATACATGCACTTTTACATTAATTTAGATTTTGATGTACCCAGGATAATGCACAGAATCACTTATATAGTTATGAATTTTGAATGTGCTGGTGTCTGTTGAAATTCTGCTTTTGTTTTGCGTAGTCGCGAAGTATTTGCAAACTTTGAATTTGTTTAAAAAAAGATATTTTTAGAGAAAATGTACAACACTTTGGGGAATTAGGGTGGCTCTGAAAAGAGCCTTTCTGTTGATTATATATATGACAGCTACACATAGGAAAGGATGAAGAGTTTCAAGGTGTTAAGAAACACCCTGTTGCCTTCGTCTGTGAAGTGAACTCCATCACTTCTATAGATTACATGCATGTCAAATGTAAGTTGTTGTTGTAGCTAGAGCCCATCTTATGGTCTCTGAGGAATACAGAAACAATTTTAATAACATGCTTCCTGGCTTTGTCAAACTGTGGACAGAATTGATTTGACTACTTTGATTTCTGCCTCTGACATATGTTGGAGAATGCAACATACCACTTTAACCCTCTCTGCACTAATGTTCTCATGAATAGACCCACTCAGACACTCCATTGCCAAGTAATGTCCAGATTAGTCAAACCCAAGTCCTGTCAATGCCACTCTTTCGAACACTCTCTCTAGCCCAAAACACATAGCCGTGGTCCAAAATCCACACTCTAACCATTTTGAAGTGAATCAGCAATATCAGACAGGAGAAGGCTGGAGCTGAATGAGATGGTTTCAATATTAAAGGCAGTTAAAATGGAGGTGTGGTGCTGATTGAAAAAAGAAAACAACTATTTCATTGGACGATGCAAGTATGCAGGTGTTTTTTTAAACAAAATGCTTGCCCTTCTTTAATATCAATTTAAAATGTAACAGCTAATCAGAGATGTATTGCACATCCAAAGTAAATATCACAATGATGTGTTAAGGTACAGACATTACAATTGAATGTATACAAATACACAGTTGAACACTTGAATAATGGCTGCTTAAAATATTTGAAAAGTTGAAATTTATAACAGTAGATCAAAGTAGATAAATTGAATAATGTTAGCATAACCACAAGCCTTACAAGGAGAGTGTTTAATATTGCCAAGAAAAAGACTAAAGTAAATATGACAGTGTATCACTGTATTTTTTAACCATTTTTATTGATTTTAGCAGTGCAGACAATTGTACATCTATTACAGTAGGTAGAGGTAATCTATATCACATTACCAGTTCCCGATGAGTCCAGATATCTTTGGCAATAGCATCAGGCATTACAGAAGTTAGTGGTACAGAAGTATTGCATATATCAACAAATTAGTGAAGAACAGTGAAAAAATTAGCGGGTCATAGCATTTACTAACATTCAAGATCACTGCACCAACATTATAAAAATCACATCGGCACTTACGGGTAGCTACTGTCGGATCTAAAATGAAATACAAATTCAAGTATAAAGCAAAAATCACATGACAGAGCAGTCAGGCTGAGTACAAATTGGTCAGGCCAAGAGACAATTGGGAAACAAATGGTGCGGGGAATGAGGGGGAAACAGTAGGAGACCCTTGTGGTGTATAAAAGGGTGCATCAGGTGCTGCAGCTCCCCAATCTCTGCAGAAAGTCAGGGCTCCTCGGAGAGTGCCTGTAGATCGTTCAGAAGTGTATCCCTCTCCATAGTTTAGCAACTTTGTGCAATCCCGAAACTGCTTCTCTACGGAGCGCAACTGATTTAGCATTTTCCCATTTTAGTATGGCCGTATACCAGTAAGGGAGTCCCGGAAGGTGGGCTCTTTCCACTTCATTGCAAGGGCTCTCCTAGCTATGACTAATGCTAGTTCCATAAAGCAATTTGTGATGTTGCCCGCCTTTCTGTGCTTCTGTAATCCCAGTAATTACACTTCCATGGTGTTGCAAGGTGGAATATCATGTGGTATGACTGGGAGGCCTTATCATGTAATATTCTCACAATACAAAGAGATGATCCTTGGTTTCAACAACAATAATCCTTAGCTCAGTCCTGGTAGTGTGCCAAAGAGCAGTCAGGCATTACTGGAGAAACATGTGTAAAGCATTTTACAGTACCATTACGGTGCATAAGTAATTGTGACAACTCGAAAGAAATCCAACACCAATTTATAAAAATAGAGCTTCTTTGTATATATATTTAGACACCAAAACAAACTTTTTACGATACATATATCTGGAGTTATGAATTTCCAAAGAATTAGAAAATAAATGCATTAAATAATTCAGACATTTAACTAAGGGTGGGCAGTGAATTCCGATCCGCTGGCGGAGCTTGCAAAGTTTTTGCCACTCCACGCTCTGCTTGGAGACCGGAGTTCCGCAAAACTCCACACCCCGCTGCATAGCGGAGTTAGCCAGTGCCGGCTCATCACTAAATTTTGCAACTCCAGTAAATGGTGTACTCTGGAAAACATCCATAGCTTCCCCACCAAAGGGACCACACTCTCTACCTTCTCCCCAAGTTACCTTAGCGGCTGCCATGCTCAGAGTGATACGGGCGCTCTGCCTCCTTGTCCTGAACCCCACTGAGACCTGGAAGCATAGCATGGAGGTCACCATCTCTGCTGCACTTAGAGACAGTGTCAGCACAGCGCACATGCCCTAACCCGGAACAAAACAAAGCAGGGCAGCACAGGCTCTTAGCTGAGGCTGTGAGGCGAGTGGGAGACCCTGCCCCTGTGAGACATGGGTCAGGCACTTAGGGTGAAAGGAAGGGATGAGTGCAGACACCAGTGAGGCTTGAAGCACTGAGGCTGTGAAGAGACGGCTGGAATACCAAGGAGTCACTGCTCCAGTTCCCACATGGTTCAAAGAGGGCCTTTGCTCCGGTCCCGCCCCCAGGACAGACTCCAAAAAAGAAGCCGAGACGGAGCTGCACGTACCGGAGAAAGGACCAGGGAAACAAAACCTGTTCTGGAACCAAAAGAATCCTGCCACAAAAACTGTAAGTAACCCCCTTTCCCACCTCCACCCCTACTTTGAATCTGTGCCTCTAACACATAAGCGGGGCACAGGAACTCCCTCCCTTTCCTCCTGCAAACTGTGCTTGGAGATAGGCCACCTCTACCCCTTGGTCTCTGGGGGTATTAGGACCCTGAGCTCTCCATTGAGCTGCAGACCACCGCCCTCTGTCCCCTCTAATCATTTGGGGGTGCGCCACACAATTTTGACTGCTAAAGGCCAAGGGCTCTATTATATTTTAGGGACTTACTGGAATGGTGACTCTGATTGTGATTCCAGTCTAGTCCCTTGTCTGTTTCGACGCTTGTACAGGCAAATCTGGAATCAGATGGTGGAAGATACAAGCACCAGGTGCAAAAAATAGGATGTTGTCAGGGTTTCGTTTTTCCTGCTTTTCCTGCCAGTGCAGCACTGTGCTATGGGCACTGTGTCCTGCTAATCCTATTGAGGGTTTGTGCTACAGTTTCAGTAAAATATGAAAAGAGTGCAGTAACTTGCAGGGAAATTGCTGGTTAAGATATCGCTTTGAGGATGCGCTAGTGCAGAGAAGCTGCTATACATGTATGTAAAGTGAATATGGGGCTGCGTTGCCTGCATATATATGTGTGTTTAGACATATTACTCGAATGAACATTATGTCAGAGAGCATATCGACTGCAGTGCAGAGAAATGCACTTGAAAATTGCATCTAAAGCAGCAAATTGTCTGCAGAGTAGGGTGGAGCAGAACTCCGCAGACTTCCACTGAGTTTTTATGTAACTCCGCGGAATTCCACGTAGTGCAAATCCGTGAGCTCCGCCCACCACTGCATTTAACATTAAGGTCAATGAGAAATGCTGTTAGTGACAAACGGTCACTTCTCAGTTGAATTACCTCTCACCCTTGCAGGGTAGAGGTCTTTGGGGTCCCAGGACCAGGGTTCAACAGTAAGTTCACTTTTACCTTGCTCTGTGATTCTGGGTGCAGAGGCAGCTTTGAGCTGTCAATCACTTTGAATGGAAGTCAAGGGGAGCTGCCAAAAATGCAGCACTTGACAAACAATCACTTGGGCATTGAATTACAGTCTACCCCCGCAGAGTGGAAGGTTTTGGGGACCCAGGCTCAACAGCTTGATTTTTTTCTACCTTGCTTTGTGACTCTGGGTGCAGAGGTAGCTTCAGCTGTCAATCACCGGGGAGGGGTTGCACCAAAGATCCTTTAACCACAATATCAATGTCACCAGTTTGAGGTTGCAGAACCACAGGAGCGGGGTCATTGCTGGCATCGTTCACAGGTGCTGTGAAGTGCCCTCTTGCAATAGATGCCAATTAAAGGGTCGGTTACTGGACTGGTGACCAACAAGTCATGACTGTGGTAAAGGTAATCCAAAGTTACTTTGGCGGCTGGAAATCCAAGGGAGTGATGTAGCAGCTCAAAACATTGTGGGAGCCCAACTGCAACGCCTAGCATGCACTTCATCACTTTTCTTTGTGCTATCTCTCAGCGAGGCCAGTGAATGTCAATTCTTCTGGATCATCACGTTGTTTTACCTGCAGTTTGCTAGGACTGGTCCAACCAGTCCATGAGTGTCTGACTTGATTTCTAGCATCCACAGGAGTCTTTCTTGCAGGGAGAGTCGAGTTTCAGCCACAGACCCAAGTCATTCACGCAGTTCTACTATATGGTGCCACAGAGACTTAAGTATCCCTCTTTGAGCTTTGAGTCCAAATCCTGTTGTTGGTGATCACTTACTTCTTGGCATCCTTCTGTGGAATCATGTGCAGAACTTAAATCCTAGTTAAGGGGTGTTAAGGGTGTGAAGGACAGTGGCCAATGGGCTGCTGGTCCCTGTGGCTAACCCACTTCTGAGGTGACAACATCCTGTGGGTGTACATCATCTTTCCACCTGGAGTCCTCTAATTTAGGGTCTTCCAACATGGCCTTCCTTGGCTGTACAGACCACCTAGCCCATCCCAAAGGTGTGGCTAGCTTTTTAGAGGTGTACGCCTCCTGAATAACTAATTTTCCTGCCTGTTTGGGCTGGACAGGGTGGGAAAGGCTTTGTCCTCGGGTGGGGGACAAGTAATTACACATCAAGGGTGGTGAAAGCCTTCGATGCTCACCACTTTGATGAATATAAGCACTAGCCATCCTGGGAGGGGGAGATGTGACCTCCTTCCTGACCAGGCCTTTGTCTTCTTCTTGGAGTAGTGCTAGCACATCCTCCCAGGTCAGGCACTTGTCTTGGTGACAAACGGCTCTGGTAAGCCCGCCAAGGCACTGGAGCACTAAACCTTAGGTGTGCACCCACTCAGGGTGACACCTACATGCATGCCAGCTCATACTCAACAGGAGAATCGTGTTGGGGTGAAAAGCATGGTGTTTGACACCAATCACAACACAATTTGGTTGTTCTCGGTAGCCAGCCAATGTTACTTTATACTATAGGCCACCTATCACTTACAGTAAAACCTTGCTTTACAGTGTTGCTGTAGGGATATATATGTATAAACATATATATCCACACATTTAATTTAATGTACTCTACCTCCTGGGCTTAGGGGGACAACCTTAAGAATGATTTACTTACATTAAGGCAGTGGTGTGGCTCTGCAGCACATGGTGTGTGCAGTGTCACTCTCAAGCAGACAGGCCACTCGAGCAAGGCTGCAATGGCAGACCTGCAGACATACTTTTACTTGGGTTACACAGGGTGGCACATTACAGCGCTGCAGCCCTGGTGACCCTTTTACCACACTTGCCCTGGGTACCAGTGGTACCATATACTAGGGACTTATAAGGGGGCAAAGTACCTTGCCAATTGAGTGTACCAATTAACATCACTTTTAGGGGAAAGGGCAAGGGCACGGGCGCTGGGGCCTAGTTGGCAGGGCCCAGTGCACTATAAGAGTCAAAAACCATCATATAGCAGTCCAAATGGGGCAAGAAGTGGGGGGAATCTGCAAAGAAGCCCAGTTTGCTACAGACAGAGTCTGAGGTATGTAGGCATTCAGGAACATACCTATGCAGAATTTCAGTATACAGGAGTAATTACATATAAGTCATTTGTATGGTATGCTGTAGGGTGATAAGTGGACAGACTGCTTTCTAGTTAAATGTAGATTTAAGTTTAGTAGCCTATATGTGTATTATAGACCTATATGTCCATTTATACATGCAGTATCTGACCTATAATGAACTCACCTACCTGTTAAGGAAAAGATATAAGTACTCATAAAGCCAGTCAGAGACAGCCAGAAGGACTTATCCATTCACCTACATGCCATAAAGCACTTATATAGCAAACAGTAAGAGAGCCACTTGCACACACAGTATATGTGTTGGGCCTTCTTTTCCAGTTTTAGTGCTTTGTTGACTTGACATTTTAAAATATCTTGCACAATGTTTAATCTTCACTTCTAGTTTCTATAACTTACTCCTAAGGTGCAGTGTACCTAGCCCATAGGGTAGAGTGCTATGTGGTTAGAATTTGTGATATGCACTTTAAAGTCTCAGTCAGTCACATGTGTGTTGGAGACTATTAGGTACAGTTAAATATACTCCTACACTCACTCAGATATATAGGCAAGTACTGACATAACATAGATACTGAGCTATTTGTTCAGCCACTTACATACAGATTTAGTGACCCATAGAGTTAGTTAAACAGAGAGTCATGTACTGGTACACTTAGTTAAACATCTGATGTCACTCCTACAGGAGTATTACTCCATTTGCTGAGACATGCAGCAGAATACTGATACAACCTAGTCACACATCCAGTCAAGTGGTCCTTTGAACATAGGTCAGGCCTACTAGTGCAGAGGGTATGTCTGCATTTTTAGAGCAGGCTTACTACTGCAAAAGGCATCTCTGCACTTTTAATGGCAGCTCAACTCTGCGTGAAAAAGCCCTTCATCAAGTGTTAAACCTATCTTTTAGGGCACATAACTCACCTCTGAGATAGGCTGTAGGTATGCCATAAAGCACACTGCTTTGTGCTTAAAAGGAAAGAAAAGTCCTTTTCAGTTTTACTAAGTCATTCATGAACCTGAAGTCCCCTATGCCAGTAACTAGATAGAGTATACTACCCATAATGCAAGAGACATACATGTTCTGAAAAGCATTAACTCTCTGTCCCAAGCAGTCAGACAGTGCAGAGGCACTTATGCGTTCACCCACATGCTCAGATACTAGTTATGTATCCAGCACTATTAAAGGCAGTTGCAGACACACTACATAGCCCTGAATTCACCAACACAGGTACTGAGCCACTCGTTCAGCCACTTACATACACACTTAGAGAGCCATAGAGTTACTAAAATAGACAGTCATATACTGGAATACTTACCTTAACATCTGATGGCACTTCTATAGGAGGACTCCTACACTCACTCAGGTATGTAGTCAAGTACTGACACAACCTAGTCACCCATCCAGATTACTAGTCCTTTAAACATGGTCTGGCGAACTGCTGAAGAGGGTATCTGTGCATTTTTACATCAGGGCTGCTACTGCAGAGTGTAATGATAGCTATAATATAATTGCACAACTGTTTATGTTGGTAGTTATATACTTAAACTATGTAATCTGATAGTACATAATGAAAAGCTAAATGTACATATTTTTCTCCCTTTTCAGGCATGAATTTTTACTTTAGTATAGACAGTTACAATGCTATCAAAAAGTGAGAGAAGAAAGAAACAAAATCAACTATACTATCTCCTCACAACTGAGAAACAAAAGGGGCAAAATGTGGACAAAGTGGCAAAACTGATAAGAGCAGCCGGTAAGAGAACAAAGACATTTCTTAAAATAGAATGTGGACAACTAGAAAGTCAACAAAATCAAGTAAATAAAAACATTTGCGATTACCTAAGAAAGGAGAAAACTACATGATGTGAAGAGTAAACAATCATACAAAAACTGAGAAATGAACCAGACGACAGAGGCAGTTTAAAGAAATCAGAGTTAGAATGTTCTGTAGTAGAGTAATTCAGAATCTAATAATAACTATAAAGAAGTATAAAAGAAGAAGAGAAGCAGTCAGACAAAAAGAACGTGTTGAAGCTGTAGTTCATAAGGCCTTTGTTCTCAAGAGGCAGCTATTTATTTTGATTCTAAAGAGAATGAGGACACTCAATAAAATTGTGTTCTCAATGAGGAAAAGAAGCCAAAGAAAAGATTTGTCAATAGAAGTAACTTTTGCAAAGTTTTCAGTGGTGAATGGAGACATACTTTTAGTACTGAGCCTTTCTTTAATGAAGATAGCTACTTCCAATAGAACACATTAGTGCATGCAGTTGAAGAATCTGGATGATGTTATAAGATGAAGGATGGTACTCCTATTCCAAAAGAGGTGATTGTAGCTAGAAATGTAGAGGAAGTGATAGATGAAGAGGTACAGGGAAGGAATAGACAGGCCCTTTTACATAAATGGAACTGTAGCATATTTTGCAGTGTTAGGCAGGAATCTATTGATATATGGAGAACTTTCCTACATAAGTTTCGAAGCAAAAGTGTGAAACTGAAAATTGTGGCTTTGCAATAATTTGATCCAAGCAAAGCATGGAAGTATAGTAATTTACAAGGACATTCGCTAGCATGTCTTTCTAAGAAAGTGTCTACAAGCACTTTTCATCACTTTAGAATGTTGGATGATCATCATTCTAAAATGCAAAATTTAGTTAGGAAGCTTTACCAAGTGAAAACTCCTGCTCTATGTTTAGGAGAAATGAATGGAGCTCTTCTGCATAGTACAGTTGCAGAGGTAGAAAAAGTTTGTGATGATGTTCAGTTTTGTTTCTTTGGTCCTGAACAGGAGTGTAGGGAAAATGAGGACTTGGTATCTGCAGGCGTAGAGGAAAAGGGCACATGCATTACTGTTTATACCTTTTGAGAACAGATTACAAAGCTTAACACAGATTGTTCAGGGAACCTGAACTGTGTTTGTATATGTTTTTGATGCACAAACTACAAAAGTCAAACTGATTATGTTGTTGTGTGTTCAAAAGCTATAGAAGAGAACAGAGGTAAGTGTCTTGAATTTGCAGCTTATTTATTTGTGGAGGAAAGCTTTGACTGTTCCACATGACAAATTATATGTAAGTACTGTTATGATAAGTTGGAGGATAATAAAATGCCAGCTAGAGTAGTCCACAACAAATTAAAATTAGTTCAGTCCCACAAGAACTTCAAGATTTAAATGTTTATGAATCAATTCTAATAAAATGTATACATCCATTCCAAGCTATAGTTTGTATGAAGCCAAAGAAAGGGAATTTCCCTCGAAAAGAGTTGTAGAAAGGTCTTAAAGGCTCAGTTGTGAATTTGCCATTAGATTTCAAGAAGAATATTGAAACTGTAAGAGTGCAGAGTGATTTTGAAGAGCCACTTATTATTCGAGTTAATGTTGTCCCTACCAAGGGCAAAAAAATATGTCAAGAGTTAGTGGATCTTAGTAAACTAAAAAAAAAAAACATTATATCTGGTACAAAATAATATTTATTATAAAATATAGATGTTCTTCAAGATAAATCACATATGGAGTATGACACATCATCATCAAGAGGTCAGATTGAAAAGGTGGATTGATCCAGATCAGAAGAAATTTATGAACACTAGAGTATTATTCTTCTGCATTGTAAAGAGATTATTGGTGGTACTATTGATCTCTTTCAAAAGAAGAAGCAAAAAGAGCTCCCTAAAGTGTGTGGGAGAAAAGTTTCCAAGCTCGCTGTTTTCCACATCTGTTTCCTACTGGAGTAGATGGTAGATATGATGACCAAATACCAGCAGTTGAGTATAGATCAACTAGGCTATATTCAAAAGATCCTAGCTTTCGCCAGTGTATTACCTATAAATTTTATCTAATATTTGAGAGTGACTTTTCAGGACTATCTTATGCAGTAAATCACATTCTCAAGACAGGAGGGAATCTGCAAAATCTCACAGCAAGAGAATTTGTTGACAAAGTTCAAGGAAAAGATGAAAACCTACAATACAACTTGATTAATTTGATAGTATGTCAACGTGGTACTAATGAGTATTGGTATTGTTGTCATGGTGAGCTGAAATACATGTTGAGAAACTTAGGAGCACCTACTTGGTTTGCGTGGGATGACCTTCTTGAATTCTTGAGAGAGGTAAACTCAAACATAATAAATATCAAAGAGAAGAAAGCTGGAGAACTTTGTTCATGGGATTCTGCAAATGTTTGCACGTATTTTAATCACAGATTTCAAGCCACAATGTCTTTCATCTGCAACAAACATAATCGTCCTCTGGGTGAAGAAACGGATTTCTTTTGGCGTAAATAGTACCAAGCTAGAGGTACTCCACACATTCACATGCTGTTATGGGTAAAAGATGGCTAGAAATTTAGAACAGATAGTGATGAGTTTGTCTTGTATTTTATAGAACAGTATGTGACATGTGCCATCCCAAAAGATGATGGTGAAAAGGGCATGAGACAACAAGTTCTACAATTCCAATTTCTCATAGATGAGGGAAGTACTGTCGTCGAAAATACAGATGCAAAGGAAAAGTTTACACAAGATGTCGTTTTGGATTCCCACAACTTGTCATTTCTCAAGGAAGAGGGAACAGCTTTTTTATGCAGTTAGGCATACACTGACATGGAAATCACAGACAAATACATACAACCTCACAAGAACACAAGCCTCCAAGTATTACTGACTACAACCCTGTGATATTAAAGATGTGGAACGGAAATGTAGATCTACAATTTGTTGCAGACAACTCCATTACTGTTGCTCGCTATGCCACTTCATATATAACAAAATCAGAGAAGACAAAAATGAAAAAGATGTGGGAGGAGACTTCTGCAGAAATGAGTCTTACCAAGAAATTGTACAGTTTCAGCTTTAAAATGCTTTCCCATAGAGAAAGAGGATCCTATGAGTGCTCAAACCGGTTGAGCTTGGCTAGTTTGTTCTCAATGTCAAAGGGAATTAAATGCGTAAGTCTTGGCCTTGCAAACAATCAAAATAGAGTAGTAAAGTCTTTCACAGAAATACAATATCTAGCAGGATTTGATCCAGAAAGTAGAGACATACTGAAATATAATATGTTGGATACATACTACCTAAGAAGGAGACCCCATCTTCAAAACATGTGTCTCTATGAAGTACTTCAATATTGTACATATAGAAGTAATGTAACTGAAAACATAGAAGACGAGAGATATGCAGTACCATGTCATGGTTGTTTGATGAGACACAACATAGGAAATCAAATTAACCATCAAAGCTTTTTGCCAAACTCTGGAGAGAAGAGAGTTTTTCTACTTGGCACTTTTTGCAGTTGCTCAGCCATGGCGTGCTGAATCAGATTTACTTTGACTGTTATGAATACTCTTCCAATGCTGTGAAAGACAGCCTTGAGTATTCAGTCTTTCCAACCCACTTGCAAATGTTGAAAGATGAGATTGAACAGGAAGAAACCATTGCTGCTGAGATAGCCAAGGAGAGTTCACAAAGCAGCCAAAGATCTGGTCCACTGACTCAAGATCCTCTTGGAGAACCAATTATTCAAAATGAAGCAACTATAGCTATGAATGAGGTAGAGAATGTAATGCAGCAAGCAAGAGAGAAACAGTTCATTTTGAATAGTTAGTAGAGCAACTGAACAATGAACAAAACAACATTTTTAACAAAGTTAAAGATAAAATAGAGCATGGGTGCCTCCACGATGAGAAACAATGTGAATATTCTTTGCATAAACCAATTTTACTATACATCAGTGGTCAACCTGGCACTGGTAAAAGCTTTCGAATGAAAGCTCTCACTGGATTTCTACAGAAGACTACATAATCAAATTTGTCATGTGTAGTAACAGCACCAACAGGATTAGCTGCACATAACATTAAAGGAATTACTTTACATCGAATACTAATGCTACCTATAGAACATGACAACAAAAAGGAATATCAGTAATTATCTGGTGAAGCTTATCATGAGGTATCAAGAGTATTAAAAAAACTGAAGTTTCTAATCATTGATGAAGTGAGCATGGAATCAAACTTAATGCTTGCCTTCATACACTAAAGCATGCAGCAGTGCTTTAAAAAGTCGACTTATCGATAAACTATTTCCATCGAACTTTGCAGCATCAGAACTAATGGACAATTTTATTGAAGTACACAAATCCATAGTCTGTTTAATGCCTATACTTTAAGAGTGCTCCAACATCCACGAACAATTACTAAAACTGGAAAAAGATGATATTTTGGAAATTACAGTTGTTGATAAAATGGAACATCAGGGAGTGACAATTCTACTCACAGAAAAACTACAAGCGAAACTGGATTCTTTAGAGAAGTCTGTATCCAGGATTGCAGGATTAGAAAAGCGTTTACGTGTATGCAAGAATAGCCGAGTAACTATGTGGTACAATTTAAATGTTGAAGAAGGATTAGTAAATGGTGCGATTGGTAAAGTTATTGATTTAATTAATTTTCCAAATAGAGATGAGGTTGATTACTTGCCCATAAAATTTGATCAGATTGATGGCGTAAAGCAGATTAATCGATGTGTTCTACATTTTTTGCTAGTGAAAGACTTATATGTGCTGTGCCAGCCGTTCTCACTCTCTCTAGGGTATGCTGTAGCTATCCATATCCCACAAGGTTAAAGAGCAGATGCAGCTTTGTTTATATTGAAAGTACTGTATTTAAAGAAGGAATGTCATATGTAGCATTGTCATGAGTTAGAGCATTTTCCAGTTTGCTTTTGATTGATTTTGATGATAAGAAAGTTAGTGCTGATGCAAGCTGTGTAAGAGAGTACAATTGGTTAAGAAGTGTATATGATCCTCATTTAGGCCAGTACACTATGAGAAACAGATAATCTGTCCAAAGCCTCTTGCCCTCTTGTTGTATCTCAGATTATTTGTATGAAGCTTTTGACTTGATCAGACCTGTTTAACTCCTTGGAGTTTCTCTTCTGTGATTCCAGTAAGCCCTATCCCTACCACGAAGTTGTGACTTGGGCATGATTCTATTATCCACTGGAAGATTTCTATGCTCCAGAGGTCTAATCTTTGTTCCCTCTGTAGTCGATCTCTTTTTGGCCTGTCTGACTTTGCCACTAGGGGGGCTCCGAGGTAAGTAACTTTGCATATAGTCATGGCATTTCTGCCTCAATTCCTTGAGGGCAGCTGTATAGTTCAATTTTCTTCTCACTTTTAAATAAGAGAGAACCCAATTGCATGCCTGAAATCATGTGTACTCTGTGGCTGGGGCATACATCATTCATGTGAATGCCATTCCTTCAATGAGGACTTGCCACCTTTGCCTTGTAGTAGGTTGATCACCATCTCCCCTACTGGGGTAAGGTATTTGGTTTCTTGCACACCATCTCCTTGCATGAATATTTCATGATAGATATAATTATGTGGAGTGCATGGGTTATGAAAGAAATATCTAACGAGGGTATACTGTGTTAGATGTCTATCACATCTCGTTCTTTATAATACACTTTCTCTGACTGCACTTTAAGCACTAGTTGTCAGAATACTTTAGTTGGTTTTTTGCTTCACTGTGAATTGTTTTTGTGTTTTCTTATCTCATATAGTCTTACTCTGTTTCCAGACATTCTCCTGCCTTTAGGTCAGGCCAACTTTCATTGTTGGCATATATGGTTACTGCCATTTTCTTCTTGCTGTCAGTCTAGTGCCGTGAAGAAGGTGGCTTACAGTTTTGGCCTCACCAAAAGGCATGTCCGCGCAAACCCACCACCTGGATTGGAGACCAGGGTTTACAACTCCAGAGGATATCTTAATGTATTAGTACTGTTACGGTTCTATGAAAAGATGTATTTGAAATCATATAGTAAGTGTATCGCTGTTCATAAGTTCTCTAATCAGAAGAATTTGAGAGAAACATTGGGTTCACTATTCAGTGTGATAGTGTGTTTTGAATTTAATGTGTTGAGCTGTGTATGGCTGACTATGGTTGAAGTTTGGCAGATGTCAGTGTGAGTGTGAATTTTTACGTGAGTGGAAAGACGGGGATCCCATCATAACAATTCTGCATATGTGTCGAGTCATAGCTATATTTCCCTTTGAATTTAAATTGGGGGAACAGTTAACATTCTAGATACAAAATACTTTGTTGTATGCATATATTTGAAGGAATGTATACAGTAAATATTATATGTGAAAAAAGGGATTAATAAATACATTTTTAGAATGTCTGACTTTTGAACTTATATTTTTCTATTATATTAGTGGAGTTATCCCCAATAAAATGTGTGGAGTTATACTCAATTAATTTAGTGAGTTGGCAATTTGGTTTCTATTCATGAGGTTGAATACTTGGCCATAAAATTTGATCATATTGATGGCGTGAAGCAGATTGGTTGATGCGTTGTACGTATTTTGCTAGTGAAAGACTAATATGTGCGGCGTCAGCAGTTCACACTTCCTCTAGCATATGCTGCAACTATCCATAAATCACAAGCTTTTAGTGTAGATGCAGCTTTTGTTAATATTGGAAGTACTGTATTTAAAGAAGGAATGTCATAGGATTGTCTTGAGTTAAAACATTGTCTGGTTTGTTTTTTATTGATTTTGATGATAAGAAAGTTAGTGCTGATGCAAGCTGTGTAAGAGAGTACAATCGGTTAAGAAGTGTATACACTTCTTATTTAGGTCAAAACCCTATGTATGAGAAATGGATAATCTGTCAGAAGTGAAAGATTACAAAAGAGTGCACGGATGCTCAAGAAAAGAAAGGACACCATGACAATCTAGAAGGTGTTAAGAAGAGAAAATTGGAAAATAACGGATATATTGTAGGTTACCAGTTGGAAAACAGCTTGGGTGTCAACTGCTATGCAATGTTGTTCTCAATGTACAGTTTCATTTACCACATCTAGTCAACCAAATTCAAGAAAAAGAAGATAAGAGATTGGGTTCTGCTCTGTAGCATTTGCTCCAGCGTTTACTGACTGACAGAACTGTGATACATTCTGCTTCAGGTATTCAAGATCTTTTATATATATGTAGCGGATCAATAATATTTACTCTCAACACTCAACAAGATGCACAAGAACTTATTATGGCTATGTCTGGAGTTTCAGAACAAGAAGATGTAAATATTGATGATTTATTTGGACTAAGTTACACATGGAACCATGACTGCGAAGATTGTGATTATCTATCTACCACTCAAATAAATTCTGCACATTTTCTCTATTTAACATTACCAGAGTCCAACACTGTGACTTTTGACAAATTGTTGGAAAAAGCTAACCAAAATATGACCTGCCCAAACTGTAGATGAGATGTTATGTCTGCATTGATTCTAGGAACAACTGGAAAATACCTTACAGTATGGCTACAACGATGCGAAGCAGATGGTTTTAAATTGGAAACTCAAATTACAAACTTCAAAGCTGGACAAATATCAATTTAAGGAAGAACTTTTACTACTTTGGCTATCATCTTTCACAAAGGAATTAATACAACCTCTGAACACTACACTGTCTATTTAAAGAGAGAAACTGGATGGACGATATGCAATGATATCAACCTTAAATCCAAACCAAAACATCCTTTCAAACTACCAAACTCTTATATTTTCTTTATACAACCAAAGTTCTTTTTTTTTTTTTTTAAATTAATTTTCCAAAGCAGCAGATACAAAGATATATCAGTTCAACTCCCACCCCTCCACCCCCCACCCCAAACTACCACAAGATGACTATGTTTTCAAGGACACAAAAAAGAGAGAAAAAAACACAATAATAATGAAAAAAAAGAGAAAAATATATGTATATACATACAAACATATATACACATGCGTGTACATATATATACATACACACACACGTATAAACCACGAAATTGGGTCATAAATCAGAAAAAAAAGGATAGAAATAGAAAATAAGACTGAGCAAGCAAGCAATAGATAATAAGAAAAGGCGAAGAAAGTACCAATAAAAAAAAAAAAAAGAAAAGAAAAAAAAAGAAAGTACGTAACCATGGAAAAAAAAAAAAGAGAGAGCACAGTCAGGACTACAGCCTGCCATGAGCTGCCCTCCTCAAAATTGATTAATTTAGCCATTAGGGCCAGGCGATGCCAACCAGGAGGTGAGAAACCCCCAAATCTCTAACCCCTTCTTTCGCCCTTTACGGCCTTTTTTGGCATATACAGCCTTTTCAAGGTGGTAGGTCGCCATTAACCTAGCCAACCATTGGGAAAAAGGAGGGGGGTCAGTCTCTATCCAAGCTGAAGCAACACAGATCCTCCACACTGTCATAGCGACAAAGATAAACGCTCCACCCCTTACCCTGTTGGCCGCCTCTTGTGTCCCCAATAGGATGGTTATGGGTGTCAGCACTAGAGCCTGAAAGATAACCCTCCCCAGAAAATCCTGTACTTTAAGAAGGACTGGAGGACTAAGGAGAAATTCTGGATAAAAAGTGGCGTACAGGGTTTCATCAGTGTTTTAGGCATCAGTGTTTTAGACATTATTCAGCCTATGGAGGGTAATGTCTTTAAAAGTTCTTCAAAATTCAAGAGTCTTTTTATCTTGCAGAAAGAAGTTAATATAACATTTAAATACTACTCTCTTTAATTAAAGTCTGAAACTGGATGGACACAATCCAATTACAGCAACCTTAAGACGAAACAAAAAACTGCCTTCAAAACTAAAATATTGTCCCCGTTTGTTTTTTTAACCAAACTTCTACATAATATTTGTAGAAAAAAATGACTGAATAGGATTTTGTTTATATGGATGATCAGCAATTGGCCTTACAGGGGTGATGTTTTTAAAACGATCTCCAAAATTAAAGAGTGGTTAAAATTTATTTGTAGCATTGTACCAGATATAATGTAAAAAATATTTTTAACATAGGTTTATTAGATTAGTGTAGTAACTCCAAATAAAACAACTGATTAATGAATTGTATTGAGTGCAATGCATAGTGTCATTTGTTTATAGTGATGTACTGTGGAGCTTTTATTTTTACAATCTATATAATTGGTTTTTCCCCACTGTTCAAGGATGATGCTTCATAAAGGCCATTGTTTATGGTGAAGAAGTATGAAAGATGAAAACCGTAAAAAGGGAAAATTAAATGTTTACTATATTGTGATATAGTGTTACATTAGAACCAATGTGTATTGTTATGTTTCTGTATTTTTGAAAATGAAATTCTAACATATATTTATGTTCTTTTTCTTTTTCAATAGCAGCTGGAGTTGTATGTCTTTAGATGTCTCAAAACACTTCTTCTGCCACAGAAATATTGCTTAAACATACCCATGGAGAGTGTTTTTATACATGAAGAGCACTTGGCATAGCTTGCCACCACATTGTTTTGCCCATTTTGTAATTATAACTTCTAGTGTAGTTCAAAAAATTTACACTGTGAAACTATACACCAAGGTAGAGTCTTGTACAGCCATAGGCACATTCACACATACACTGATTATTCAACTCATACACCCAGTCATTCATCCATTCGACCGCTCCCTAACCCATGAACTCACTGACACAGCCAGTAAACCACTGTCTCACTTACAAATACATCTACACTCTTCCATAATCTATTATACCCACATACACAATAATACAGAAACTAACACAGACAGATGCACACTGATGCAAACACTGACATAGCCACTGTCTCACTTATAGAGGTACTTTCACAGTCAGATATACCGCCATTTACATATCCTCTGACTTACTTATATACACACTTACCCACCCACTCACTCATTCCTACAGCCACTAACATACCCAGTCACTCACTTATACATACACACTCACCTGCCCAATCACTAACTCATACAGCCACCAACACATGCAGTGTCTCACCTTTGTTGTCAGTCACACAACCACTCACTCAGTCATATAGGCACTCACACAAATATTCACTCATCCATTTAGCCACTCATACAGCCTGTCATTCACTCAAACAGGTGCTCAGTCACCCATAATGGCACTCACACACCCAGTCACTCACTCATGCAGGCACGGATACTCCTAGTCACTTACCCATGCAACCACTTACACAGTCAGCCACTCACCTATACAGTCACTCAGATAACCAGTCACTCACCTACACAGCCACTCAGAAAACCACTCACTCACCCATATATACACTCACACACACAGTCACTCAGTCATGCAGGCACTCACATAGCAAGTCACTCCCTCATGCAGCCCCTCACATATCCACTATTTCACTCCTACAGTGGGTCATACCCCCACTTGTTGACTCAAACAGCAACTGATACAAACAGTCACTCACTCATATACCCACTCACACATGCACTCACTCAAAGAGGCACTCAAACCTGGTCACTTACCCCTAGAGCCACAAACATACCCAGTCACACACTTATACAGACACTCACTGACTTAATCACTCACTCATGCAAGTACTCAGACACCTGCTCACTCTTCTATACAGCCACTTATACACTGACTTTTTCACCCATGCAGCCCCTCACACAGTCAGTCACTCACTCACCTAAGGAGGCACTCATGCATTCATTCACTCACTCATGTATCCTCGCACATACCCTCTCACTCATACAAGCACTCACACACTCACTTACTTACTCACTCATATTGCCACTTACATACTCACTATCTTACTCATAAAGCAGCTCATACGCCAACTTGTTCACTCATAAACCCACTCACACACACACTCACTTCCTCCCTCACTTACTCACTCACTCATACAGTCACTCTCATACTAATACAGGCACTCACCCACTCATTCACTCACAGCCACTCACTCACCCATGTAGGCACTTAGACACCCAGTCACTCACTCACACAATTATTCACACACCCAGTCACTCACTTATACAGACACTCACCCACCCAGTCAGTCACTCATACAGGTACCCTACCCACACAGTCACTTACCTATACAATCAGTAACACAATCGCTCACGCAATTATCCAGGCACTTACACAGCCTTTCACTCACCCATACAGCCACTTACAGAGGAATTCAGTCACTGATGCACCCACTAGCACACCCAATCACTCACCTATGCAGCCACTAACACAGTCACTCACTCATACAACCATTCTCTTTATATATACACACAGACATAGAGTTTCTCTTTTTTTTACCATGAAAGGCAGGTCTGACAAGAACCTTTTTTTTCATTTTTTCTGGAACTGTTTTTTAACTTCTTTTTTTTCCTAACCTTTTGTGTTTTTCCTAAATAAAATGGCAACTTAAAAAATAAAACATTATGCCCACAACCTCAAAAACAGTAAAAAAGTGGTGTAAACAAAAAAAATTAACAAGTGTGTTTTTTTGCAGTTTCTAAATTAACAGCAACACACTGCGCACCAACTGAAAGGGTTGTGTTGCAGTCTATTAAAAAATGTGCCAATCCTCTTCAACTCTGGAGGTATTTTTGGCAGCCGCTTCTCCACTTCTTAAGGTACTTTTCCTCTAGGAGCAGGTGGTGTAGCCATGGAGGTTGACGGATGCTCTCCACTTCTCTCCTTCTGTGCCCTCTTCAGCTGGTTATTATGATATGTTTTTAAATGGGACAACAAGAATATTTTTTAGAAGTGCCCATTGAAAGGGTTTTCTCACACAAGGTGCACTTGACATATTTGTCAACTGTTTTTTTTTGTCAGATGGGATTCTAAAAATATCCCAAGCAATACTTTGCTGTTTTGGGGCTGGTTCCTTGTCAGTAAAGTCTTCATGATGTTGCTGTGGATCCTGCTCATCAGTTTGTTGTGGCAGCTCCTCCTCCTCAATTCCTCCCATTGCCATTTTATGTAAGAAAAAAATGATAAAAATGTTCTGAAACACAGTTCTGCACTAAAAGTACAGTACACATGCTAAGAATGCCCAGAATATCAACTGAAAGATTCAAGAAGAGAGAAATGGATGGAAACTTCCTTTGAAGATTAATGTAAAGTGTCTTCTCCAATCAAATCTGTTTGTTACAGTCACATGATATTCGCGAACACTGATGTCATCCTGAATACCAGTGTCATCGCGAAGACGTGAAATACATTTTAAAAGTGCTTTACATTAAAAAAATTACAGAAATTCAAGTTTAAACACTATCTTAGTAAACTACTGTTCTCAAACTTTATTTACAATGTGTGTATATATGTGTTTTACACTTTTTCAAAAACATGCTATCTTCGCGGCTTTCAGCAAAACTGGAAAATACATAGCGTGATATTTTGTGACAAATTTGCGAAGAATAAAACATTTGGAAATAAAATATATAGTGATTAACCCACTTAAACAAATGGCAAGCATAGGCACAGAGACATGCCTAAATGGGTGGTCCTTTACTCAGCTGTAGAGTACAATATGCACTAGACATTTACCCAATGAGATAGCACTTACTAATTCATCAGTAGAAAGTATTGCAGTTGGGTTGGCAAAAGTGTAGACTCTTATAGGCTAAAATGAGTTTCCATTCTGGCTCTGATGCTCATTTCGCATAAATTAAACCTCAACAGGAAGCACTTTACAAACATACACATACCAGGTTCCCCAGCTGACACTCCACGGGAGTAAAGCACAAACGATCCTCACTTCTTGGACGTGCAAATGCAAAACAAATATGTTTTCTCTTGTATTTCACATTGAAAAATTATCTGAAATCCTTAATGGAAGTGAATGCATTGTTTATCTGTTGGGCCGCAATCTGAACTTGGTTTACTGTGACTAGTGGTTTCTTTCTTGTCATCTCCTGGTGAGAGCAGAGTCCATGATTCGCCTGTTTAAATACTGTAAGAATGCAAAATGCCCAAAACTCATAGCACCACTCACACACCCACCCACACAGCCATTCATACACCTACCTACAGATCTATAACAGTACTCACATAGCCACTCACAGACATACACAGCCACTCACAAACCCACTCACAGACCCACACAGCCACTTACACACCTACTCACCGAGGACTCATGCACTCGTAGCAGCACTCACCGACTCACTGACACACTCACACTCACAGACCCACACAGGTGCTCACACACCCACTATCAAAGGTTACAGGTTACAGTTATGAAAAACAATTTAAATATTACTCATGGCATGGTCAGTGACATCACTTATTACATATGTTATCATCCACAGACCCACTCATGCACCCACTCACACACCTATACAACCTCTCATGCGCCCACTCACCCACCCACATAACTACTCACATATCCATTAACAGACCCATACAAGTACTAACACAACTACACACTCATCCATAGAGCCACTCACACAGTCACTCACTTACACAGCCACTCACACAACTACTCGCTCACCCACACAGCTACTCATAAACCAGTTATTCACTCATACACCCACTCAGAGAGCCATACACTCACATATACAGCTACTCACACTCATATTATTCACCTATACAGCCACTCACATAACCATACACTATCTCAACACAGCCACTCACTCCCCCATACAAGCACTTACACACTCACTCACCCACCCATACAACCACTTAAATACCCATTTTCACATATATACAAGCATTCCCACATCTGCTCACTCACCTTTACAGCCATTCAACCAGACACTCACTACCCAATACAGCCACTGACACATCAACTCGCATAGCCAAATACCTACTCAAACAGCCACTCTCTCACCCATGCAGCTACTTATATACCCAGTCACTCACTCATAGAGCCATTCAGACACTCACTCACTCACCTATACAGCCACTCACATACCCACTTACCCACCTATAGAGCCACTCACACAGCCATTCACTCACCCATACAGCTACTGACCTACCCACTCACTCACTCACGGATACAGCCACATACACAGCCACTCACTCACCCACACAGCTACTCACACACCCACTCACTGACCCATACAGCCATTCCCATACCCACTCACTCACCCATAAAGCCACTGACACACCCACTCACTCACCAATTCACACAGACACTCACTCACCCACACAGCTACTCAAACACCCAATTATACACCCACACAGCTACTCACACACCCATACAGTCACTCAGACATCCACTCACACACAGATACACACAGTCATGCAGCCACTCACATAATATATGCTAGAAGTAGTATCACTCATTAGTAGTGCACCTAGTATAATAATTTAACTTTTGTAGTAGCTTAGTTTCTATGTCTAACAATCATAAACTTTAAGTAAACACTCACACTCACTGGTTGATATCATCAGTGATGTCATTTGAGATGTCATCAGAGATGTCATTGACCATGACATGAGCGATGTAATATGTGAGTTTATAAGACGGTATTGTGGGGGCATGAGTTCTTGTCAGCTCAGGCAACTATAACTGCTGAATTTCCATTGTTCTGTATGAGTGAAATGTGAACCTAACTACAACCTCTTTTTAACCTGTGGCTTTTTCAGTGAATTTCTAAGGGTTTTTAATTCTATTTCCTAACTATAAAGTTCCTGTAACCTTTGTTTTTTTAGTGTATATATATATATATATATATTCACTGAAAAAACCAGAGGTTTTATGGACAGTTATAGTTAGTTGGACATTGCACTCGTACAAAACCCGTGAAATTCCCCCGTTATAGTTAGTTCAGCTAACTATAACTCGCGCCCCGCAATGCACTGCTGATGACGTCACATATTACATCACTCATGACATGGTCAGTGACATCACTGATGACATCACTGATGACATCTCAAATGACATCACTGATGACATCATCCAGTGACTGTGTGTTTCTGTAAAGTTTAAATATGTTTAATATATATAGGGAAAGGCGTATTGAAGAATGAGTGGGTGTATAAGTGTCTGAATGGATGATTTAGTACGTGCGTGACTGACTCTACAAGTGAGTGATTAAACGTATCTTACTGAATGCATGGGTTAGTGACTAAACTGTGTGAATGTCTGTATCCGTCTGTTGGTGTGTAAGTGGATGCATGGATTTGCGAATAGCTACATGAGTGTCTATATGGGTTATTTATTGGTTCTATGAGTATCTGTATGGGTGCCTGAGTGTTTGTGTGGATGGGGTGTGTGCGACTGTGCATAGATGTGTGAGTGGGTGATTCACTGGGTGGATGGTTTCAAGAGTGCATCTGTGATAGACTGTATGGGTGGGTAAGTGTGTGTAAGAGTGTGTTAGTGAGTGAATGTATGTCCCAGTGGTACATGTGTGAGTAACTAAATATGTGAAAGGCAGTATATATGTGTATTGGAGTATATAAATAGCTATAAGCGTAGAGTGAGTGATTGTGATAGTGGCTGTATGGATGAGTGTGTGCTTGTATCAGTGATTGTATAAGAGCGTAACAATGTGCTAGTATTTGTATGATTAAATGAGCTGGTGTGTGTATAACTGTATAGGTGAGTAAATGGCAGTGTGTTTAATTATTTGCATGACTGACTAGGTTTGTGAGTACCTCTATGGATGAGTGGCGGTGTTTGAGTGTCTATATAGGAGTAAGAGTGCATATGATAGTCCTGTACTGAGTGACCATAAGTATGAGTGACTGTACGGGTGAGTGAGTGGATGTGTGTGTGTAGACCTAAGAATCAGTGAGTGGGTATGTAGTTATTGGTGTTGGAGTGTCTATGGTTTTGCGAATGGCACTCTGTAATTTAGATTGGGTGTATCAAAGGTTATATTAGGGTGTGAGGAGCTGCATCAGATTATCACGTGGATGATGTCATCAGTGATGTCATTTGAGATGTCATCAGTGATGTCATCAGTGATGTCACTGACCATGTCATGAGTGATGTAATATGTGACGTCATCAGCAGTGCATTGCGGGGCGCGAGTTATAGTTAGCTGAACTAACTATAACGGGGGAATTTCACGGGTTTTGTACGAGTGCAATGTCCAACTAACTATAACTGTCCCTAAAACCTCTGGTTTTTTCAGTGAATTTCAAAGGTTTTTTAAATGCTAATTTCTAACTATAACGTGTCTGAAACCTATGGTTTTTTCAGTGAATTTCAAAGGTTTTTAAAATGCTAATTTGTAACTATAACGTGCCTGAAACCTACGGTTTTTTCAGTGAATTTCAAAAGTTTTTTAAATGACAATTTTTAAATGTATTAATTTTTATATTAATTGTTTTCATACTGATTTACTACATTTTTAGAAACAATTTCTTTTACATATTTTATTTTTAAATTACATTGTAATTACATTATACATTACATTACAAAAAATACTTTCTCAGAATGAATTACTTTAGTTTAAATACTTTGCACATAGGCAATAGACTTTTAAGTACAGTAGTTACAGTTGTTGCAATGGGCAACACATTTTCAAACACAATGCAACATTCAGCTGAATGTGAATTTCTAGTTAAATGCAATTAGTTACTTTATGGATTACTTTTCTAACCACAGGACTGGATCCTAGATTCAGTCCTGGTACATCTCCTGTAAACAGTTGAGTAAAAGCGTTTTGGTTACAGTCGTGATTTTTAAGGAATATTATTGTATTTTAAAAGTTGACACTTAGAAACTTTTTCTCATAGAATCACCAATGTTATCCTATGGAAGGAAATTCACTTAGCAGGTAAAAACTGTTATCGTTACTTTTTCTTACTCAGTGTTGGATCCTGGATCCAGCACTGGTGCATCTCCTGTAAACAGTTGAAAGAATGCGTTTAAGTCATACAGGCGATTTTTAAGGAATATTTGTAGTTTGTGAAAATCGACACTTTGAAACTTTTCTGCTGAAAACCAGACAATGGATTCCTATGGAAGAAAATATAAGTTACTGGTAAGTACGGTTAAAATTACTTTTCAGGACCAGTACTGGGCTGAAAGATACAGCACTGAGGTCTCTCCTTATAACAGGTGAGTAAATCGGAATTCGTATTTCGGCTGATTTTAGAGGAATATTTGTATGTTTCAAAAATCAACACTTAGAAACTTTTTCAGCAAAAAGCAGGCAATGATATCCTATGGAAGGAAATTCAAGTTACTGGTAAGTACGGTTAAAATTACTTTTGAGGATCAGTACTGGGCTGAAAGATGCAGCACTGAGGTCTCTCCTGATAACAGATGAGTAAATCGGAATTCGTATTTCGGCTGATTTTAGATGAATATTTTAAAGTTCCAAAACTCCACACTTAGAAGAATTTCCAAGTGAAACCAGTCAATGTTAGCCTATGGAAGGAAATTCAAGTTACTGGTAAGTACGGTTAAAATTACTTTTCAGGACCAGTACTGGGCTGAAAGATGCAGCACTGAGGTCTCTCCTGATAACAGGTGAGTAAATCAGAATTCGGATTTCGGCTGATTTTAGAGGAATATTTGTATGTTTCAAAAATCAACACTTAGAAACTTTTTCAGCAAAAAGCAGGCAATGATATCCTATGGAAGGAAATTCAAGTTACTGGTAAGTACGGTTAAAATTACTTTGGAGGATCAGTACTGGGCTGAAAGATGCAGCACTGAGGTCTCTCCTGATAACAGGTGAGTAAATCGGAATTCGTATTTCGGCTGATTTTAGAGGAATATTTTAAAGTTCCAAAACTCCACACTTAGAAGAATTTCCAAGTGAAACCAGTCAATGTTAGCCTATGAAGGAAATTCAAGTTACCGGTAAGTACGGTTAAAATTACTTTTCAGGATCAGTACTGGGCTGAAAGATGCAGCACTGAGGTCTCTCCTGATAACAGGTGAGTAAATCGGAATTCGTATTTCGGCTGATTTTAGAGGAATATTTTAAAGTTCCAAAACTCCACACTTAGAAGAATTTCCAAGTGAAACCAGTCAATGTTAGCCTATGAAGGAAATTCAAGTTACCGTTAAGTACGGTTAAAATTACTTTTGAGGATCAGTACTGGGCTGAAAGATGCAGCACTGAGGTCTCTCCTCATAACAGGTGAGTAAATCGGAATTCGTATTTCGGCTGATTTTAGAAGAATATTTTAAAGTTCCAAAACTCCACACTTAGAAGAATTTCCAAGTGAAACCAGTCAATGTTAGCCTATGAAGGAAATTCAAGTTACCGGTAAGTACGGTTAAAATTACTTTTGAGGATCAGTACTGGGCTGAAAGATGCAGCACTGAGGTCTCTCCTGATAACAGGTGAGTAAATCGGAATTCGTATTTCGGCTGATTTTAGAGGAATATTTTAAAGTTCCAAAACTCCACACTTAGAAGAATTTCCAAGTGAAACCAGTCAATGTTAGCCTAAGAAGGAAATTCAAGTTACCGGTAAGTACGGTTAAAATTACTTTTCAGGACCAGTACTGAGCTGAAAGATGCAGCACTGAGGTCTCTCCTGATAGCAGGTGAGTAAATCGGAATTCGTATTTCGGCTGATTTTAGAGGAATATTTTAAAGTTCCAAAACTCCACACTTAGAAGAATTTCCAAGTGAAACCAGTCAATGTTAGCCTATGAAGGAAATTCAAGTTACCGGTAAGTACGGTTAAAATTACTTTTCAGGACCAGTACTGGGCTGAAAGATGCAGCACTGAGGTCTCTCCTGATAACAGGTGAGTAAATCTGAATTCGGATTTCGGCTGATTTTAGAGGAATATTTGTATGTTTCAAAAATCAACACTTAGAAACTTTTTCAGCAAAAAGCAGTCAATGATATCCTACGGAAGGAAATTCAAGTTACTGGTAAGTACGGTTAAAATTACTTTTGAGGATCAGTACTGGGCTGAAAGATGCAGCACTGAGGTCTCTCCTGATAACAGGTGAGTAAATCGGAATTCGTATTTCGGCTGATTTTAGAGGAATATTTTAAAGTTCCAAAACTCCACACTTAGAAGAATTTCCAAGTGAAACCAGTCAATGTTAGCCTATGAAGGAAATTCAAGTTACCTGTAAGTACGGTTAAAATTACTTTTCAGGACCAGTACTGGGCTGAAAGATGCAGCACTGAGGTCTCTCCTGATAGCAGGTGAGTAAATCGGAATTCGTATTTCGGCTGATTTTAGAGGAATATTTTAAAGTTCCAAAACTCCACACTTAGAAGAATTTCCAAGTGAAACCAGTCAATGTTAGCCTATGAAGGAAATTCAAGTTACCGGTAAGTACGGTTAAAATTACTTTTGAGGATCAGTACTGGGCTGAAAGATGCAGCACTGAGGTCTCTCCTGATAACAGGTGAGTAAATCGGAATTCGTATTTCGGCTGATTTTAGAGGAATATTTTAAAGTTCCAAAACTCCACACTTAGAAGAATTTCCAAGTGAAACCAGTCAATGTTAGCCTATGAAGGAAATTCAAGTTACCGGTAAGTACGGTTAAAATTACTTTTGAGGATCAGTACTGGGCTGAAAGATGCAGCACTGAGGTCTCTCCTGATAACAGGTGAGTAAATCGGAATTCGGATTTCGGCTGATTTTAGAGGAATATTTGCACAATGGTGAAGGGAGGGGCGGGGCCTGAGGTGACATCTGTGCAAACGCGCCCCGTGGTGCGTTTTAAGTTGGGGGATTAAGTCCCCTTGAATCATGAGGGTCCCTACGGGCCAACTAGCCCACCAGGAACCTCCAGTATGCGCCAGGGGGCTGCGTTGCGGAGACATGTACAGAGGCCACACCCCTTTTTACACCTCTCGGCAACGCAGCTCTGTGGCGCTTTCTGGATGTACCTGTTGGGCTAGTTGGCCCCCGGGACCCTCAGGATTGAAGAGGATTTAATTCCCCATCTTAAAACGCGCCACGGGGCCTGTTTGCACACATGTCACCTGAAGCCCCGCCCCCTCCCTTCACCACTGTGCAAACGCGCCCCGTGGCGCGTTTTAAGTCGGGGATTAACTCCCCTTGAATCCTGAGGGTCCCTGGGGTGCAACTAGCCCACCATATACCTCCAAAAGCGCCATAGAGCTGCGTTGCAGAGAGGTGTAAAAGGGGCGTGGCCTCTGTACACCTCTCTGCAAGGCAGCCCCTGGCGCATACTGGAGGTTCCTGGTGGGCTAGTTGGCCCCCAGGGATGCCCAGTATTCAAGGGGAATCGTTCCTCCTCTGCAAACGCGCCAGGGGCGCGTTTGCAGAGTGGTGAAGGAAGGGGCGGGGCCTGCGGGCCCGATCTTTTTTTTTTTTTTTCTTTTTTTGGGGGGGAGGGGGCCGCGTGGCCCCCCTCCCGGGCCACTACTTGCCCCGGGGACCCCATCCCCCGGGGCTGGCCCTCTCGTTGGGGACTGTGGGGGTCCCCAATCCCCCCACACAGTCCCGCCGGCTCCCCGTGTCCTACGGGAGCCGGCATTGCTTACACATGGGGAGCAGCTAACATGCTGCTCCCCATGTGGAAAGCAGTCGGCTTTGGATATTGGAAGAGAGAGCAGGTTTCCTGCTCTCTCTTCCAATATCCAAAGCAGTTTGTAATGACAGGACGGGAGCCGCGAGGCTCCCGTCCTGTCATTGCAAACAGCAGTGTCCCGGGGGTAGGCACCCCGGGACACTGCAGGAGCCGGCCCTGGGGGTGGTGGTCCCCAGGGCCATCAAGGGCTCCAGGAGGGGGCCGCGCGGCCCCCTCCCATTCAGTGCACAGCCCCGGGGAGGTGGTGGTCCCCGGGGCTCTGGGGGTCTAAAACGGACCCCCATTGTAATTTTTCTTAGTGCCCCGGGGAGGTGGTGGTCCCGGGCGTGTGGGGCTGGAGCCCCCCACACAGGTTTTTAATTAAAAAAAGAAGCCCCGGGAGGTGGTGGTCCCGGGGCTGCGGGAGGGCTCAGAGCCCTCCCGCACCATTCTACATAAAGCCCCGGGGGTGGTGGTCCCCGGGGCTTGGGGGCCCTTAGAGGCCCCGCACACATAAAATTAACCCCCCCAGCATGCCCCCGGGACTTGGCCCACCCGGGGGCCAATTAACATCGAAGCGCGGGAGACCGCGCTCGATTTTTTTCGGCAGGGTTCGCGCTCCCTGAGCGCATCCTGCCGATTTAAAAAAAAAAATAATAATTTTTGCCCAGGGGTCCTTGTGGGACCCCCTGAGCAGACCTAGGGGTCAGGGTGTTTCTACCCTGCCCCCTTTGTGCGCTTTGCGCACTTGTTTCTGTCCCTCGGTTCTACCGAGGGACAAAATGGCTGCCAACACTTCCTGATCACCAACCGACCCCTGCCCACACCACGTCTTCAACAAAGCCGACGCCACCATCGCACCCCATCTCCGGGACATCATCAACTCCTCCTTCCACACCGCCACCTTCCCGGAGAGCTGGAAGCACGCCGAGCTTACCGCCCTCCTGAAGAAACCAACGGCGGACCCCACCGACCTCAAGAACTACCGTCCCATCTCGCTCCTTCCGTTTCCGGCCAAAGTCATCGAGAAGACCGTCAACAGACAGCTTGCCGCCTTCCTCGAGACGAATGGATCCCTCGACCCCTCGTAGTCCGGGTTTCGGGTCAACCACAGCACCGAGACCGCCCTTATCGCAGCCACCGACGACATCAGAACCCTAACCGACAACGGGGAAACAGCTGCCCTCATCCTCTTGGACCTCTCCGCGGCGTTCGACACCGTCTGCCACCGCACCCTAGTGAAGCGCCTCAGCAACATCGGAATCCGAGAGAAAGCACTGGAATGGATCATCTCGTTCCTCGCCGGAAGAACCCAGAGAGTCCGCCTCCCCCGTTCAGATCCGAAGCCACCGAAGTCATCTGCGGCGTTCCACAAGGATCCTCACTCAGCCCAACCCTCTTCAACGTCTACATGAGCCCCCTCGCAGCCATCGCACGCCGACACAACCTCAACATCATCTCCTACGCCGACGACACCCAGCTGATCCTCTCCCTCACCAACGACCCCACCACCGCCAGAGCCAACCTACACGACGGGATGAGAGACGTCGCCGACTGGATGAGGAACAGCCGCCTTAAACTGAACTCAGACAAGACGGAAGTCCTCATCCTGGGCTCATCACCCTCCGCCTGGGACGACTCCTGGTGGCCCCCGGCCCTGGGCACCGCGCCCAAGCCAACGGACCACGCACGCAACCTGGGCTTCATCCTGGACTCCTCCCTGTCGATGACCAGACAAGTCAACGCCGTCTCATCTTCATGCTTCAACACCCTGCGCATGCTCCGCAAGATCTTCAGATGGATCCCCACTGAAACCAGGAAGACCGTCACCCAGGCACTCGTCACCAGCCGACTGGACTATGGGAACACCCTCTACGCCGGAACCACAGCCAAACTTCAAAAGAGACTCCAGCGCATCCAGAACGCCTCCGCACGACTCATCCTGGACATCCCCCGACACAGCCACATCACCGGACACCTGAAAGACCTGCACTGGCTCCCCGTCAGCAAGAGAATCACGTTCAGACTCCTCACCCACGCACACAAGGCCCTCCACGACCTGGGCCCAAAGTACCTCAACGACCGCATGACCTTCTACACGCCCACACGCCAGCTACGATCAACCAGCCACGCCCTTGCCACCGTACCACGCATCCGCAGAACCACCGCCGGAGGAAGATCCTTCTCCTACCTGGCAGCCAAGACCTGGAACTCCCTCCCCACTCACCTTCGGCGAACCCAGGACCATCTCTCCTTCAGGAAGCAGCTCAAGACCTGGCTGTTCGAGCAGTAACTTACCCCCTCCCCCAGCGCCTTGAGACCCTCCCGGGTGAGTAGCGCGCTCTATAAATGCCGTGATTGATTGATTGATTGACTGATTTGGAGTGTTGACAGCCAATTAACATAAAGCTCGTGCTCGGGAGGATCCGCGGCCCTAGATATATCTATCTTTTTACTTTTCATTTTCTCAGCAACTACTGAACGGATTTACACCATTTAACAAAAAGGGTTCTTTCTGAACCAAGAACTACCTCTTTGCCAAATTTGGTGTAATTCCGTTCAGCATTTCGGGCTGTAGCCGTGTCTAAAGTTTCCTATGGAAAATTGCATGGGGAAAACGCGTTTTGGGACCCCCTTTTTTCTCGGCCCCCGCTTGACGAATCCCCCGAGACTTTCAGGGTAGGAGCGGACCGGAGCGGGCCACAAAGTTTGAAAATTTTGCGAAGATACGTCAACCGGCAAGAGAGTTATTTCAAATAGAATGTCGCGGATTTCCTATGGATAATAGGTTGTAACTATAACTATCTACTGGCGACCGCCAGATAGATATATATATATATATATATATATATATATATATATATATATATATATATATATATATATATATATATATATATATATATTGAAAGAAAGGTTTTACCCAAGGCCGGCACACCCAGGAGAATTTCAAGCTTCTGAATCAGCGAAGAGCAGAGGCACAATCCCCCACTGCGTCTCAGGTCCGACGCGTTTCGAGTGTAACTCTTCCTCATGGACCAATGAAAACTGACAACAGCTGTGTGGAACGAATCTTGCCCTCTTTTATTTCAACATCTCGTAGGTGCTCGCTCCAATGAGCAGAGATGCATGGTGGGATTCGTAGTACAATCCAACCCCAGTGGGTCACACGCTGCCGGCAGTCCTTAAAAGATAATAATGCAGGGAATTAGGATTGTCCTTGGGCAATCGCTCATACAATCAAAAGAGCACCTCCCGTTCCGCATCATGGCTAATCAGAGGCAGAGGCAGACCCGCTGTTACCGCGGTGGTGCCGCGCCGTGGCCGGGTGAGCCACTAATGTATTGAAAGAAAGGTTTTACCCAAGGCTGGCACACCCAGGAGAATTTCAAGCTTCTGAATCAGCGAAGAGCAGAGGCACAATCCCCCACTGCGTCTCAGGTCCGACGCGTTTCGAGTGTAACTCTTCCTCATGGACCAATGAAAACTGACAACAGCTGTGTGGAACGAATCTTGCCCTCTTTTATTTCAACATCTCATAGGTGCTCGCTCCAATGAGCAGAGATGCATGGTGGGATTCGTAGTACAATCCAACCCCAGTGGGTCACACGCTGCTGGCAGTCCTTAAAAGATAATAATGCAGGGAATTAGGATTGTCCTTGTGCAATCGCTCATACAATCAAAAGAGCACCTCCCGTTCTGCCTCATGGCTAATCAAAGGCAGAGGCAGACCCGCTGTTAACGCGGTGGTGCCGCGCCGTGGCCGGGTGAGCCACTAATGTATTGAAAGAAAGGTTTTACCCAAGGCTGGCACACCCAGGAGAATTTCAAGCTTCTGAATCAGTGAAGAGCAGAGGCACAATCCCCCACTGCGTCTCAGGTCCGACGCGTTTCGAGTGTAACTCTTCCTCATGGACCAATGAAAACTGACAACAGCTGTGTGGAACGAATCTTGCCCTCTTTTATTTCAACATCTCGTAGGTGCTCGCTCCAATGAGCAGAGATGCATGGTGGGATTCGTAGTACAATCCAACCCCAGTGGGTCACACGCTGCTGGCAGTCCTTAAAAGATAATAATGCAGGGAATTAGGATTGTCCTTGTGCAATCGCTCATACAATCAAAAGAGCCCCTCCCGTTCCGCCTCATGGCTAATCAGAGGCAGAGGCAGACCCGCTGTTACCGCGGTGGTGCCGCGCCGTTGCCGGGTGAGCCACTAATGTATTGAAAGAAAGGTTTTACCCAAGGCTGGCACACCCAGGAGAATTTCAAGCTTCTGAATCAGCGAAGAGCAGAGGCACAATCCCCCACTGCATCTCAGGTCCGACGCGTTTCGAGTGTAACTCTTCCTCATGGACCAATGAAAACTGACAACAGCTGTGTGGAACTAATCTTGCCCTCTTTTATTTCAACATCTCGTAGGTGCTCGCTCCAATGAGCAGAGATGCATGGTGGGATTCGTAGTACAATCCAACCCCAGTGGGTCACACGCTGCTGGCAGTCCTTAAAAGATAATAATGCAGGGAATTAGGATTGTCCTTGTGCAATCGCTCATACAATCAAAAGAGCACCTCCCGTTCCGCCTCATGGCTAATCAGAGGCAGAGGCAGACCCGCTGTTAAAGCGGTGGTGCCGCACCGTGGCCGGGTGAGCCACTAATGTATTGAAAGAAAGGTTTTACCCAAGGCTGGCACACCCAGGAGAATTTCAAGCTTCTGAATCAGCGAAGAGCAGAGGCACAATCCCCCACTGCGTCTCAGGTCAGACGCGTTTCGAGTGTAACTCTTCCTCATGGACCAATGAAAACTGACAACAGCTGTGTGGAACGAATCTTGCCCTCTTTTATTTCAACATCTCGTAGGTGCTCGCTCCAATGAGCAGAGATGCATGGTGGGATTCGTAGTACAATCCAACCCCAGTGGGTCACACGCTGCTGGCAGTCCTTAAAAGATAATAATGCAGGGAATTAGGATTGTCCTTGTGCAATCGCTCATACAATCAAAAGAGCACCTCCCGTTCCGCCTCATGGCTAATCAGAGGCAGAGGCAGACCCGCTGTTACCGCGGTGGTGCCGCGCCGTGGCCGGGTAAGCCACTAATGTATTGAAAGAAAGGTTTTACCCAAGGCTGGCACACCCAGGAGAATTTCAAGCTTCTGAATCAGCGAAGAGCAGAGGCACAATCCCCCACTGCATCTCAGGTCCGACGCGTTTCGAGTGTAACTCTTCCTCATGGACCAATGAAAACTGACAACAGCTGTGTGGAACGAATCTTGCCCTCTTTTATTTCAACATCTCGTAGGTGCTCGCTCCAATGAGCAGAGATGCATGGTGGGATTCGTAGTACAATCCAACCCCAGTGGGTCACACGCTGCTGGCAGTCCTTAAAAGATAATAATGCAGGGAATTAGGATTGTCCTTGTGCAATCTCTCATACAATCAAAAGAGCACCTCCCGTTCCGCCTCATGGCTAATCAGAGGCAGAGGCAGACCCGCTGTTACCGCGGTGGTGCCGCGCCGTGGCCGGGTGAGCCACTAATGTATTAAAAGAAAGGTTTTACCCAAGGCTGGCACACCCAGGAGAATTTCAAGCTTCTGAATCAGCGAAGAGCAGAGGCACAATCCCCCACTGCGTCTCAGGTCCGACGCGTTTCGAGTGTAACTCTTCCTCATGGACCAATGAAAACTGACAACAGCTGTGTGGAACGAATCTTGCCCTCTTTTATTTCAACATCTCGTAGGTGCTCGCTCCAATGAGCAGAGATTCACATGAGGCGGAACGGGAGGTGCTCTTTTGATTGTTTGAGCGATTGCACAAGGACAATCCTAATTCCCTGCATTATTATCTTTTAAGGACTGCCAGCAGCGTGTGACCCACTGGGGTTGGATTGTACTACGAATCCCACCATGCATCTCTGCTCATTGGAGCGAGTACCTACGAGATGTTGAAATAAAGAGGGCAAGATTCGTTCCACACAGCTGTTGTCAGTTTTTATTGGTCCATGAGGAAGAGTTACACTCGAAACGCGTCGGACCTGAGATGCAGTGGGGATTGTGCCTCTGCTCTGCGCTGATTCAGAAGCTTGAAATTCTCCTGGGTGTGCCAGCCTTGGGTAAAACTTTTTCAATATATATATATATATATATCATGGTTACATGGTAAAGTTACATGACCAATGTAGATTCATGAACTATTGGTGTTTATGACTCCCCACTGTTGCTCAATGTTGAATCTATTATCATATTATATCTGTTACCAAATGTCCCTGTAACCTTTGGGGTTTTTTTGTAAAAAAAATATATATATATATATATATATATATATATATATATATATATATATATTATTCAACAAATGCCAATGGCTTAGGAAGGCACACACAGCTCGCCTGCCTGCTGGCATACCATTCTCCACTCGCCTCGATTACCAGGTAATTATCTGTTTAGCCAACGCGTTTCAAGGCTCTCTGCCTCTTCTTCCAGGGCTTGTCTGACAAAGTGCAATACAGACTCGTTTTGGCTCTCTCTTTCAGCATTTTATTGGCTCATGGCCCCCTAGTGGGCCGCGCTCTCCACATACATTTAAAATATTGCATCTTGGGATATATCTTTTAAGGACTGCCAGCAGCGTGTGACCCACTGGGGTTGGATTGTACTACGAATCCCACCATGCATCTCTGCTCATTGGAGCGAGTACCTACGAGATGTTGAAATAAAAGAGGGCAAGATTCGTTCCACACAGCTGTTGTCAGTTTTTATTGGTCCATGAGGAAGAGTTACACTCGAAACGCGTCGGACCTGAGATGCAGTGGGGGATTGTGCCTCTGCTCTGCGCTGATTCAGAAGCTTGAAATTCTCCTGGGTGTGCCAGCCTTGGGTAAAACTTTTTTCAATATATATATATATATATATCATGGTTACATGGTAAAGTTACATGACCAATGTAGATTCATGAACTATTGGTGTTTATGACTCCCCACTGTTGCTCAATGTTGAATCTATTATCATATTATATCTGTTACCAAATGTCCCTGTAACCTTTGGGGTTTTTTTGTAAAAAAATATATATATATATATATATATATATATATATATATATATATATATATATATATATATATATATATATATGGTAAAAGACTTTGTTCCTTTCTATCTCGGCATGGATGGCACTGTGCTAATCCTACGCTTATAGACTTTGATAGAAAAGCAGACATTTGAGGGAGGTGAGCAAATTTAGAGTGTCGCTGGTGTTGAGAGTGCTCTATAATGGAGCTGCTTTCCACCCAAACTTGGGAACTACCCAGAGTTCTCTGCTTCCTTTTTGCATAATTTACTCATCACTCTATGCCTGAAAGGGTATTCTTTTATATATATATATATCCAACAAAAGTTAGCCCCGAAAGGAGGGAAACCACCGGCAGTGCAGTAATTCAATTTAATTCAAACAGCTTGCAAACAGGCTCCCAACAGCAAACGAAAACCTTCATGATGCCAAACGCGTTTCAGGAAATTCTTCCCTTCCTCAGTGGCTGTCAGGCAACTCGTGTCAAAGCCGCGTTTCTTGTGCACGATTTGAATCCAAGTCCTGCCCCAGTGGGCGTGGCCACTCTCGTAGCCTTCTGGGTCTCGTAGTGCCACAAGGTATTTTCAAGTGAGTCCGCTTTGTACACTGAGCCAAATAAGAACAAAAAGTAACTTGCCCATGTGGGTTGGTGTTCGAAGCTGTTGGGCTGCCGGTCACGCTTTCCAGCTACCCGATGCGAACACATGTCGGAACCAGGCCAGTCCCAACTCTGCCTCCCATGGTGTTGACACCAGCTGAGCGTCAACACGGGCCTGCTCACAGGCGGTGGGCATCTCTCGACGGCTGGGCTCCAGCCGCAATTAAATCCAACAAAAGTTAGCCCCAAAAGGAGGAAACCACCGGCAGTGCAGTAATTCAATTTAATTCAAACAGCTTGCAAACAGGCTCCCAACAGCAAACGAAAACCTTCATGATGCCAAACGCGTTTCAGGAAATTCTTCCCTTCCTCAGTGGCTGTCAGGCAACTCGTGTCAAAGCCGCGTTTCTTGTGCACGATTTAAATCCAAGTCCTGCCCCAGTGGGCGTGGCCACTCTCTTAGCCTTCTGGGTCTCGAAGTGCCACAAGGTATTTTCAAGTGAGTCCGCTTTGTACACTGAGCCAAATAAGAACAAAAAGTAACTTGCCCATATGCGTTGGTGTTCGAAGCTGTTGGGCTGCCTGTCACGCTTTCCAGCTGCCCGATGCGAACACATGTCAGAACCAGGCCGGTCCCAACTCTGCCTCCCATGGTGTTGACACCAGCTGAGCGTCAACACGGGCCCGCTCACAGGCGGTGGACATCTCTCGACGGCTGGGCTCCAGCCGCAATTAAATCCAAGAAAAGTTAGCCCGAAAGGAGGGAAACCACCGGCAGTGCAGTAATTCAATTTAATTCAAACAGCTTGCAAACAGGCTCCCAACAGCAAACGAAAACCTTCATGATGCCAAACGCGTTTCAGGAAATTCTTCCCTTCCTCAGTGGATGTCAGGCAACTTGTGTCAAAGCCGCGTTTCTTGTGCATGATTTAAAGCCAAGTCCTGCCCCAGTGGACGTGGCCACTCTTGTAGCCTTCTGGGTCTCATAGTGCCACAAGGTATTTTCAAGTGAGTCCGCTTTGTACACTGAGCCAAATAAGAACAAAAAGTAACTTGCCCATGTGGGTTGGTGTTCCAAGCGGTTGGGCTGCCTGTCACGCTTTCCAGCTGCCCGATGCAAACACATGTCGGAACCAGGCCGGTCCCAACTCTGCCTCCCATGGTGTTGACACCAGCTGAGCGTCAACATGGGCCCGCTCACAGGCGGTGGGCATCTCTCGACGGCTGGGATCCAGTCGCAATTAAATCAACAAAAGTTAGCCCCGAAAGGAGGGAAACCACCGGCAGTGCAGTAATTCAATTTAATTCAAACACCTTGCCAACAGGCTCGCAACAGCAAACAAAAACCTTCACTAACTCTCACGTACATAGTCATTTCTAAACTCCAACTCTCACATATACTGTCTATTACATATGTAGTTAGTTGGACATGTACCACTGAGACATCCATTCACTCACTAACACACCCATACACACACTCACCCACGCATACAGCTGTTTCCACATGCATTCTTGAACCCATACACCCAGTGAATCAACCACTTAAACATGTATGCACAGAGTCACACACCTCCCACGCACCCACACACACACTCAGGCACCCATACAAATACTCTGGCAACCAATTAATAACCCATATAGACACTCATGTAGCTACTGACCAACCCATGCAGCAGCTTATACAACAGCAAACAGACTGATGTAGAGATTCACACAGTTTAGTCACTAACCCATGCATTCAGTAAGACACATGTAATAACTCAGTTAAACAGTCAGTCACACACCTACTAAATCCTCCATCCAGACACTTATACACCCACTCATTCTTCAATACACCTTGGTATATATATAATACATATTTAAACTTTAAAGAAAAACACATTCACTGGATGATGTCATCAGTGATGTCATTTGAGATGTCATCAGTGATGTCATCAGTGATGTCACTGACCATGTCATGAATGAAGTAATATGTGATGTCATCAGCAGTGCATTGCGGGGGCTGAACTTACTATAACAGTGGAATTTCTATGGTTTTGTACGAGTGAAATGTCCAGCTAACTATAACGTCCCTGAAACCTATGGTTTTTTCAGTGAATTTCAAAGGTTTTTTAAATGCTAATTTCTAACTATAACGTCCCTGAAACCTATGGTTTTTTCAGTGAATTTCTAAGGTTTTTTAAATGCTAATTTCTAACTATAACGTGCCTGAAACCTATGGTTTTTTCAGTGAATTTCAAACGTTTTTTAAATGCTAATTTCTAATTATAATGTTCATTAAACCTATGGTTTTTTCAGTGATTTTAAATTATCATTCCATTCTCAACCTAGTGAAAGCAGCCGATATTGCCAGTTTTCCAACAATAGCTTCCGCAAAAAAATTCACCACAAATGAGAGCGACAACTAACGCTAATAATATGCAGAGTAGGCGTTCCAGTGCAAAAATAACACGAAAACACCACTTCCTGATATTTTCAATGAGCAGCCAAATCTGGGGTGCGATCCAAAAACAGGCGATAAGCTGCGTTAGCAGTAGGAATTTAACATTGGCCTTTTACTGGTGTAAAGCAGGACGACTACCTACAGTGTGAAAGGGAGCCCAGCCCAGAACCACATCTGAAGACCAACACATGTCATAGAGCTACTGACCATGCAGCTCTGACACCCAAGAAGGCCACAACACCCACTGCCATCACCCTCAGGACCTCCCCCCGGACCACCCCCCTTCCTACTACCACAGAGGCAGCGCAGAACAGGACAGCGGACCTTCCAAAAACGGCATGGTCCCTCAGCCACACAATAGCTGAATCTTGGGAGATGTGGCAACCAAGTATGTGTGAAGGACGCAAGTCACCCATCAATAAAAATGCACACAATACCAAGTGTAGCGGTGATGTGGTGGACAAACCTCACTATGCAGAGCACAAACCTCTCCATGTGGACATATACTGCTGGTGCTTGTAGTGTTGTGGACAATAGACGCAACCATGTTACCTCAGGCAGTGGGGAAGATCTCGGTCATGTAGCTGTGTTGTCCCCCTGGAAGCGGAAGCGGAGTGGGCGGGTCCAACGTACGCCACTCCAGCGTAGGAGTATGAATAAATAGGCTGGGGCTCTGGGCGTGGTTCACTTGTGGGAAGGCCAAAGCGTCTGCCAGGGCGGCAGCCCTCACCCTGCCACAAGGCCTCTGCCGTGACCGCCGGCCTCCTCGACACAGGCCCCCTGCGAACCCAGCAGCAGAGCACCACAGACTTATGTCTGTACAGACTACTGCCTTCGATCTACACTGCGGACAGCAGGGCTCACAATTCAGATCGAGTCGCGATTGCAGATGACGCAGTCCAGTAGGCAAGAGACATTGATCCCAGTGCGGCCCGCCCGGACCACGCATCATCGCAGACTGCGCACACACTGAGTGCTTCAGGTGTCACTAACTCAGTGCACCACAAGTCAACGCCATGTGGACTTATTAAGACAGAATTCATTAGGCAAAAGACATTGCTACCAGTGCGGCCCGCCCGGACACACGCTGGTTGCTTCAGGTGACACTAACTGTACAGCTCAACTCAACGCCCGTGGCTGTGGGCCCTTGCTGACCGCTGCCTCCAGCCTACACTGCGGTCATCAGGGCTCACATTTAAAATTGACTCTTGATTCATTAATTGCAGAGTCCAGTAGGCAACTAAGTATTACGTCCCTAAAACCTACATATTATCCTTTTAGTATCCTTGCTTCAAGAACTTGTTTTATATCAGTTATAGCTTTAGTACAATGACCAAATTCATCTTGCAAGTCCAAAGGAACACTGAATGGCAGTCTACACTGGGGACAGCAGAGCTCACAATTTGAATTCAGTCTTGATTTATTAATTGCAGACAGAATTGTACTCTATGTCCTCGAATTTTGTCAAGAGGAAGTGACAAAAAGCATTCCTTGATGTCTGTGCTGACTACTGCCTTCGATCTACACTGCGGTCAGCAGGGCTCACAATTCAGATCGAGTCGCGATTGCAGATGACGCAGTCCAGTAGGCAAGAGACATTGCATCATCGCTGGCTGCGCATATGCTGAGCGCCACACCTACCACTAACTCTATGCAGCTCAAGTCAACGCCACGTGGCTGTGGAGTCTTCCTGACCACTGCCTCCGGCCTACACTGCGGTCAGCAGGGCTCACAATTCAGATCGAGTCGCGATTGCAGATGACGCAGTCCAGTAGGCAACAGACATTGCATGATCGCTGGCTGCGCACACGCTGAGCGCCACACCTACCACTAACTCTATGCAGCTCAAGTCAACACCACGTGGCTCTGGGTTCTTCCTGACCACTGCCTCCGGCCTACACTGCGGTCAGCAGGGCTCACAATTCAGATCGAGTCGCGATTGCAGATGCCGCAGTCCAGTAGGCAAGAGACATTGCATCATCGCTGACTGCGCACACGCTGAGCGCCACACCTACCACTAACTGTATGCAGCTCAAGTCAATGCCACGTGGCAGTAGGCCCTTCCTGACTGCTGCCTCCGGCCTACACTGTGCTCAGCAGGGCTCACAATTCAAATCCAGTCTTCATTCATTAATTTCAGAGTCCAGTAGGCAACTAACTATAACGTCCCTGAAGCCTACATATTTCGACAGTGTATTCCATAAATGTTTCATCTTTTGTTCCATACACCTACACTGTGGTTAGCAGAGCTCACAGTTTAAATTGAGACCTGATTTATTTATTGCAGAGAGAATTGTACTCTATGTCCTTGAATTTTGTAAACAGGAAGTGACTAAAAGCATTCTTCGATGTCTGTGCTGACTACTGCCTTCGATCTACACTGCGGATAGCAGGGCTCACAATTCACATCGAGTCGCGATTGCAGATGACTCAGTCCAGTAGGCAACAGACATTGCTCCCAGTGCGGCTCGCCCGCACCATGCATCATCGCTGGCTGCGCACACGCTGAATGCTTCTGATGCCCCTATCTCAGTGTACCACAAGTCATGGACCCTTTACGATACAATCTTGTTTGTATTATTTCATATCTGTTGCCCCTACCTTAGTGCAGCACAAATCATTGACCCTTTATGATTGAATCTGTGTGTCTGATCCAATGATTACTGTTGTACTTGTTGACAGCACCAACCATTCCCGGAGGGCTGGCTTACACTCACCCCACACGCATCCAGCACAGACGCCACTGGACATGTGACCCTGGTAATAAAAATGAGTCGAGCGCACGTGCCCATACCCAGTTCCACTATCTATCTGTGTCCGTGTGTTCATTATGTATGCAAGATGCCGCCCTTGGGCCCTACCACATTACATTGTGCTGTGGACAGCGTATGCAACCATGTTACCTCTGGCAGTGGGGAAAACTTTGGTTATGTAACTTTCTCTCGGTCATTGTACAAGTACGTACGTAGAGACTGGATCATTAGAGTACTGCAAGGAGAGTGTATAGTGAATTTATCAGTGCTTGGGGATTGGCGGAGTGATTGTATAAGTACATATGTTGGTGCAGCCTAACCCCGAACACAAGCTTTGCTCTAATTGGGTGCCCTCCATGTGCCAAAAACTAAAACTTGAACTTTGCATAGCCCTGTATTGCTACAGCTGCAACACTCCACTGAATGTGCAATAAACATTCATATCCACACAGATGTGTCATGTCCACCATCTTTCATGTGTGGAACTATGGATGAATGTAGGGTCAGTGATTCCCCGTACCTTCCATGTTGGCCATGTTGTGGGACTTGGCTCACAGAGTGACACATTGGCGCTTGCGACCCGGGTGACGTCAGCACTACAACAGGGACACCCGCATCAGTTGATTCCTCATACAGCCCAGGACGGAGCCACGCCCATAGCTCCGGAGTCATTCTTCACAGCCTCATGCAGGACTGGCATACGCCAGGCCAGCCCACTCCACTTACGCTTACAGGGAAGGACAACAACGCTACATGGCCCAGATTTTCATTGCAGTGATCTGCTGGTCACACCCTAGTTGTCAGTACGCCACAGCCACTCCCTCATGGCTAGTATACACCCACACCACACCCATCCAGCACAGGCGTCACAGGACACGTGACCCTGCCAATAAAAAAGACTGGGCGCACGTGCTCGACGCCATTTCAGAGTTGCTCGCACCAGATGCACTGCGGCCAGCACAGGCACACCGGCACGGGGCGGTGACTTTTGGTCCACTGGGGTACGGGTACCGTAACTGCTGAGCGGGTGTGCAGCCTGCAGTGATGGCCCGTCCCGGTGGTCTGGAGAGCTCAGGTTTTGTGTGCCCTGCTGGACCGCAGTGTAGGCCTGAGCCATCAGACACCGCAGGCCTACCACCACGTGGCATCACCTCGCTAGTCACAGAGTTAGTGGCACCGCAAGGGCTGAGCGGGTGTGCAGCCTGTGATGAAAAGCCCGGTGCACTGGTATGTCCTCTGCCATGGCGAAATCAAGACCCAGCACCAAATGTGAGACCTGGTGGCCTGCGGAGCGGGGCTGCATGATATGCAGGGTGATGTGTCCACGGGCCCTGGGCTTGGGGCTTGCAGCGGCACGTGGTAGGCCCTCTTTTCTACACGCAGATTGTGAAAGGTGAGCAGAGAGGCTTGTTAGCGCAGCGGCGGGCAGTCACGTCCGGGCAGTGGGAGTAAATGGGGTGCAGCAGCCTGGGTGCGCAGCGGCGGACAGTCACCTCCGGGCAGTGGGAGTGGATGGGGTGCAGCAGCCTGGGTGCACAGCAGCGGGCAGACACCTCTGGGCAGTGGAAATGGATGGGGTGCAGCAGCCTGGGTGCGCAGCGGTGAACAGACACCTCTGGGCAGTGGAAGTGGATGGGGTGCAGCAGCCTGGATGCACAAAGGCGGGACAGAGAATTAGGCGTGTGCAGTTGTATGTACTCTGCCATTATTGATTCCATACTACGTGTCAGATGAGTAAGCTTGAGGGCTCCACTATGTCCCGGCACGTGGTTGGAGACACACCGGTGACGGAAAGGTGAGCTGTGAGGGTTTTCTCCACAGTGTGGGCACTCACTGTCCCTCTCCATCTCTTCCTTTCTCCCCCTCACACTCTTTCTCTCTCTCTCACGCTATCTCTTCCTCTCTCTCACACTGTTTTTTTCTTTCTCTCTCTCTCTCTCACTCTTCCTCTGTTTCTCTCTTTCTCTTTCTCTCACTGTTTCTCTCTTTCTCTCTCTCTTCCTCTCTCTTACTGTTTCTCTCTCTCTTCCTCTCTCTCTCACTCTTTCTCTCTTTCTCTCTGTCTACCTCTCACTCTTTCTTTCTTTCTCTCTCTCTCTCTCTTCCTCTCTCTCACTCTTTCTCTCTCTCTCTCCTTTGATGGACGCATGACGCACAATCTTATCTTGCTTTTTGTCTAGCAGGCTGTGATTCACAGATTGACGACCCCCCCGACACGGACCTCCCGCCACGAGGCGATGACTTCAGTTCCACTGAGTTAGTGCCACCAGAGCTGAGCGCGTGTGCAGCCTGCGATGATGCGTGGCCATCCTGCAATCAACACCCACTTTGAATTGTGAGCTCGGCTTGACCGCGTGTACGCAAAGCCTGAGGAGGTTGTTTCGGCACGTGGTGGACCCTCTTAGACACACGCCGGTGGCGGAAGGTGAGCAGAGAGGCTTGTTTCCGCAGCAGCAAGCAGTCACCGCTGGGCGGTGGGAGTGGATAGTGTGCAGCACCCTGGGTGCACAAGAGCGGGCAGACACCTCTGAGCAGTGGGAGTGGATGGGATGCAGCAGTCTGGGTGCACAGGAACGGGCAGTCACCTCCGGGCAGTGGGACTGGATGGGTGCACCAGCCTAGGTGCACAGCAGCGGGCAGACACCTCTGGGCAGTGGGAGTGCATGGGGCACAGCAGCCTGGGTGCACAGAGGCGGGCAGACACCTCTGGGCAGCGGGAGTCGATGGGGTGCAGCAGCCTGGGTGCGCAGGGGCGAAACAGAGAATTAGGCGTGTACAGTTGTATGTACTCTGCCATTACTGATTCTATACTATGTTTCAGATGACTAAACTTGAAGACTGCACTATGTCCCGGCACGTGGTTGGAGACACACCGGTGGCAGAAAGGTGAGCTGTGAGGATTTTCTACACAGTGTCAACACTCACTCTCCCTCTCCATCTCTTCCTTTCTGTCACTCACACTCTTTCTCTCTCTCTCACTCTCTATCTCTTCCTTTCTCTCTTTCACACTCTTTCTCTCTTTCTATGTCTCTTCCTCTCTCTCTCATTCTTTCTTTCTCTCTTTCTTTCTCTCTGTCTCACTCTTTCTCTCTCTCTCTACCTCTCTCTCACACTGTTTCTCTCTTTCTCTCTCTCTTCCTTGTATCTCACTCTTTCTCTCTTTCTCTCTCTCTTCCTCTCTCTCTCACTCTTTCTCTCTTTCTCTGTCTTCCTCTCTGTCTCACTCTTTCTTTCTCTCTCTCTTCCTCTCTCTCACTCTTTCTCTCTTTCTCTCTCTCTCTCTCTCTCTCCTTTCATGGACGCATGACGCACAATCTTATCTTTCTTTTTGTCTTGCAGGCTGTGATTCACAAATTGTCAAGGGTTGACACGCCATACCTGTACCTACTTTTATTTTGTTGTTTTGTTTAAATAAAATGTTTTATATGTAAATCCATAGATGAGTGAGATTCTTGTTTGTCCAACCTCACATGCATCTTCTTTACTATAATTGTGCGACATCAGCCAATTTGTTACGTTCCAGATTTCCTAAGGTTGCTGTCACATTTGTTTGTGTGGGGGGGTAGGTGAGGGGGGATGGCGGACAAGGAACTGGTGGCGGGGGGTGTCGGAGCAGTGTTGGGTGTCCGAGCTGCATGATCGTTGGCTCCATTGCATCTGTTGTCATTCACGTGTGGCTCTGGGCTGGGCTCCCTTTCATATTGCAGGTTGTAGTCCGACTTTACACCAGCTCAGAGCAGGTGTAAACTTTCTCCTACTAACGCACCTTCTCGCCTGTTTTGTACTCTCTTTGACGATCTTGCTGGTTGTTGAGGCACTTGGGAAGTGATGTGTTCGCTGCTTTTTGCACGGGAACGCCTACTCTACATCTCATTAGCAATATTTGCCGGAGTCATCCGTGACGATGCTTTTTGAGGCTGCTATCGCTGGTAAACTGGTGATATGGGCTGTTTGCTCCAGCTTGTGAATGGTGCGTTAAATGTATCGCCATTTTGGTTGCGATAAAGTGCCGTTAACTCAGCGATATGTCCTTGAGAATATACCCCTCGGTGTTTGAAAGACTTAAGAAGTACTCGAGTGCCGCGCTGAGAGCCGCGCATCCATCGCTTTCACAAGTTTGCTATGACAGGGCGGGAGAGAGCGAGGGAGAGAGACGGAGTGAGATAGCACAAGCAGCGCAAGACCGCACGGGCACCTGGCTCCACATGCCAACATGTGTGTGTGCATCGCCATCCGTGCACAGGCAATTCCACACAATGCAGCCCACACACATAGCAATCACAGAACATCAGCAATGAAGGCAATGTGGTACAAAACTCCCCTCATACGGGTTCTGTGTCCGGTGTGTGTGGCGGGGTGATGGCTGCATGGCTGTGTGCCCCTGACACATCAGACTGCGTAGGTGATGGGGCTGCATCAGATGTCATCCAGCACCTATGCAAAAACAATGTCTGGCTCACAGAGGCGGAGCTTGCCAAAGGGATACACCCCCGTTGCACATGCGACTGTCAGTTCTTCCCTGTGTTGGGACGAGGGTCATTGTGGCACACGAGTGGACAATCTTTACAACACACCTCACAGTTAGACACCAGTGGAGTGGCATAGGCTTTATTGGCATGTGCGTGTGAGTACAGACGAGGCAATGGCCACAACAGGCACGGACATGCTTAAGACACTTACACGCAGCATGGGTACATGTCAAGGGGCAGATGATGTTGGGGCTGAAATGGACAAGATTTATCACATATGGCAACGCTCACAGCCCACCTTGCCTTGCTCCCCAACAACTTAGATTTCCTAAGAACACCCAAATGCAAAGCCTCGCAGTACCAGACCAGTCTTGACTGACATTGAAATCTACCTCTCAGTGTAAAAAATGAGACCACAAAGTGTGCACATAACATTTCTTCTTTTTTGTGTGGAGGATATGCCACAGCTCTGAGCAATGATTTGAATGTGTGTGCAACGTTGTGGGACATGGGTTGCTGTTTTCGTGGGTGTCAAGGCCATCCCATGCGGGGGTACCACTGGCAGGGGCTTCTATGTGTGGGCTGTGGATAAGTCGGATGGTTTATTTGGCGTCTGTACAGTGCCCCGTGTGAGGGGGCACGACTCACTGTACGTGGGGTCTGCATGGTGCTCTGCCTCCAGGGTGCGGCAATTGTCTGCTTTGCCGACAGTGATCAGGTGTGAGGGTCCGACAGGTTCACATGTTGTGCTACATCACCATGTGTGTGCTCTCACCGAGCAGTGTGTCCGAATTGGCAAAGTTCCCAAACGACGCTGTGTTGCTCGGACCATGGACCTGCGTCGCCTTGGACAGGTGTGTGTGCACACGCATTATTTCACGCACATGCATCCAGAGCTCGACCGAAGGGAGACGTGTCCTCTGTTTTGGTGGGATATGTGAGCAATCCCCACTGTGCAACAAGTTGTTGGGCCATGTGCTGTGGGTGGCAATAGGATGTGGCTGCAGGTACGTAGTTACTCGTCCATGAATGCCCGTGCAGTTTCATGTACAATGTGTTCCAATAGTACGTCGTTGTCGTGTTCAAGGAACACAAGGGTAAACCAATCCATTAGGTGGTCCGGGCAGGTGTGCTCAGCCCACGCCGTCTCACCGATCCGCAACACAGCCCAATAGGGGAGCGCCTCGATGTGGTCACTGCACACGAGAAATTGTGCCATCTCCCATGCACAACTACCAATACATATGCAGTATGTCAAGGCATCCCATGCACGGCTGTCTCGGTTACACTCCTGTTCGTGATCCAACAGATGCGCAAACACAAGTCATAGTCCAATTTATCAACAGTTGTGTTGGATAGGCAGACATCCATGGGACACTCGAATATGCATGTTCGGCAGTGGAACCAGGGCTGTACGCAGGTGACGTGGGCAATGCGGAAGCTGAGCCTGTAACTGATCCACATTCCATCTCTGTTAAGTTAATAACACATGAATTTTCTACTGTCACCCCTTCTCCACTATTTCCAGACTGAGCATATTTTCCAAACGTGCCACATTCTGTTTATCTCGCCGGAATAGATATACAAATCGAAATTAACGCTACATCGAATTTTCAAAACCATACAGGGCCATATTCACAAGAATGGCGATAACATTATCGCCGCTTTAGTGGCAGGAAACTGCCGCTAAAGCGGCGATAATGTTATCGCTGGTCTTGAGAATATGGCCCACAGTCTTTACAGATGACAACTTACACTTTTTCTTTGTGAAAAACTCCTAAACATATATAAAGTACTTGTTTAACAACTAGTTACACATTATGCATATTTTAGAACCAATAAAACACCAGACTTTACTAACTCTATGTTATTTAGAAATAAAAAATACTTTCAAAGTTAAAAATATCGTCTCAAATACTTAACCACTACTACAAAACACATAACACACCTTCTTAATTTCTACTTTACCTTCGTAGTTGGTATGCAGATTTCAAATGTCACAAACGCATGCAATTCTTTTCTTGTCACACAGTACATGTAATGCACCGCTTTCATCAAGAATGGAACCAGTAATGGCACAATTTCCCTGTTGCTCCACACATAAATACATGTAAAGAACAAATCAGAATAGTTCCTTATTTTTTTAGATTGCAAAACCTCTCTTTATTGCTTATTTTTGAACTTTCCTTATAAACAGTTTTTTTAAGGACACATACAGGTGAAGAGTTCAAGGTATTGTATCAACACTTTCTAGAACATTCTACGACACGTGCAGGTTAAAAGTTCATAATTTTTTAAACCTACCGATATTTTTTTTTGCAACATTTTCTCCAACATTTAACGGCACGTGGAGGTCAAAAGTTCACCATTCTTTCAAGTTTGAACTGCACCTTCCAAATACAATTAGCAGGTGTGGTTGAGCTGAGCAAATTTCATCCTATAATATGTACTCCACGTATAAACTGCTTTTTATTAACTAATCACAAAGATGCTTTTCATCAAAACTAATATACACCCTACTTTTTAGGACACAATACATTTCATCTCCCAATCGGTTAACGTTTTGTATGTAAAAAAAAAAGTAGTTTCCCATGTTTAAACATATCTCTTATTCTACGAACGGACTGCATGAGCTACAGACATTTATCCATATCTTCTAGCCATACCTTCAAAATGCTAGTGTGGATTGTAGGACATAGCTATATTTTCTGGTGCAAGAGGTATGCAGAAGAGAGACGTATTGACTTAGACCTAGGTTTACAAAATGTGCACATTAAATGGTTTGCACAGAGAGGATTGAAGTGGCACCAATAGCTCCCTTTGGTTAAAACCTGTTTGCATCTCCAACACCCTGATCTCATGATTGTGCACTGTGGTGGTAACGACCTAGGCACATTGACTGGGGTGGGTTTGGAAATGCTTATGAAGGACACCTTTGGACAATTGATGTTACTTTTGCCTCAAACTGTCTTTGTATATTCCAATATATGCCAAAGACAGAAGTGGAAATGGTCAAACCAATTTTCTCATAAGATTGAAAAATCTAGGAAGAATGTCAACAAAGCTGTGTCTGCATACCTCAGAGACCATAGAATGGGGTCGATTTACAACAACAACATACGTTTTGATATGGCTGATATCTACAGAAGTGATGGAGTACACTTCACAGATGAGGGAAACCGAGTTTTCCTGATTAACCTGAAGCTGTGCATTCGCACTTACATGTAGCTCCAACTAATAAACACAAGGGCTCTTTTTAGAGCCGCCTTATATTCCCAATTTCGGCTCGCAGAGTGACAGCTGCGGTTCGGCTAGCAGAGGGACACCTGCGGGCCATCGGGCAGGCTCGCAGAGGAAGAGCTGCAGCTCGTGGGCTCAGCTCGCAGAGGGAGACCTACGAGCCGTTTGCTCACAAAAGCACAGCACCGTACTGGCTCGCAGAGGGAGAGCTGTGGCCTGACTCACAGAGGGAGACCAACGGGCCAACAGGCCTGCTAGCAGACACACAGCTATCAGTTAACGGGCTGGCTCGCAGAGATACAGTTGCGAGCCCTCCGAGCTGCAACCCAACGGGCTAACTCGCAGAGGGAGAGTAACGGGCCGACGGGCCTGCTAGCACAGACACAGCTACGAGCTAACGAGGTGGCTCACAGAGGTAGAGCTGCGGGCCCGGTGGCTCACAGACACAGAGCTGCGAGCCGCCGGACTGGCTTCTAAAGGCATAGCCACGAGCTGATGATGTGGGGAGAGGGAGCGTAAAAGGATTATCTCACACTGACAGACGTGCGGGATATTTTCAGTATTGCCCCGCAGAGGTAGAATTACGGATCCGATGCCTTTTAGAGGGAGAGATGCGAGCTGACGGACTGAGTCACAAAATGGCTCACAGCTCGCAGTCGCAGAGCTGTGAGCCGACGGACTGGCTTCTAAAGGCATAGCCGCGAGCTGGTGATGTGGGGAGAGGGACCGTGAAAGGGGTATCTCACACAGACAGAGCTGCAGTATATTTTTAGTGTTGCCTCGCAGAGGTAGAACTACGGACCTGATGCCTTGTAGAGGGAGAGTTGTGAGCTGACGGACTGAATCACAAAATGGCTGCCAAAACTTCCTAGTTTCAACAGTTCGCAGCCAATGAGCCGCAAGCTCGTGCTCGCAACGCTTCAGCCAATCAGATGTCAGAATTCTTAAATATCGATATCTGGAAAATTTGATATTTCTCTAAAACTACTCAACGGATTTACCCGATTAAACAAAAGCGTGCTTTCTGGACCAAGACCTTTCTCTGTGCCAAATTTGGCGTAATTCCGTTCAGCAGTTTGACCTGTAGCCTTGTCTAAAGTTTCCTATGGAAATTGCATGGAGAAAACACGTTTTGGGACCCCACTTTTTCTTAGCCCCCCTTGACAAATCCCCCAAACGTTTAGGATAGGAGATGACCTGAAAAGAGAAACTTTTTGGAAAATTTCGTAAAGATTCGTCAAACGACGCCAAAGTTATAAGCACATCAAAAAATGCTTTTCCTATGGAAACATGGTATTAACTATAACTAGGTAGGTAATATATATATATATATATATATATATATATATATATATATATATATATATATATTCACTGAAAAAATCATAGGTTTCAGGGATGTTATAGTTAGTTGGACATTTCACTCGTATAAAACCATAGAAATTCCCCGTTATAGTTAGTTCAGCTAACTATAACTCACGCCCGCAATGCACTGCTGATGACGTCACATATTACATCATTCATGACATGGTCAGTGACATCACTGATGACATAACTGATGACATCTCAAATGACATCACTGATGACATCACTGATGACATCATCCAGTGACTGTGTGTTTCTGTAAAGTTTAAATATGTTTTATATATATGCCAAAGTGTATTGAAGAATGAGTGGGTGTATAAGTGTCTGGATGAAGGATTTAGTAGGTGTGTGACTGACTGTATAAGTGAGTGATTAAATGTGTCTTACCGAATACATGCGTTAGTGACTAAACTGTCTGAATGTGTGCATCAGTATGTCTGTTGTTGTGTAAGCTGCTGCATGTGTTGGTCAGTAGCTACATGAGTGTCTATATGGGTTATTGATTGGTTGCCTGAGCATTTGTATGGGAGACTGAGTGTGTGTGTGGGTGGGTGGGAGGTGTGTGACTCTGTGCATAGATGTGTGAGTGGTTGATTCACTGGATGTATGGGTTCAAGATTGCATGTGGAAACAGCTGTATGGGCGGGTGAGTGTGTGTATGGGTGGGTTGGTGAGAGATTGGATGTCTCAGTGGTACATGTCCAAGTAATTACATATGTAAAAGGCAGTGTATGTGAGAGTTGGAGTATATAAATCACTATATGTGAGAGTCAGTTATTGTGAGAGTGGCTGTATGGATGAGTGTGTGCTTGTCTCAGTGATTGTATAAGAGAGTAAGTATGTGTTAGTATATGTTTGAATAAGTGAGGTGGTGTGTGTATAACTGTATAGATGAGGAAATGGGAGTGTGATTGATTCTCTGCATGACTGACTAGGTGTGTGAGTAACTCCATGGGTGAGTGGCGGTGTGTGAGTGTCTGTATAGGTGTATGAGTGCATATGATAGTGTTGTATTGATGAGTAATGTAAATAAAAATGTAAATCCAGTATTTGTAAAGCGCGAACAGCTACCCGAAGGCATCCCGGCGCTGGGGGCCGTCGGGAAGATTAAGCAAGCTATTGCCCAGAGTCACATGGTGCTGGGCTGACCTGCCGCCGGTGCTGGGGATCGAACCGTGAGCCCCAGATTCCAGCGTCAGTCGCCCTAGCCGCGGCGCCACACCTCTTCCCTGAGTGACTGTATGTATGAGTGATTGTATGGGTAAATGAGTGGATGTGTGTGTAGACCTAGGAATCAGTGAGTGCGTATGTAATAACTGGTATTGGTGTGTCGATGGTTTCGAAAATGGTAGTCTGTATTTTACAGTGGGTGTATCAAAGGTTATATTAGAGTGTGAGGAGGTGCATCAGATTTTCACGTGGATGATGTCATCATTGATGTCATCAGTGATGTCATTTGAGATGTCATCAGCGATGTCATCAGTGATGTCACTGACCATGTCATGAATGATGTAATATGTGACGTCATCAGCAGTGCACTGCGGGGGCGCGAGTTATAGTTAGCTGAACTAACTATAACGGGGCAATTTCTATGGTTTTATACGAGTGAAATGTCCAACAAACTATAACATCCCTGAAACCTATGGTTTTTTCAGTGAATTTCTAAGGTTTTTTAAATGCTAATTTCTAACTATAACGGGCCTGAAACCTATGGTTTTTTTAGTGAATTTCAATGGTTTTTTAAATGCTAATTTCTAACTATAACGTCCCTGAAACCTATGGTTTTTTCAGTGAATTTCAAAGGTTTTTTAAATGCTAATTTCTAACTATAATGTCCTTGAAACCTATGGTTTTTTCACTGAATTTCAATGGTTTTTTAAATGCTAATTCTTAAGTATAACGGCCCTGAAACCTATGGTTTTTTCACTGAATTTCTAAAGTTTTTTAATTGGTAATTTGTAAATTTAATATTTATACAATCTTATATGCTTTTCTGAAAATTGCAAGTTTTTTTATAATTTTTTTTGAAACTGTAATATTGTATAATTATTTTCTTTTATTTTTTTTATTTTAATATAATTATGTAATGTCCTTTGTCTTTTAAAATATATATATATATTTTTTTAAATATTGAAGTCGCGTACCCAACGCGCACCTATCACGGCGGGTACGCGTATTCCAGCCGCCATATTGGAAAAGTCGTGAAGGAGCCGCGTAAGGTTTGCGATGGGTGCGTGGCCCCGCGTTACGTCATATACGTATGAGATCACGTAATGTGCGCGATTGGTATGCGACAGGTGCGTGACGCCTGGCCCCGCGTAACATCATATACGTATGAGTTTGCGTTGTGTGCGCGTTTTCATACGCGACGTGTGCGCGGTTGCGGGACCCGCGTGACATCATATACGTGCCGGGTTGCGCCGGGTGCGCGAATCCCGTAAAACTTTTTATGTTGTAAAAGTATATGTATGTAACTTTAATGTACATATCAGGGCAAGAGATTATCTAAACTATTTATAAAAATAATATATTTGTACTTGTAATAAACTTATATTATTGTTAAATATATTCTCGCGAAGTAGCGTCGGGTGCGCACTCCTTGCGCGCTGGGTGCGCGACTCTCATGTGACCTTAAGAAAAAGCATTTGATTGGTTCATAACATTTCCCATTGTAACAGTTGAAGGACCCCACCCATTTTAATCATTCTGTTTGGAGCAGCTTATGAGAGACATCTCTTCTGCTTGCAGAACTTCTTTGGATTTTATTTTGGTGTTATTTAAAAAAAATTCTGGAGCAATGGCATCTGAAGAACAACCAGTTCATCTTTCTTCAGATGAAGAAGTCTTGGAGGAGGAACCACGAAAGAAGAGGACAGAATCTGTGGTTTGGAAATTTTTTACCTTTCCTGCTGGAGAAAAAAAGGTGAATGCTAGGAAGGTGACCTGCTTGCTGTGTGAGAGGGTCCCGTAACGAGGGAGTGATAAAAAGTATTCGTGCGGTACAGCAAGTATGTACAAACATCTGCGCACCATTCACCCTCGGAATCTTGCACTGGAAGAGCTGAAACGTGCAAGAAAAGATCCACCACCAGGTGTTGCAAGCACTTCTGGAGCGTCAACATCATCACCTCCTATGGACATTAGGCCTGAATTTGCTTTCCTGCAGCAGCACTGCATTAAGTGCAAAACAGTTATTTGCTATGGTGAACAGTCGGTGGATGCTGTTTGTGCAGCACAGTGCAACCACCACTGTTAATTTTTTTGATTTTTTGTTTTTGGAATGATATTTAATTCCAAAAGTTAACTGTTTACTCTGTTCCTTTTTTTTCAGTTTTTTAAAAAACACCCAAATTTTTTTTAAATTGTTCAAAAAATTAAAAAAATATATAAAAGAAAAAAAGAGTTCTTTCCAGAACTACCTTTTCTGGTTAAAAAAGAAAAATAATTGCATGGTAATGTCTGAAATATTCCTTGAGTATATGTGTAGAGCATGATTGATTGAAAGAATGCATTAGTAGTGCATGGTGATTATATGAATGCATCAGTAGAGCCTGCATAAGTGGATTTGTAACGCATGAGGAGCATATTAGATTGGAGGTGGTTAGGGGACTGCATAGATGGTGCACATTTGATTGTAGCACTGCATGTCTTAATGCCTGAGTCATTGTACAAGTACATGGATAGTGACTGGATAGTTAGAGTGCTGCAAGTTGACAGCAGGGTGAGTTTATAAGTGCTTGTGTTTTGGCACAGTGATTAGATAAGGACATGGTTCTGTCAGGATGATTGGAGGAGTGGGCGGAGAGTGACAGTATGATTGCTGGACTGCATGGGTACTACTTGAGTAATTGCAGGAGTGAATCAGTAGTGTGGAGGGGGTTAGGGCACTGCATAGATGGTGTACATTTGATTGTAGCACTGTATGTCTTAATGCTTGAGTCATTGTACAAATACATGGATAGTGACTGGATACTTACAGTGCTGCAAGTTGAGAGCAGGGTGAGTTTATAAGTGCTTGTGTTTTGGCACAGTGATTAGATAAGGGCATGGTTCTGTTAGGATGATTGGAGGAGTGGACGGAGAGTGACAGTGTGATTACTGGACTGCATGGGTACTATTTGGGTAATTGCAGGAGTGAATCAGTAGTGTGTAGGTGGAGAGGACTGCATGGATAGTGCACATTTGATTGGAGCACTGCATGTCTTGATGCCTGAGTCATTGTACAAGTACATGGATAGTGACTGGATACTTAGAGTGCTGGAAGTTGACAGCAGGGTGAGTTTATAAGTGCTTGTGTTTTGGCACAGTGATTAGATAAGGATATGGTTCTGTCAGGATGATTGGAGGAGTGGACGGAGAGTGACAGTGTGATTGCTGGACTGCATGGGTACTACTTGGGTAATTGCAGGAGTGAAACAGTAGTGTGGAGGGGGTTAGGGGACTACATAGATGGTGCACATTTGATTGTAGCACTGTATATCTTAATGCTTGAGTCATTGTACAAATACATGGATAGTGACTGGATACTTACAGTGCTGCAAGTTGAGAGCAGGGTGAGTTTATAACTGCTTGTGTTTTGGCACACTGATTAGATAAGGACATGGTTCTGTTAGGATGATTGGAGGAGTGGACGGAGAGTGACAGTGTGATTACTGGACTGCCTGGGTACTATTTGGGTAATTGCAGGAGTGAATCAGTAGTGTGTAGGTGGTTAGAGGACTGCATGGATAGTGCACATTTGATTGGAGCACTGCATGTCTTGATGCCTGAGTCATTGTACAAGTACATGGATAGTGACTGGATACTTAGAGTGTGGAAGTTGACAGCAGGGTGAGTTGATAAGTGCTTGTGTTTTGGCACAGTGATTAGATAAGGACATGGTTCTGTCAGGATGATTGGAGGAGTGGACACAGAGTGACAGTGTGATTGCTGGACTGCATGGCTACTACTTGGATAATTGCAGGAGTGAATCAGTAGTGTGGAGGGAGTTATGGGACTGCATAGATGGTGCACATTTGATTGTAGCACTGTATGTCTTAATGCTTGAGTCATTGTACAAATACATGGATAGTGACTGGATACTTACAGTGCTGCAAGTTGAGAGCAGGGTGAGTTTATAAGTGCTTGTGTTTTGGCACAGTGATTAGATAAGGACATGGTTCTGTCAGGATGATTGGAGGAGTGGACGGAGAGTGACAGTGATTGCTGGACTGCATGGCTACTACCTGGGTAATTGCAGGAATGAATCAGTACTGTGTAGGTGGTTAGGGTACTGCATGGCTAGTGCACATGTGATTGTAGTACAACTTGTGTTAGTGTCTGGGTCATTGCATGAGTACATGGGTAGTCACTGGATTATTAGAATACTGCAAGGAGAGTGTATGGTGAATTTATAAATGCCTGGGTTTTGGCAGAGTGATTGGATAAGTACATGGTGGTGACTGCGTTATTGGAGGAGTGCATTGGGAGTGACAATGTCATTGCTGGAGTGCATGGGTAGTGCCTGTGAAAATGAAGATGTGAATGAGCAGTGTGTAGCTGGTTAGAGGACTGCATGGCTAGTGCACATGTTATTGCAGCATAGCATCTGTTAGTGTCTGGGTCATTGCATGAGTACATGGGTAGGGACTGGATGATTACAGTGCTGCAAGAAAAGTGTGTGGTGAATTCATAAGTGTTTCGGTTTTGGCAGAGTTATTGGATAAGTACATGGTGGTTGATGGCTGATAGCAGGAGTACATAGGGAGTGACAGGGTGATTGTCGAACTGTATGGGTACTACCTGAGTAATTGAAGGTGTAAATAAGTAGTGTTTAGGTGGTTAGAGGATTATATACATAGTGCAAAGGTGATTGTAGCAGTGCATGGGTAGTGCTTGGGTGACTTAATCTTACCTGTTTTGAAGTAGATATAAAACTTATTGAAACATTTTTCCCTTTTTTTTCTAAAGTAAATTAAAAATATTTTAAACTTTAGCAGTAGGGTCTGTAAAAGAGAAGAAAAAATACTGTTATTACTTATAATTTTATAGTTTTAAGAACACAACATAATTTTATAATTACATAACATATTCATATTGCCTTTTTTGCTGTCTTCAGATTCTATTGAATTTCGCCATACACAGGGATTTCAATTTTTATCATCAGGTGACAGCAGGCAAAAAAATACAATCAATAAGATTGTTAAAAAAAACCACATCTATCTTGAAAATATCTACTACAAACTCAATTCTCTATTTACATTTTCACAAATGAACATCCTTATTAACATTGTATATACAGTATACATTGTATTGTATATACAATAGCCCTCATCCTCCTCGACCTATCAGCGGCGTTCGACACAGTCTCCCACCGCACCCTAATACGCAGACTCTACGACGCAGGAATCCAGGACAAGGCCCTCGACTGGATCCGCTCCTTCCTCTCCGGCAGGACGCAGCGGGTCAGACTCCCCCCTTTCCTCTCGGACCCCACACCTACCACCTGCAGAGTCCCCCAGGGCTCCTCCCTCAGCCCGACGCTCTTCAACGTCTACATGGCTCCACTCGCCCCCATCGTCAGAACCTACGGACTCAACATCGTGTCATACACAGACGACACCCAGCTCATCCTCTCCCTATCCAACGAGCCCAACACCGCCAGACGCAACTTTCGAGAAGGCATGGAAGCCGTCGCCAAATGGATGAAAATAAGCTGCCTACAACTAAACACCAACAAAACAGAAGTACTCATCATGGGCCCAAACCCCGATGCCTGGAGCGACACCTGGTGGCCCCCCGCCCTCGGAAACCCGCCAACCCCCATGGACCATGCACGCAACCTGGGAATCATCCTGGACTCCGAGCTCAAAATGGACCGCCAGATCAACTCTGTCTCGTCTTCCTGCTTCCACACCCTCCGCCTCCTTCATAAGACCTTCAAATGGATCCCCCTCGAACACCGAAAGACCGTCACTCACGCCCTGGTCACCAGCAGACTCGACTACGGCAACGCACTCTACGCCGGAATAAACAAAAACCTCACCCGCAAGCTACAGAACATCCAGAACGCCGCCGCAAGACTGGTCCTCAACCTGCCAAAACACTGCCACATCTCCCAGCACCTGCGCACACTCCACTGGCTCCCTGTCGAGGCGAGAATCACCTTCAAGATGCTCACCCACGCACACAAGGCCCTCCACGGCACCGGACCAGCATACCTGAACAGCCGACTCAAATTCCACGCACCCCAAAGGACCCTACGATCAGCCCAGCTCTCCTACGCCGTGGTCCCCCGCACCAGAAAGACCAGATCGTGAGGCCGCTCCTTCTCCTTCCTCGCGGCCAAAGCATGGAACGCCCTTCCGCTCCACCTCAGACAGACAACATCGCTCCCCATCTTCGCAAGAAACCTCAAAACCTGGCTTTTCGACAGACCCCCTCCTTGATGGATGGAACCTGCACCCCCCCCCCCAGCGCCTTGAGACCCTTACGGGTGAGTAGTCGCGCTTTAACAAACCCCTGATTGATTGATTGATAATACAAAGATTAAATATATGAGCACCTTCTTTTGAACACATTTTTCAAAATGCAATATGAAAAAACAGAATCAATTATTCAAACCGTAATTCTGAACATCTTTCCAATAGGCCAAATGATGTTTCTGAAAACATTTGCATTGAGGATATCCAAAATAAACTTCTGAATTCATATTCACACCTTCCCAATAGGCCGAATGATGTTTGTGAAATTGTTTGTTGTGAATATATACAAAATATACCAATTAATTAATGTTGACATCTTCTCAGAATTTTGGCATCAGAAATATTAGATATGAATTTGGTAATTCATAAGGCAACCGACATTTGAACTCTAAATGTGCATCATTGCACAGTGTCCATCCTTTATTGCATTTTAAATACACAGCATAGTGTCCAGATGTTGAAGTAGGGCCATCGTGGAAAACAATAGCCACTGTTTTAAAAGTTCTTCCTGAAATTGACACTTGACCTGCCACAAATTTTTTAATTTTGGTTTCCAATTTTGTCCCATCTCCTCAACAACGCTGCAGCATTAAAATGATATATTGTCCACATCTTTCTATAAATAATGTTGACAACATTTCCGATTTGCACTGAGTACATTCCATATCTTGATTAGCTGATTTCACTAATTGATTGAAAGACACTGTTTTGCAATCTGGTATTGTCAAATATATTAATCGTTCAGTGTCTATTTTAGTGGTAGATGAAAATGAACAGCTGTCACATGTATGATCCCATCTGTAACATAGCCAAATAGATTTTCAATTTGTATTCCTTCATCTTCCAATACTGCAAGCATAAACATCAGAAATTCCTGAGTATCTTGCTGTACATTCTGTGTAAATTGTGAAGAACCAGAACATACATCCAGAAGATTTCGCACATCAGAAGCAGTATGGATTTTCGTTTTATCAGTTTTCAAGTTTTCAAAAATGTAATATAACAAAGAACAAAATCTTTTTCTCGATTTTCCATAATTGCATGCTGTAGATTTGCTAACAAAAAGACAACATTCACGATTACATTAGTATAGCAGTTGATACCTGAACTATTTTCTAACTGATATCCTACAATATTAGCAACCGTGTTTCCTTCTATTTTCTTTCCAGATTCATCATTCTTTTCAATTCTATTTTTCTTTGCAACCTCAGTGAAATCTTTATCATATTTTCGTTTTGGACGTATTAAACGTTTTTCATAAATAGGATATTCACCTAAGCTAGGAGCATACAGTCTTCTTAACCTATTGTACTCTTTTACACAATTTACATCTGCACTAACTTTTTGCTCATCAAAATCAATCAAATACAATCCAGATAACGTTCTTACTCGAGACAATGCAACATATGCCATACCCTCTTTAAACACAGAACTTCCAATATTTACCAAAGCACTGTCTACACTTAAACCTTGAAATTTATGAATGGTCACTGCATATGCTAAACAAACAGGAAACTGTTTTCTACGAACATACAAATCTTTTGCAAGCAAGAAACGAACAGAACAACGTCCAATCTGTTTCACCTCTTCTATCTGATCAAATTTAATCTTCAAAAATTCAATTCCTTCTCTATTTGGATAACTAACAAACTCAACAACTTTCCCCATTGCTCCATTTACTAAACCTTTCTCAACATCTAAATTACGCCGTAATATTACCCGATAGTTTACAGATACATATAAGGTCTTTTCCAAACCAGCAGTCTTAGATATTGATTTTTCCAAAGAGTGTAATTTTAACTGTAATTTCTCTGACAGAAGAATAGTTACTCCTTCATGTTCTATTTTATCAGTTGCTTCCATTTTCATTATCGGGTCATTCTCTAGTTTCAAGGGTTCTTCATTGAATGTAGAGCATTCTTTTAATGTTGGCATAAGGCAAATTATAGACTTCTTTTCTGCAATTTTTTGGTAGATTGTTTCAGGTGCAATATTTTCTTTTGGAAACAAGTTTCTTAGTAGCCGACTTTCTAAAGCTTTTTTTCCATCCTTTGTTAAGACACCAATTCTAATATCTTGTTTCCATAATCTTCGTCATTTGCTTGTCGCATGTTCTTAGTAAGTTCCTTATATTCAAAATAAGTCCAAATGTTCACATTTCCAATACTTCCCAATGATTTTTTAGTGTCTTCATGAAGAAGGGTCTTAAAAACTGGTTGGCCTTTCACAGGTGTGAGTTGTAGTAGATCACCAAATACAATTACATGTTTTCCTCCAAATAAAACATCGTAATTTGTTTTTAAAATCTGCTGCATCCTTAAATGTACAAACGCAAGCATTAAGGTTGAGACCATGCTTACTTCATCAATTACCAGAAGTTTCATTTTCTTCAGTACTCTTGAAACTTCGAAACAGGCTTCTCCAGATAGCTTGTGATATTCCAACTTATTTTCATGTTCTACTGGTAACATAAGTAGACGATGTAATGTAATCCCTTTAATGTTGTGTGCTGCTAACCCAGTTGGAGCAGTTACAACACAAGACAAATGTGAATCCGTTGTTTTCTGTAGATAACTTGACAAACATTTGATCAAGAAACTTTTCCCCGTTCCAGCTTGTCCACTGATGTACATAAGAATAGGTCTAAATGATGTGCATTGACAATCATTCTTTTCATGCAGTAATCCATGTTGTATCTGTTGTGTAACTTGGTGATATATTTCTTTCTGTTCAGTATTCAGACGTTCCTCTAAATTTTCCAAATCAATATTGTCTTGTTGTGCTTGCTGCATCACCGTTTCCACTTCACTCATTGCTATTACCGCATCATTTTCAAGTATGGCTTCTCCTAGTGGATCTTGACTTTGTGGAGCAGAACTCTGACTATCTTGAGAACTATCTCTAGCTATTTCAGCTGCAATAGTTCTTTCTTGATTCATCTCTTCATTCAACATTTGGAGATAATTTGGTAAAATTGTACATTCAATGCTATCTTTACATGCATTGAAAGAATCTTCATAGCAGTCACAATCTCCAAGTAATTCCATTTCAGTCCGCCAAGGTTTGAAGAGTTGCAGAAGAGCTAAATAGAAAAACTCTCTTTTATCTGGAGTATCGCAACTTAGGGGCATATCAGCAAGGGCCTGCGATAATTATCGCTCAGCTCTTTTAGCGCGAGGATAATTATCGCAGGCTAACGCTGGATTCTATCGTGGAGATAGCGTGCTATCAGCAACGCTTATCTCCCAAGCGATAGAAATCCATGCGTTATCTGGAAAACAGTGTGATTATCGCTGGAAATCCAGCGATAATCGCACTGCGACCAGCGATACCTTGCTGATAGGGCAGGGTGGTTTTAGCCATGTAATTCACCTCCCATTGGATTACATGGCTAAGTCAGATTACAAGCAGGCGTAAGGAAAGTAGCGATAACTGTGGTTTTAGCTACTTTTCTTATCGCTCTGCTTGTTTGCGTGCAGCTTGATAATTGGAGAAATGTCGGTTAGCGACATTTCTCCAGTTATTTTGGCACGGAACGCCCACTTTGCATCTCATTAGAGATGCAAAGCTGGGCGTTGTTGTAAGGGGCGCTAAATCAGCAAAACACGCGATAGCGTGTCTTTGCTGATACGGCGATGAAATTATCGCCGCTTTTCGCCCAAAAACGGACGCAAAAGCGGCAATAATTTCATAGCGCCGCCTTGCTGATATGCCCCTTAGTTTCCTGTGATTAATCAGATTTCCTTTGGCATGCTTTACCAAACATCCTTCAGATCCAATTACAGCGTATTTTCCTTCATTTATATTTTCCGTAACATTTTTTTAAAAACTATAATGTTGCAGTATTTCGTATAGACATATCTTTTCCAGGTGTGGACTTCTATTTGGATAGTACGTATCCAACATATTTGTTTTCAGAATATCTGTACTTTCCGGTTCATTCAGTGCCAAGTATTCAATTTCTTGTACAGATTTCAAAACACGATTTCGTGTCGCAGCAAGACCTAGACTTATCCAGATGATTCTTCTTGACTTTGAATATAAACTTGCAGATGTCAATCGATCTGAACATTCATACGATCCAATTTCTCGATGTGAAAGCATCTTCAAGCTGAAGCTGTACTATTTTTTGCTAAGTGTCTTCTCCTGTGAAATTTCCTCCCACTTTTCTTTCATTTCTGTCTTCTCAGATTTCGTAATATATGACGTGACATAGCGAGCAACAACAATTGAGTTATCTGCAACATATTGTATGTCAATATTTGCATTCCACATCTTTAAAATCACTGGATTGTAATCAATGATGTATTTCGATTCTTCTGTTCTTTTTATATTATAAGTATTTTTTGGTGATTTTCGAGTGATAGTATGCCTCACTGCAGACATAAAACTGTTCACTCTTCCTTTGGAAATTACTGGACGTGGAAAACCAAATCGACATTTTGTGTAAAATTTTTCCTTTGACTTGTATTTCCGTCGACAATATTTTCCACATCGATGACTTTGAAATCGTAAAACTTGCTGTCTTAAGATATTTTCTCCTCCTGTTTTCGGAATCGCACAGGTAACATAATCTTCAATAAAAGATAAATCAGTCTCATCCAAATCAGTTCCAGATTTGGGTGCATCCTTGATCCATAAAAGCATATGTATATGAGGAGCACCTCTAGCTTGGTATTCCTTTCTCCAAAAGAAATCAGTAACTTCACCAATAGGTGGATTCTTTTTATTACAGATGAAAGACATCATAGCTTCAAATCTATGATTAAAATATCTGCAGACATTTACAGGATCCAGGGAACACAGTTCTAAAGGTGTCTTCAATTCAATATTTTCTATATTTGAATTTGCTTGTCGTAGAAAATCCAGTAAATCATCCCATGCGTACTCAGCACAGCTAAGTGTAACAAACCACGTAGGGGTTCCTAAGTTCCTTAACATACATTTCAGTTCCCCATGACGTCAATACCAATATTCATTAGTGCCACGTTGACATGCCATCAAATTAATTAACTGTGATTCTAAATGATCGTCTCTTTCTTCAACTTTGTCCATGAATTCCTTTGCAGTAACATGTGAAAGATGAATTCCTGTTTTCAATATGTGGTTGACTGCATATGAAAGTGCAGACAGGTCACTTTCAAATAAAAGATGAAACAAATATGGAATACACTGGCGAAATCTTGGTTCTTCTGAGTATAGTCGTAAAGTACGATATTCTGAAGCTGGAATCTGAACTGGTCGTTCATCATATCGTCCACCTTTTCCAGTAGGGAACAGCTGTGGAAAACAACGAGCTTCCAAACATTTTTCCCATACACTCATGGGAGTTCCTTTTGATTTTTTCATCTGGAAAAATTCAATAGTATCTCCTATCAGTTCTTTTGAATGTAGAGGGTGTATAGTATAATGTTCATAAATTTCTTCTTTTCTTGAGTTCTCCACTTTTTCTATTTGTCCACTTGAAATGTGTCTTTCATCTTCTAAACTCATTTCTTCTTCTTCTACATTTACATTTTTATAGTAAATATTGTTTTGCACCAGATATAATGTAGCCTTTTGGACTTTCGTAACATCTACTAACTCTTGCCATATTTTCCGACTCTTTGTGGGTACACCATTAACAAGAATGACTACAGGTTCAGTATCCTCTTTTTCTACACCAACAGTTTCAACATTTTTCTTAAAATCTAAAGGTAAATACACAACTCTTCTTTTTAAACCTCTTTGTAGATCTGTTGGAGGCGGCTTACCTGTTTTAGGCTCCATACGAATTATAGCCTGAAACGGGTGCACAGATTGAATAAGGATGGACTCATATGTATTTAAATCTTTAAGTTCTGGAGGTATAGCTACTAATTCTAGGTCATTATGGACAGCTCTAGCTGGCATTTTATTCTCTTCTAATTTATTGTAACAATATTTACAAATACGTTGTTCACTATCCAACTCAAAACGACCTTCCACAAACAAATAAACAGCAAATTCCCTCCATTTATCATTGTTTTCCTTTTCACTTTTTAAAAACACATCTGCATTCCTAGTTTGAATTTTATAATGAGTACGTCGGCAACAAATACAAACATAGTTGGGATTTTCACCAGAAACTACTTTAAACTTTGTTATTTCTTTTTCAAACTTCACATCAGTAGTATCTTCCATCTCTTCTTCAACACCTACACTTATCTAACTTTCACTTTCTCTACATTCCTCTTGACCAGCAAAGAAACGTAACTTTAAATCATCACAAACTTTTTTTACATCCAACACTGAACCATGCAAAAGAGCTGTATTCATTTCATTTAGACATAATGCAGGACATTTCACGTAGTATAATCTTCTACCTAACTTCCGCATTTCGGAATGATGTACTGCTAACATTCTCAAATGATGAAAACGACTTTGACACACTTTCTTAGAAAGACAAGCTAGAGAATGACCTTGCAACCCTGTATTTTTTCTCACTTTGCAAGGATCCAGTCCTTGCAATATCTTAATCTTCTGTTTGACAGTTTTTCTTCCATATTCTTTTAAGAAATTTAGTAAAATATGAATAGATTCTTGACGTATACTACAAATACTACTACAATCCCATGCAAACACTGGAGCCTGTGTACGTCTCCCTTGAACTTCCTCAGCTATTACTTCTTCCACATTTCTAGGAACCATCTTTTCTTTTTCAATTGGACAACCATTTTTTACTTCGTAACAATGACCACAGGTATCAACTGCGTGAACTAATTCATTTTGTTGAAAATAGCTTTCTTCATTAAAAAAAGGTTCCGTACTAGAAGTATGCTTCCATTCTCCAGAAAATATTTTACAAAAGTTAGTTCTATTTACAATTCTTTTTCTTTTACATTTGTCCTTCATAGACTGCATTATTGTATTTAAAGTTTTCAATCTTTTTAAAACTAAGATAAACAATTTTCTTTTCAATTCAAAAGCTTTTTCAATAACACTTAGAACCTCCTTTTTTTGTTTGTAAAATGCTGATCTCCTTTTGTATTTTTTTACATTTTTTTAACAAATTGTGGAGAACTCTACTTTTATATAATCTTTTTCGAATTTCTAAAAATTGTTTCTTCCTGGTTTCCACATTTTTTTTTCTGATAATCCAATTTTGTAGTTTTTTGTACATTTTTCTTTACCTTTTGTTTCACTGTATTTGTTGTATCTCTCTGTTCTTTTTTTTAGAATTTGAAAGACTCTTTAAAACTTTTTCAAAAATTCTTTACTTTTCTTACCAGAAGGCTTTTTCTTTAAGGATCCATGTTGTACTTGATCTAATTGTTCTTTTGCTATTTTCTTTACATAGGCCTCCTTTTTTCGTTGTCTTTTTCTTTGCTCTTTTTTGTCATTGTAACTGCGTCTTAATAATTATGCAAAATATCTGCAAAAAAATAAAAGTTTTGAAAACAATTTAATGTAATTGAAATAATTATAAATAAATATTCACATCTATAGCTATACAAATACATACAAACATACTACATCAATGATTAGAGCAGTGGAACAGTACTACCTGGATAATTGGACAAGTCTATGAGTAGTGTTTAGGAGATAAGAGCACAGCATTGGTACTACACATGTGATTGTGGAAGTGCATAGTTAGTACCTGCATCATTGCATAAGTACATGGCTACTGACTGAAAGATTAGAATACTTTATATCTTAGTGCTTGGCTCATTGCAAGAGTACATGAGTAGTGACTGGATGAGTACAGTGCTGCAAACAGAGTGCATGCTGAATTTATAAGTGCTTAGGTATTGGTGGAGTGATAGGATAAGTAGATAGTGCTGGATGGGTGATTGGAGAAGTGCATGGGACAGACAGGAGGATTCCTAGACTGCATAGGTACTAACTGAGTATTTAGAAGAGTGTATCAATAGTATGTTGCTGGTTAGAGGTCTGCATGCATAGTGCACAGAATATTGTAGCTGTACTACTGTTACTGGCCAGGCCATTCCATAACTACATGACTAGTAACTGGAATAATTACAGTGCTGCAAACAGAGTGCATGGTGAATTTATAAGTGCTTAGGTATTGGCGGAGTGATAGGATAAGTAGATAGTGCTGGATGGGTGATAGGAGAAATGCATGGGACTGATAGGGGGATTCCTAGACTGCATAGTTACTTACTGGGTATTTAGAAGAGTGTATCAATGGTATGTAGATGGTTAGAGGTCTGCATGGATAGTGCACAGAATATTGTAGCTGTACTTGTGTTAGTCGCTAGGCCATTCCATAACTACATGACTAGTAACTGGAATAATTACAGTGCTGCAAACAGAGTGCATGGTGAATTTATAAGTGCTTAGGTATTGGTGCAGTGATAGGATAAGTAGATAGTGCTGGATGGGTGATTGGAGAAATGCATGGGACAGACAGGATGATTCCTAGACTGCATGTGTACTAACTGGATATTTAGAAGAGTGTATCAATAGTATGTACCTGGTTAGAGGTCTGCATGCATAGTGCACTGTTTATTGAAGCTGTATTACTGTTACTGGCTATGCCATTCCATAACTACATGACCAGTAACTGGAATAATTACAGTGCTGCAAACAGAGTGCATGGTGAATATATAAGTGCTTAGGTATTGGCGGAGTGATAGGATAAGTAGATTGTGCTGGATGGGTGATAGGAGAAGTGCATGGGACAGACAGAAGGATTCCTAGACTGCATAGGTACTAACTGGGTATTTAGAAGAGTGTATCAATAGTATGTAGATGGTTAGAGGTCTGCATGGATAGTGCACAGAATATTGTAGCTGTACTTCTGTTAGTCGCTAGGCCATTCCATAACTACATGACTAGTAACTGGAATAATTACAGTGCTGCAAACAGAGTGCATGGTGAAGTTATAAGTGCTTAGGTATTGGCGGAGTGATAGGATAAGTAGCTAGTGCTGGATGGGTGATAGGAGAAGTGCATGGGACAGACAGGAGGATTCCTAGACTGCATGGGTACTAACTGGGTATTTAGAAGAGTGTGTCAATAGTATGTAGCTGGTTAGAGGTCTGCATGGATAGTGCCCAGAATATTGTAGCAATACTTGTGTTACTGGCTAGGCCATTCCATAAGTACATGACTAGTAACTAGAATGATTACAGTGCTGCAAACAGAGTGCATGGTGAATTTATATTTGCTTAGGTATTGGCGGAGTGATAGGATAAGTAGATAGTGCTGGATGGGTGATTGGAGAAGTGCATGGGACAGACAGGAGGATTCCTAGACTGCATAGGTACTAACTGAGTATTTAGAAGAGTGTATCAATAGTATGTAGCTGGTTAGAGGTCTACATGCATAGTGCACAGAAAATTGTAGCTGTACTACTGTTACTGGCCAGGCCATTCCATAACTACATGACTAGTAACTGGAATAATTACAGTGCTGCAAACAGAGTGCATGGTGAATTTATAAGTGCTTAAGTATTAGTGCACTAAATGAATGAGTGTATGGTGCTGGATGGGTGATTGGAGGAGTGTATGAGTACTAACAGGGCAATGCCTGCTCTGCAAGGACAGTGCTTATGGGATTAAAGTAGTGCATGAATCTCTGCTGCTACTTTACCTTTTTACAACTACTTTTAATATTACACCTAGCCAAATACAAAGCAGGAACCATTCACATTTCTCTGCTATAAGTCTCACCATATTACTGAAAAACATAAATGGATGTCTCTCTACCACAACACTATCTACACCTCATAAATTCACAGAACAAACTTCAAATTTAAACCAAACACCAAAAATTATGTCGCATATTTAAACTGTACCTCTTTAGAGTTATAAAAACTAGTCTCATCACTAATACCTTAACTCAACACATGCATTTCCAATTTGAAATCAACACCTAAAATTATGCGGTATACTACTAATGTACATATCCACACACTGAAACAAACTGCCATAATCAGGAATCCCTATTCCAAAACACACATAATACTATACAGAATTTATATTAAACAACATTTAAATACATTACAAAAAACTGCAATAAACATTTCTTCATTACAAAATATATCTCAAACTTCAAATTTCATGATTTATATTTTATCTTTAAAAACAAAGGCACCACATAGTACACCTCACAAATTGATAACTCACCTTTCAAATTGATTTGTAGATTATGAAGTATCAGAATCTCACACCAGATTTTTTTATGCACACAATGAATATAATGCACTGCTCTTAGCAAAACCAAAAAATGGCAAAGTTTCCCTCTCTTTCTCCACACATATACATGTAAATAACAAATCACATTGCTTCCCAGATTAATTCAAATTCTAAAACACATTTCTAAGGGTTACACATATCAACCCTTGCCAACTGACCTCTAAGTGAACCCAAATTGCTTGTGGAATTTTCTGGAGTCGCGCCTGCACCGTGCACCGTACGCGATGGAACCGCGAATCCATACGAGAGTTCAAAAATATATTACAAATAATTTTACCACTTTTTTATAGTAACACACCACTTCTAACCATAGCACTGACTTGGGAAATCTCACTGCAATAACATATTACTTGAATATTTATAACAAATAAACATTTTAATGCCACAGATAACTTTCAACCCTGCCCCCATTCTGCTTAATGCCTATTTCCATAGTAACAGTTCATGGAACACTCAACTGAACTCACAGGTCACAAGTTCAGCACACAATGTTGCAAATACAAACAGCAAGTGTGCTTGACTTTCCAAAATAGCAGCTTATCCTATCTAATGTACCTTTCAAACATTGTTTACTAACCAATAAGAAACATGCTTTTTAAAGACAGAAACATGCACCCTATTTTTCACTCTATAATGTTCTTAAACAGCCCATCATTTCTCTTCTTTTTTTAAAACTGCATCTTATCCACCATTTTAGATACCTCTTATTCTATCAACTGCCTACTTCAGCTACAGACATCTTTTCAGTACATCCAGACTTCCCTTCAAGATGCTTACAGTGTGGATTGTGGGACACAGCTATGTTTTCTGGTGAAAAAGGTATGCTGAACACAGAGGTATTGACAAAGATCTAGCTTTGCAAAATGTGGACATTAAATGGATTGGACAAAGAGGATTAAAGTGGCACCAATTGATGCCTTTGGTTAAAACCTTTTTACATCTCCAACCCCCTGACCTCATGATTGTGCACTGTGGTGGCAATGACCTAGGCACATTGACTGGGGTAGGTCTGGAAATGCTAATGAAGGACACATTTGCAGAATTGATGTTGCTTTTCCCCCAAACTGCCTTTGTATACTCTAACATATGCCAAAGACAGAAATGGAACTGGTCCAATCAATTTTGTCCTCAGATTGAGAAAGCTAGAAAAATGTCAATAAAGCTGTTTCTGCTTATCTCAGAGACCATAGAATGGGCTCCATATACAACAACAATCTGCGTTTTAATATGGATGGTATCTACAGGAGTGATGGTGTACATTTCACAGATAAGGGAAACAGAGTCCTTCTCAACAACCTACGGCTCTGCATCGGCACTTACATGTAGCTACAAAAATCTCCCAATAAACACAAGGGCTCTTTTTAGAGCCACCTAACAACCCAACATATAATTTAGTTTTTGAAAAAATATATATATTTTTTTCTTGCTTGCAGTCGCGCACCCAGCGCGACTTAAAGCCGCGTACCCATTGCGTTCACACAGGGGGGCCGTGCTGAGAGCCACGCATCCATCGCGTTCACACAGGGGGCCGCACTGAGAGCCTCGCACCCATCGCGTTCACACAGGGGGCCGCGCTGAGAGCCGCACACCTTTTGTGCTCACACTGGGGGCCGCGCTGAGACCCACGCTAGGGTCGCGACTCCAATTTTTTTTAATTTTTTTTAAATCGTTCACTTTCACTAATTTACATTCGCCTCGGGGACCCCATCCCCTGAGGCATGACCACTTCTTCTTATCCGTTGGGGACCCCAATGCCCCCACGGTCCCTGCCGGCTCCCCGCCTCCTGCGGGAGCCGGCATTGCTTTTCCACATGGGGAGCTGCTGACATGCAGCTCCCCATGTGGAAGCAGTCTGATTTGGATTTTGGAAGCGAGAGCAGGTTTCCCTGCTCTCGCTCCAAAATCCAAACCGGTGTTTACTATGACAGGGTGGGAGCCGCACGGCTCCCGCCCTGTCATAACAAACAGCAGTGTCCCGGAGGTGGGCACCCGGGACACTGCAGGAGCCGGCCCTGGGGGGTGGCGGTGCCCAGGGCCATCACAGGCTCCAGGAGGGGGGCCGCGCGGCCCCCTCCTTCAATTAGAAAGCCCCGGGGAGGTGATGGTCCCCGGGGCTCGGGGGTCTGTAACATTTTAGTGCCCCGGGAAGGTGGCGGTCCCCGGGGCGTGTTGGGGGGCTTGAGCCCCCCCACACAGCTTTATATATTTTTTTTAAAAACAAGCCACGGGGGGTGGCGGTCCCCGGGGCTGCGAGGGGGCCATGCGCCCCCTGCAAATATTTTAGAAAAGCCCCGGGGGGTGGAGGTCCCCGGGGCTTGGGGGGCCTTAGAGGCCCCCACACATCAAACAACAAGCCCCGGGGGGTGGCGGTCCCCGGGGCTGCAGGAGGGCCGCATGCCCTCCCGCATATCAGTAAGAGAGCCCCGGGGTCATGGCGGTCCCCGGGACTGCGGCAGCCCCCGCAATTAAAAACTATACATTGGGCAATGCCTCCGGGACCTGGCCCACCCGGGGGCCTCATTTAAATGAGGCACGGAAGCCCGCGCTTTGATTTTCTATTATTTTTCGTCCGGATTCGGGCACCCAGCACGAATTCCGCTGATTTGGTTTTTTTTTTAAATACTTTTTTGGGCCCTGAGCGGCCTAGGGGGTCAGGGTGTTTCTACCCTGCCCCCTTTTCTTGTTTTTCACGTTTGTTTCACTGTTTTCTTCTGTCACAAGATGGCTGCCAACACTTCCTGGTTTGGAGTGTTGACAACCAATTAGAATAAAGCTCGTGGTCGGGAGGGTCCGCGGATCCACCGCGCCTCTAGATATCAATATTTTTATTTTTTGAATTTCTCAGCAACTACTGAACGGATTTACACCATTTTTAAAAAGATCGCTTTCTGAGCCAAGCAGTACCTTTTTGCCAAATTTGGTGTAATTCCGTTCAGCAGTTCAGGCTGTAGCCTTGGCTAAAGTTTCCTATGGGAAATTGATTTTTTGACTCTTATTTTTTGAATTTCTCAGCAACTACTAAACGGATTTACACCATTTAAAAAAAAGGTCACTTTCTGAACCAAGAGCTACCTTTATGCCAAATTTCATGTAATTCCGTTCAGCAGTTCGGGCTGTAGCCCTGGCTAGAATTTCCTATGGAAATTAACATGGACAAAACACTTTTTGGGACCCCCCTTTTTTCTCAGCCCCCACTTGACAAATCACCCCCAAACTTTCAGGACAGGAGCTGACCTGGATGAAACATTTTTTGGGAGAATTTTGCGAAGATTCGTCAAACGGTGCCAATGTTATTGGCAAAACAAAAAACGCATTTCCTATGGAAACTAGGTTCTAACTATAACTACCTACTGGCGACCGCCAGTAGGTAATATATATATATATATATGAAAAACAGAGGTGCCTTGCATTAAGGACGCTACTCCACGGCAGAAGGTTCACTGAATCTTTAATGCAAAACCGGCATTTCATTCCGATAATAAAACATCCCTTATGCGTTTCGGGGCCACTGCCCCTTAATCATAGGGAAAGGTTGCCAGTCACAAATGTTTAAAACTCCCCAATTTCTCCTTTTAAGCACTTTACTTAATTGCCCTCCGGTGGGTCTCACTGTGTCACTATGTCTCTGCATGCTGGGAGTTGTAGTTACCATTCTCTCCCCATCAGTGGGGGTCGTGCGCTGACAATAATTTAATTCCTTAAATGTTGCTTTTTGATTTCTAGCCCTCCAGTGGGCTTTCAGAATGAAAGTTGGGTTTTAAATACTGATTCTCCCATGCTGCTTCGGCTCAGAACAATTCCCAAACCTGCAGACCCATGTCCTTTTCAGGCGGTGCAATCCTCCACGGCATATATAGACATATGTTGTGGGGATATATATTTTTTGGTGGAAAAAAATATATATATATATATATATATTCACTAGAAAAACAAAGGTTACAGGAACATTATAGCTATAGTTATTCATTTCCCTCAAACAGTTATAGGCCTAATAATTCAGTTGTAATAACTCAAATGTCTCCCAGAAAATAAACATTTACACATCTAAATAATCTAAATACAATTTTCCTTTCTTCCTGACTAAAACATGAACATAATGCAAAGCAATGAAACATCCATTCGAAAGAAAAATATACAATCAGAACTAGGATAAAAGCATCGACATTGAGTAACAGTGGGGAGTCTTAAACACTAATACTTCATGAAACTATTAAACATGTAACTTTGGGTTGTGTACACATACTTTATAATGTAACCATGCTAGGAAAAAAAGAGCATCTTTCAAAACAACCAGCAGTACCATCATGAAATTGCCCAGTGGGGCCTCTTGTATTGATGCAACTGCAATTCAGGAAAAATCACTAAGAGTGTCAAAATTGGTCACTAATTTTAAAATAAAGTATTATTTTCCATGCTTAAAGGTACAAGCCCTAACAGGAGCAGCAAGCGTAGATACTTTAATAGAACATATTTGAGGCTAAACAATTATTGTTTGTTATACAATGTGCATTCAATATATTCAGCAATCAATTTTCTCTACCAGTCTATAAAAATGCAACTGAAAGGATAAATACAGGCTTAATTAAAGTAAACAGTGTAATCCAACAAAAGTGACATGCTTCATTTTTTGACATTTGGCACTAATGAATCAATATAAAAAATATTTCACAGCATATATTGACATATGTGAGGCAGATGACAATGCAGTTTGTGAGCAAACAGTTAAGCTGTAGACGCCTTTCAAATAATGACCATCAGAAAACAGAACATTTTTAAAAAAAAGGACATAAGGATTGCACAAAACAAATAAATGAGATGTTCTTTGTAGCTTAAACGAAACTGAAACTGAACCATAAATTAATACATACATTTTGAGGAAACCTTTGCTCACTTGTCTGCAATATTGTTATTTTATTTCAATTTGTATTGCTCAATTTATCACCTGTGAGGGTATGCAGACAGTAGAGCTGGAACAGGCAAGGTGGTGCTCCTACTTGAACAGCCAGGACTTCAGTTTCTTGTGGAAGCTGAGAAGTGAAGGAGCTGTCCTGATTTGTTGAGGAAGTTCATTCCAGTTCTTTGAGGCAGTGGAGGAGTGCGTGCCCTACTGACTTGTTTCTACAGATGCGGGTGACCCCTGCAAGGGTGAGACAGAAGTCAGCTGTTGAAGTATGCTGGTTCTGTGTTGTGGAGGGCTTAGTCGGCATAAATGAGCAGCTTGAATTGGCAAATTTGCTGTACGGGTAGCCAGTGAAGTTCACTGAGGTAGAGAGTGATGTGAGTTCTTCTAGGATGAGTATGGCGGTGATGGTTTGGATGGTCTGGAGACTTTGCCTGAGCTGGCTGGAGATGCCGACATAGAGCATGTTGCCATAGTCAAGTCTGCTGGTTATGAGGGCCTCGTTGACCATGCATCTTGTGTGTGTGGAGAGCCATTTCAAAATCTTGTGACGCATTCTAGGAATGAGGCAGTAGGATGCAGTCACATCGTTGACCTGTTTATTCATCATAAGTTTGTCATCCAGAATGATGACAAGGTTTGTGGCATGGTCTGTGGGGTGGCTTGGGACCTAGTTTGGATAGTCACTAGGAAGTCCCATGGGGAGATTTTGTTCCAAAGATAAGGATCTCAGTTTTGTCCCTGTTGAGTTTAAGGCAATTCTCTCTCATTCAGCTGGTCATGTTGGTCATGCAGGAGGTGAAGTTAGTCCTGGTGGGGTTATTCGCGTTGGTGAGGGAGAGTATGAGCTTTGTGTTATTGTCATAGGAGACAATGTTGGTGCCATGGGCTCCTATGATGCGGGCGAAGGTTGCCTGTACATGTTGAACAGGACTCTGCAGACAAGTTTCTTGAATTCTGAGATATATGGGGGAGTCTGATCTGTTGAGTTCTGTCAGAGAGGAAGGAGGCGATCCATTTCAGGATGGGCCCTTGAGTTCCTAAGTCCTGTAGTTTGACAATGAGTGTGCCATGGGAGATGGTGTTGATGGCTGCTGAGAAATCAAGCAGGATGAGAGAGGAGGTTTCACCTCTGTCCATGATGGACTGGACATTGTCTGTTGCTGCCAGGAGGGCAGTTTCCATGCTGTGGTGCTGCAGAACCCTGATTGGGTGGAGTCCAGGAGGTGGTGCTCTTCTAGCTAGGCAGGAGTTTGGAAGTTAAAGGAAGGAGCAAGTGGGGTCTGTAGTTGCTGAGTTCTTTCGGGTTTGCTGAGGGTTTCTTCAGGAGAACTGTGACTTCTGCATGTTTTCAGCTATCCTGGAAAGGTGCCGCTTAGGATGGAGGAGTTGATGATGGTAGTGAGGTTGGTGCTGATCAGTGTTCTTCTCAGGATGTAAATGTGGTGAGTACAGGGGTCTGTGGATCACACTGAATAGATCATCTCCCTAATTCCAGCGGTCTCTTCGGTGGTGAGTAGGCTCAGATTCATTAGATGGTGGACGTCCCTAGTGGTGGTGGTTGGTTGCATGATGATGTCTTCAACGGTGTGTTGGGGTGTGATGTTGGTGTAAATCTTGAGTATTTTGTTGTGGAAGAAGTTAGAATGGTCATTGCAGTAAGGGGGTAATGGTGTTGGTGGCTGCCATTGGACTGGTGAAATCTCTGGCGATGTTGAAAAGTTCTTTGCTGGAGTTGGAGCAGGATTCTAGTCATAGCACAAGGTCAGCTTTCCTAGCTTCTTTGATGTATGTGTGGTACCTTCTGAGTGCAGATTTATAGGCTAGTCATGATGCCTCCTGAATGCGGCTTTGTAGGTGTCTCTAGAGGTGTTATCTTAGCTGGTTTCCCATCTTTCTAGTTGTTTGCAATGGCACTTGGAGTCTCTTAGGTCTTCTGTCTACCAGCATGCTTAAGCGTGAGTTCTTGTTCCATGATTTTTTTCTGTAGAGCCAAGGTGTTGGTGCAGTCTGAGATTCAGTTGTTTAAAGTGGTAAGGTCATTCTGTGGGTAGCCTGTGAGGATATGCTGGTTGGCTCTGAAGGTGTGGGTTCAGTATGCCTCTGCTATGTTGTTCCAGTTGCAACTGATGTTGATGGCTGGCTTTGGTACGCTGAAGTGGCATGCATTGATGTAGAAGTATATCAGGGAGTGGTCCATCCATGTGAGTGGGGTAAAGTGTCTGAAGGTGATCTTGTTGCTGGCTGTGAAGACTGAGTTGAGTGTGTGATCAGTGATGTGAGTCGGGCCTTGGATGAGCTGTGTGAGTACGATGTTGTGGAGGCTCTCTACGAGGGCAGTGGCGTTGTGGTTCGATGGGTCATCAACAAGAATGTTGAGGTCACTGAATAGTAAGAAATCATTGGATCTGATCATGATGGGAGTAATGAAGTTGGTGAGTAGGTTAAACTAAAGTGGTGCATGGTCCTGGCGGACAGTACACGAGGGTGCCTGAGATGGTCGTGGAGTGGCTAATTTGTAGTCGGAAGTGCATGTGCTCCATGAACGCTGTGGTTTGTCCATTGAGGTTGTGAAAGGTGATGGTGTTTTTGTGGATGATCACGAGACGTCCTCTGGGTTTATGGTGCCTGTTTCAGTAGAGTGGATGACTGGTTAAGCCAGGTTTTGGTGAGAGACAGGAATTCTGCATTTTTGTAAAAGATCTGAAAGAGTATATATATATATATATATATATCTTTATTCGATTTTCATTATAAAAACCATAAAAGCACATCATTTACATCTGAAAGAGTATGCGTGCAATGCAATCGGGTGGAGGTGTGTGCGGTGGGTAGTGTAGCAGTGAGGATGCAAGTGAACGGGCAGAGGGCACATAAGAAGGGTCCTACTGTGCGATGTGGTGTGGAGCGGGAGCAGTAGCTATGTCGGCATCTGGTGTTGAGTGCTAGCAAGTCGGATGAAGTGAAGCGGTGGTGGTGGGATGGACCAGGGTCCGTGGTGCTCGGTGTGGTCCAGATGCGGACGGGCACAGAGTGGCTTGTCTTTGGCATGCACGCTACCATTGAGTTGGTCCTAGGAGGAGGAGGAGTGCTGGGGTGGGGCTAGGGAGGGGCAAGAATTTGCAGGTAGGAGAAGGTGCAAGGAAGACACGGGAGAAACAGGTAAGAAGAGAGGGAGGATGGAGGCAGAAAAGTGAACGAGGAGGGAGGCAGGGGTGCCTGAAATGAGGGGAGAAGCAGAGGAGAAAGGAGGAGAAGAACGGAAAAAGCAATCACAGAAATGAGTCAAAGCTATAAATCAGGCACAAACATGAGGCAACAAAACGGGAACAAATACCGTCACAAAGAGATGAGATAGGCACAAAAGATGAGAAATAGCACACAAACCAGGCACAAAAGATGGGACAGAGCAACCAATTAGGCACAAAAGACTAGGGGTGGGTGGTAAACTCTGCTCTGCCGGCGGAGTTTGTGGAGTTTTGCCTACTCCGCGCTCCGCTTCTCACACAGAGTTCAGCAAAAACTCCACCAACCGCCATGTAGCAGAGTTTACAGGGACCACCGCCTACCCCTGCCCTATTCAGAATATTTTTGAATGTCTTTCCCACCTTCTGTGTTAACTTTTGTATCCCGTCATTATCATTATGTAGGTTTAGCTTTGTTTTTTACAGCCTACTGTGCTTGTTTTCCTGGCCAGACCTGGCAAGACTGCACAGATTGGTTTGCATGCAGAGGGGAGAGATGGGTAGCAAACTGACTGGCTTGGGGAGAGTGCCCAGGCTGGGAGGACTGAAATGGTACAGGGCCCCATTGTGCTGCCCGGGCAGAAGGGCAGAGGATTCCTAACCCCACCATGGATGCTGAGAGCACAACCCCAACTGTAAGTAGCCCACCACCAGCCATGTACCAATTCTCCATGCAACAACTCAGCGACCTGCTGTCAAATGACATTGGCTGATGCAGCCTGCCGAGCCAACACTTCAACGAGTTCTTCCCAGGGATCTAAGTGGGCAATGCATGAGTAATGGCATGCACCTAATAATACCCTATGGGGAGCTGCACTCACTCACAAAACTATGATATATCTGTCGCAATTGTTTAGCTTGTCCACATTATCAGAGCCATCAAAGGGAACAGCACTCTGCATACAGACTCTCCCGATGCATACGGCAGCTCTGCAGAGGCTGAATTAATAATTTAAAAACCAGTGTGTGATCTGATCATGCCGCCGCTGTTTCCTGCACCTTTGAATGGTGTGCTTTTTTGTTTCATTTTAAATGGCAGGATTTGGACAGGTCTCGGCGCATTGGGGAATAACTGTAGTGTAAAAATGCTGTCTCAGCCGTCCATCAAGTGTGCCCTGGGCCCGTCTCCACTCGGCTCCAGCCTTGTGATGGCATCAGAGAGGCTGCATGCAGCTTGGTGGCATTTCATTCCGCCGATCCCCGTGTCCTCCGCACAAGCCAGAGCACTATGCTTTATGTTGATGAAAGCCAGATTCCTTGGTGTGTTTATTAAATTAATGAAGGAACTTGACAGGTGAGTCTGTGAGTTTAGTGTGTGATGATGATGCTTAAACCATGCATGTACATACATTAGCAAGTTGCATACCTTCTGCCTTGCTAACTTTCATAAATGGCTTAACGGATTTTCTGTTATGGGCAATGGCTTTTTTTATTAAGCATATGGATGGCATTAATCACAGTGTTTTAAATTTGGCATTATAGATACTACACCCACAGAACTCTGCCGAATTTGGCAGAGTTTTACGGTAACTCAGCAGAATTCCACAGAGTGAAACTCTGTGAGCTCCGCCCAGGCCTACAAAAGGCAAAGCACAGGTCAAAGCACAGAACAGGCACAATGATGAACAAGCGAGAGCAGAAGAAGTGTGAGTGTGAAAAATGTTAGTGAGAGCAAGACGAAAGAGAGAGAGAGAGAAAGAGAAAGAGAAAGAAGAGGAGCTCAGTAATGTGGGGCCTCAAGGCAGATGGTTGGGTCTGAAAGGGCCTTAGACTGGTCGGAGTACCAATTAAGGTAAGTTGGAGATAGAGCCTAGGCCACTGTTCAGTGGAGTCATGCAGCCGTGGGCCATTAGGTAGGTCCTAGGAGGGAGAGGAGCATGGGGCGGGGCTTGGGAGGGGAAGGAATCTGCAGGTGATAAAAGCCACAAGGAAGACACAGGAGAAACAGGTAAGGAGAGGGGAGAGGTGGGAAAACACAGGTGGAGAGTAGGTTCCTGAAGCAAGAGGAGAAGACGGGGAGAAAGGAGGAGAAAAGCAGAAAAAGCAGTCACAAGAACGAGTCAAGGCTACAAAACGAGCACAAAAACAAGGAATAAAACAGACACAAATACAGGCACAAAGAGATGCAATGGGCACAAAAGTCAAGAAAGAGGACAAAAGATGAGACAGAGCAACAAAACAGGCAAGAAAAACGCAGGCCAAAGCACAGAATGGGAGGACCAATCAAGGTAAGTGGGAGCTGGGGCCTAGGCACTGCTCAATGGGGTTTTGCAGCAACCGCCATTAAGTAGATTATAGGAGGGGAAGAAGCACGGGGCAGGGCTTGGGATGGACAGGAATCTGCAGGCAGAAGAAGGCATGAGGAAAACACGGGACAAATAGGTAAGGAGAGTCGGGAGGAGGGAGGTGGTAAAGCATGGGAGGGAGAGGCAAGGGTCCCTGGAGTGAGGGGAGAAGTGGGAGAAAAAGGAAGAGACAGACAGAAAAATGTCACAGAAATGAGTCACAAAAACGAAGCGACAAAATTGACACAAATACAGGCACAAAGAGACAAGATTGGCACAAAAGACAAGAAAGAGAAACAAAAATGGGCATAAAAGATGAGACAGAGTAACAAAACAGGAACACAAGGCAAAGCACAGGTCAAAGAACAGATCGGGCACAATGACAAACAAGTGAGTGTGAAAGAAGCGAGAGTGTGAAAACAGTGAGGGAGACCAAAAGGACAGCAAACGGAGAAGGACGGAGGAGGACCTCAGTGACACAAGGCCTCAAGGCAGACGTCTGAGTCCAAAGGGGCCCTAGCCTGGTCAGTTGACCAGTCCAAGGTAGGTGGGAGCTGATCCCTATTCACTTACTCTCCATAAAGTACATACAGGTATATATTTTTCCTACTAAGTAGTCATAAACTTCTATCGGTATGCTGGACTACTTTGCTCCGACCATACCAAGGGTCCTCCAACCGCCGAATTTAGAGTTGTCTGCCGGCCCTGCTGATAACTCTAAACATTTGCAAGAACCACTGTCATGGTGGTTCCTGTCATTGTATTAAAAGTTTGACAGTCAGTATCATCAGAATTACGGTACCGTCCATCAAACTTTCAACGTTTTTGTTTTCCCAAAATGGGATTTTGTTTTTAAAAAATGAAAACCAATAAATCCCACTTCATGAGAGTTTTCCCCTAAGGTGTGGTGGTTATTTAAATATATTTACTGACACTTATCACCACATTTTTCATAGCTGTAAGGGAGAGTAAAAACTGGCCCATCGACTGCCCACTTTAAATCAGGCAGATGGTTGAATGTCCAAACCTCCGACGGCCCTTACTCCTCTGGGCTGTCAGAGGTGTATGCCAGTGGCAGAGATGGAGTAGTCTCCATTCCTGACATGCTTAATGTCCACCTGTCTCTGTCTGTAAATCAGGTGGGCAGATATTCAGTTTGGAGAAGATGGTACTCCTTCACCGTTACAACAGAGTACCCTGTTTGCCAAAGTCAAGGTCATCCTCGTAGACATTATTGCAATTTTCTTATTTAAAGCCTCTGGTCCCTCTAGTTTTTCAATTAAATCGGCTAGAAAGTACAAAGTCTAATGATTAATGCGCACAGAGGAAATAGTTGCCTCAGCGCAACCTCTTCGGAACAAACTGCCTGATTCTTCCTTTATTAAAATAAGTCATAACTCTCCCCTGCTGAGAACAGGTAAATTGTGCCCATGAGCTAAGCTAAGAACTGAACACAGTATCCTCACATGTTATATGGGAAACAAACATAATGAGATATCAAACAGTGTTTTATTAATGTGCAGGATCGAAATACCAACAGTGTTTAACAGAAAAGAGGAACAGAACCCACTCAATGGAAAATAAAATGCATTTTGTTTTTCTATTTACCTTGGCTCAATGGATTTATAATATGGAAGTGTTGGCCAAATAGTACAAAATCTCTGCTATTTACCCAGCAGCCATCATAATAGTACATAATCTCTGCTGTTTAGTCGGCCATAGACTAAAAGGCAGAAATGATGTACAATTTGACCAATGGCCAGATAAATAGTATGTAAGAACTCTTTATTTAGACGGCTGTTAAGAAAAAAGGCTCAACAGGCAATGGTATGGTGGTAGCCACAGGCTGTATCTGGGTCTCAGAGGGAGGGACATGTGCAGTAGGCAGCCTGGAATTAGGTGCATAGTGCTTTGGGGCACTTGCAGGAAGTAAATTGAGTGAGACACTGTAATAGGACTTCTGTGGAATGGGGAAGTAAAAGCAGGAGACAGGTAACTAATACATCTGGGTAATTCACAGGAAAAGTTCACTCTGTTGTTTGTGAATAACACACACTTTTCATACTATTCACCCTGCAGATTAGGTTTAGGGAATTGATGCTTATTGGTTCCATGTCATGAGTGGCCCCTCCAGCCACACCATCATATTAGTCACCTGCACAATGCATCTTGGGAATTGTAGTCTTGATTTTTAACATGTTAAGCAGTGCTTTAAGTGGACAAGGTCCTGCTCTACTAGACCCTCAGTTCTGTATTTGACAGTGTTGTCTCCGCAAAAGAAATCTGGAAGCCAAAAACAAGTCTGTGTGACGGGCTTGGAGGCTGTACCCGGACTAAAGACATTGTGGAGATGGTGCTGGGGAAGGAAGCATTAGGAGGAGGAGAATGAAAAGTATAAGGGCCAAGAGTTGGACCACTAGGAGGGCTAGGATGACCAGGACAAGAAGAACCAAGCCCATGGAGACCTAATCTATGAAGACCAGGGTCACCAATGCCGGAAGCGACAAAAAACAAATTGACGATGAGGAAAAGGATGAGGAAAAACAACACTAAGGGTACCGGGACCAGAGTGACAAGGATCAGGAGGGCCAGAAGGATGTACAACAGGGGGATCTGGACCCTGTGGACAAGGGCCCAAAGGAACAGAAGGTCCCAAGGGAGAAGGAACAGAAAGCCCTATACCATAATGACAAGTAGGGCTATGAGGGCCTGTGCACACCGACCAGGACCAGAGGGATGATGACAACCAGGGCCTGGAGTAGAAGACCCAAATAGATAGACCAAAGAGGACCAGTACTAGGAGATCTATGGAGAGAAGGACTAGAGACAGGAGGGCCAAGACCTGATCAAGGAGGACTCAAGGAGGACTAAGGGGCCAGAATAACGACCAGGACCAGGAAGACCACCACCAGAAAGGACCAGGGCTAGCACGGCCTGTAGACCAGAGATTATAATGACCACAGGGTTACAAAGGACAAGAAAGTCTAGGTCAAATGTGACCAGGGTCAGAAGGTCCAGGAGTGTCAGACTCAGGGACATCATAAACTAGGGTGACATGGACTACATGAACCAGGGTGTCCCAGAACATAGTAACTAGGAATACCAGTGCCTAATAAGACCATAACTAGGAGGAAAATTATAGAAGGGCCCACAGTCAGATGGACAAGGTAGAATAGGCACACCAGGAGGCCAGGAGAACTAGTAGGAGTAGGATGGGGCGGGAGAACTGGGGACTAGAAGGGCTCTGGAAACCAATGGCAGTGGAACTTGCTTCCAAAGACCTGATACATGAGGCCCAGACAAAGGAGTACCAGAACTAAGACCGCATGGTCCAAGGTGACAAGTGTCTGAAGGATTAAGAACAGGCAAACGAGGGGACAAGATAAACCAGTGATGCTGAACCGGGAGGACTGATGAATGAGAATTAGGGTGAGGAGGATGAAAACGTCCACACTGGGAGTCTGTGAAACAGAAGACCCAGGATCCAAATGACCAGGGGCTGGAGTACATCGGAATGACAACCAGTCAAAGCAGGACCAGGAAGTACAGGGCCAGGAAATTCTTAGACTAGCATGAACTGGAGGTCCATGAACATCACCACTAGGAAAGGTTAGGATGATCTGAGACAGGACAAGATATTACAGAGCCGTGCAGGCAAGGAGCAGGAGGACGAGGGCCAGGAGGATCAGGAGCAGATTGAAGAGGACTAAGAAGACCAGGACCTGAAGGGCAATGGCCAGTATGTCCTGTATACTAGGATAAGCAGGACAGGGGTTAGGAAGACCAAAGGGGGCAGTACCAAGGGCACCCAGAAGACCAGAGCAAGAGGACTAGGTAAACTAAAAGGATCATGACTAGGAGGACAGGAAACAGGGCTAAGGTGCTGATGATCATCAAGATCAGGACCTAGAGGACCAGGGCTCAGATTACCAAGTGGGCAGAGCAAACATTACAAGTAGCAGGACCAGGGTGAGGTGAGGAGGAACTGAGGTAAGACGGCCAACCAGAATTTGGAAGACCAAATGGAATGGATGGATAGTGATGGACAGGAAGACCAGGTTCAAAATGACAAGGCTCAGCAGGACCAGAACAAGGAGAACCTGGATCAATGACTGCAGTACCAGTTGGCCTAAATGGACAAGGAACAGATCCAGGAGAACAAGGACAACCTAAAGTGGAAGGACAAAGACTAAGAGTGCCAGGACACCACGAGAAGAAAAGTGGACCAGGACTAGTGGTACCAGGGCTAGGAGGTTGATGGTAAGGAGAACCAGGTCAAGGTAGCTAGGACCAAGAGGACCACAAAGAAACAGGGCCAGATGGTCCAATACTGGGGGTACCAGGAAGGGCCATGATGTCCAAAAGGCAAGGTTTATGAAAACAAGCCAATAGGACAAGAAGGACCAGGATGGCCAGGACCAAGGAGGCCAAGACTAAGATAGCAATTGGGTCAGGTCCAAGAGAACTAGGTTCAAGAGAACCCACACTATAAGGAACAGGACCAAATGGATCAGGGACAATGGGTACAGAATATCGAGATGGACAAGGACTATGAAAAACAAGACTAGCAGGACCTTGGTCGGGAGTGTCAGGTATCTGATACCAGAAACACAGGCAGCCACAGTCAGAATGAAAGGTTCTAAGTGGAGCAGGAAATAAAGGACTAAGGAGACCAGGAAGATCAGGGCAAAGAGGATCAGGACCTTGAGTACCAGGACCAGTAGGACCAGGGTGAGGAGGAAAAGGAGGATCAGGACCAGGGACATCAGGGCCAGGGTGATCATAGCCTGGAGGTCCAGGCCACAGGGCTAGGAACAGGATTGGCCAGTAAGATGAGTAACAGGATGGCCAGGCGGCCCAGGAAAACCAGATAAAGGAGGACTGTGATGAGTTTGTGTAGCAGCACGAGGACAAGCAGCAGGAAGACCGAGGCCAAGAGCATCAGGAAGACAAGATTCAGGCCAATGGGACCGGGCCAGAAAGAGCAAGGAAGACGAGGGGGTCAGTTCCAAAAATTCCAGGAGTACCAGACCCCAGAGGACCAGGACTAGAGCAAGGAGGATTAGGAGGAGTAGCTACAATAGGAGCAGGAACAGGCCTAGGAGTGCCAGGGGGACCATGACTGTAGGACATTGACCCAGAGTACCAAGTAGAGATGAAAAACCTGCACCTAGGAATAGCAGGACCAGGGTGTGGAAGATCAGGAGGGCCAGAGCCTAGAAGACTAAGGGGGCTGGACCTGAATGTCCAGGAGGACCTGGACCAAAATGACAAGACTCAGAAAGACCCAAACAAAGAGGACCAAGACCAAGTGCGACCTATTGGTTGCAGTTCCAGAAGGACCATGCGGACAAGGTACAGGGCCAGGAGGATAAGGATGAGCTAAACCGGGAAGAAAAGAGCTAAGAGGGCAAAGCCTAAGATATTCAGGAGATCAGGCCAGGTAGACCTAGGGGACCAGCAGGACTTGGAACGGATGTACTAGGAATCAGAAAAGCAGGGTGAGAAGGATCAGAAGAACCAGATTAAATTGACAAGGGTCAAGAGGGTCAGGAAAGACAAGAAAGAGCTAGAAGAAAGGGGCTTGAAAAGACCAGGGTGGCCAGAAGGACAAGAACCAAGAGGATTAGACCCGAACAAGGAAGGATCATAAACAAAAGGATAATGTTTGGTGGGCACAAAACCAGGAAGAGAATGCAGGCTGTGATGACCAAGAATAGGAACAACTAGGCAAACCAGACAGAGGTTGAGGAAGGCTAGGAGAGCATGACCTGAAGAGTCAAAAGGAGATGGTCAGGCAACCAGAGGCAACAGGACAAGAGCTAAAAGGGCCAGGATAATGAGGACCAGTGGGACCACAACTAAAGAGAAAAGGAAGCTCAATTTCCAGAGTCTCAGAGTATCAGGACCTGGCATACCAGGCCAAGCAGGGCCAGGATGAGAAGGAAAATGAGGCCCAGGACAAGGAAGACAGGAGTCATGAAAAACACACTGGGTAGCTAAGAAAAGCTAAGAACAGGATGACGTGAGCAAGGAGGATCAGGATAAAGTGAACACATTAGTCCAAGATGCCAATGAGCAGGAGGACCCGGCCCAAGAGTATCATGACATGTTGGAGCAGGATCTGGAGACTAGTCAGGTCAGGAGTAGGTGGACTAGGGCCATTAAGACCAGAGACCAGAAGGGGAGAATTAGGTGGACCAGAAGGATCAGAATAAGCAGGCTAGGAGGACTACCGAGGTCAGAACCAAGGGACAACGACATGAAGTTCCAAGCGGAGCGGGAGGACTAGGAACTGGGGTATTACGACCAGACTGGTGAGGAACAAGGAAGCCAGCACAACAAGAACCATGAGGACCAATGGGAGCAGACCAGGACCAAAATAACCAGGCCCAACCCAAGAGGACCTAATAAGGAGGACCACAATCAGTGGAGGCAGGATGACCCAAACCAGGAAGACTAGAAGTGCCAGCCCTAGGAGAACCAGGACAACAGGGCTAGGTGGATAAGGACCCAGCATAGTAGCAGTATCAGGAATAGGATCAGTAGTACCAGGATCAGGAGGCCCAATACACCGAGGAGCCAGGAGCAGGCCCATGAAGACCAGGGTCATGAAGGACTACAGCTTAGACAAGTCTATCCAAAATTCCAACAGCGGACTTATAGCTCTGCACCTCACACTAGTTTCATCAAAATTTCAGTCCTGCACAATGACTCCCCAGCACCAGCCGTTGTTCCAGATCCCGAAAAGTTGCTGCAAGCAGGGGTGCGCCAGGCAATGAAGTCCAAAACACTGTTGTAGTATCAAAAACCTTTATTTAAAATTAGTCTTTTCTTTAATTCAATAGGACATACACCTCAGCCAACGCATTTCATTCCCACAAGGAGAACTTCATCAGGGCTAAAAGTACATACAAAAAAACCAAAATCAAAACACAGACAATAATCTCAAAATTGGGTACATTACAAAGCGGCACAGGACTCGGACAAATGCCACAATTCTCCACTTAAAAAAAGATACATAATATACACTCAAAAACATTCATATAGACAATATATAACAGAACCAAAGAACAGGCAACAACTAACAAAGACATAACTTGATAGACAGCACCACATATAAAAATTAAACCATAAATCTAGCAGATATGTACATGTAAACTACTGGGAACGTCCAACACAGACCAGCTGATATGGTATGTGCAGTGGCAAAAAATGAAGTGGTGAGTACAGAAGCCATAAGCAAGCGTATAGAGACAGTTTACAAACAGATGTAGAAAGACAGGGGGTGTGAGAATCTACAGGATAAACATGTAAACACTAACACCTATTAAAAAAATGTATATCCTTAAAAGCATAGCCCAAGAGTGGCTCACATCCCCAACAGGGCCATGAGCATGAGTGAAAGGGCACAGGGTGGAGGCCAAAAATTGAGTGGAGGCCAGAAATTGACACTGAGGTGAGATGGGTAAAGGCTCAGATGGTGGGCCCAGGAGGAGTTTAAAAATCTGCCAAGTGCATTAGGACTGATGTCTCACCTTTAATAACATGAAAGCTTAGATCATTAAGTCACAATATCCATTGTAATCCCTCCAGTTTATTGCGCTGGAATCAGTGGGAATTCCCAGGGCATAATCATGTCCGCAAGCGATAACCTATTATATATAAAAAAAAACCTGTATTAATACTGTTAATAAAATAACTAGAACACATGGCTACACGACGACTTTCCCTATCTTGTGTCATCAGTGATCAAAGTAAAGAAAAGATCACTGCCGGTACAAAGTATCATGCACGTCCCAAGTGAACACCTCATAATAGCCATGTCCAATGAGGATCATTCGTCATTAACCATCAGAAGAACCCAGAGAAATATACACATATACAAACCCAACTCCAAGGGCGGAAGCAGAGTCCTTCATGAAATAGACAATCCCTGTTTGACCAAAAAAAGTGTCCAGTATAGCTCTCAAAGTAAGAATAGACCAGGTGTAAAAATACATTGACTCATCAGAAAAATCAATGATAAAAACGATAGTCCCTACGAGTGTCATGGTACTGCAGTACTAAATGTCAGCGAAAAAGTAACAATTCATATGTAGCCACAACCAATACTTAAAGCAACAGCAAGTCCTAATGCGGTGACAACAGGGTGAAGTACAAAAAATCCTCAATTGCAAAAGAAAATCGTATATACCGGGCAATGCGTCCGTCCCATAAAATCGTGATGAATGACATCGGGCCTCATAAATGTGTCTGCATTCATTACAGTTGGACTCTCTATGTGTAACAACAGCATTTGTGGATGCCAAAGACACATGCATTAAACGAACATATACTATCTCTCCTCTCGAAGACGGGCAGTCCTTGCTTATTGAACAGCCAGCCGCTGGCTATATTAATCACACAATCCGTTAAGATAAACTCCTCCATAAGTCTCCGTAGTCCTGAGCCTGCATGCAGGCATGGACAACTAGTGTAACAGAAACCTTTACCTACCTTAGTAAGAGCCCCCTCCATGTCAAAGTTCCTAAAATGTCCACATGTTTGAAAAAGTGCGTGTGGACGCTAATAGCGCGTGCTGATAGATACACTTATAACCCTTTGTTACTTCAATACTCCGTGCAGGTTGCATAAGCACACGCCGGTAAAGTGTGCACTGCCAACTAAAATAACCACGTAAAACACTCCGCTAACCCTTGTAGCCATATGCCTAGACTAATGTACGGCAAGCTAGCTAGCAAGATAATTTGCAAAGGGCACTCCATAGGTCTCCGATAAAACCAATGAACTTGCGAGTATTTACAGAGATTAACTAGCGCTTATAGACTCCTAACGTGACACACCAAAAGAAGTCAAAAACAACCCCCAAGTGTCTCCTTACCCTTTTGATGAAAGTATACGTCCGCGTCCGAAGGAAGCGTGCGCGCTATTGAACGTATTTAAAGCTCAAAGGCGCCTCCCATTAGTAATGCCTGCCCAATCACCGTTCAGTAGGAAGCAGGGTGCTTGGCCCAGTATCCTAGCAACCTGCACTCCCGGGCAAGTAGCGGCGGTGCTGGCTGCATACCCGCCATCTTGGAATGGCAAAAGAATTTTTATATTTTAGCAAAACAGACTTAACATTATACAAAACCGTACAGCCGACAAAGCTATGCGGCAGAGAAAAGTAAGTAACCATGTATTGGAAATAATCCAGATAGAGTACATCCTATGCAAATACATATATCAGCAACTATTTTAGTATCATAACGCTAGTGATCATGGCAAAAAACAGCAGCCAAGCTGCCAAAGGCTGGTGATATTGTGAGTATATTGGGATGGCAGAACTTGACAAAAACACCTACGGCGCTCCATTCCTAAGGCGTGGGGACTGGTTGAGAGAATAAGAAATGTAAATCGTGAATCCCCAACTGGGTATCCAATTCACATGTAGTCATTGAGTTCATAGTGGGAGCACCCCCAGAAAGACGGCATCATACTGGGGCATATTCCAGGTCATAGAGAACAGGAAAAATATTTTGGAGCAAATAAGTGGTGATGCTCCGGAGGTGCCACAGACAATGAGGCGGAGGGCATTAAAATATAACATTATAGAGACACACTAGAGGTGAGTATCTAAAATAATGAAGAATTGAAAAATGAGAGAATAATAATAAATGAAAAAATAAATGAATGAAAGCATACATCAAACAACAATAATATGTATAGCTGAACAGAAAAATGTGGTGCATATTATTTACAATTGTTGTTAATACAGCAAGGGCGTGACACTTAGACGGCTCGAGGGCTAGTTTGCATCATCCTAGTAGGCACAGGTACATTTCAGAGTTGAGAGGCATTAGGTGCAAACCCCTACTATTGGTTTCCACTTAAAAAGAAATGCATTTCGTTATCAGTATTGAGCCCCTGATCTATCATGCGTTGTTTACATATCCATTTGGATTTGCACTGTCTCAGGCGTAGCTCTCTGTTACCTCCCCTTTGGCCTGCTTCCACCTGATCAATTCCATGGAACCAGAAGCTATGGTCCCCAGGGTGGACTTTGCCATAGTGTTCAGCCATGGGGTATCTCATGTCACCATTGATCATTGCCCTCCGATGTTCCTAAATTCGAAGCTTGAGGCTTCTCTTGGTACTCCCCACATAAATCTTATTGCAGGAACATCCAATCACATACACTACAAAAGTCGTGTTGCAGTTAATAAACTGTCTAATCATATGTTTGGTTGAACCATTGTAATCAAATTCTTTGATCCTATTCAACCCAAACTTACAGATGTTGCAGATGCTGCAGATGTAAAACCCTTTTTGGTTTCTCTGGTAACCAGGTAGTCCCTTTCCCGGTGGTTGTGATGTAACTCGGACAGAGTTCGTTTCTAAGTGTTGTGCCCCTTCTGTAATTAATCGAAGGATTCTTTCTGAGGGAGCCCTGTAAACTGGGGATCTCCTCCAAAAGGTACCAGTTTCTCTTGAAAAGCCTAAAAAACTTTTCACTGAATGTGGTGTATTGTGTGATAAACCGGACTTCGGTATTACCTCCCTTGTTCTTATTGTTTCTATTTCCATCTGCCAGTGTGGTTTCCCTTTTCAGTATCTGCACCCTTCTCTCTGCTGAGTCCAAGACTCTCCTGTCATATCCTTTTGCACCAAATCTCATCTTGACATCCCGGATGTTTTTCTCAAAGGTCCCTTCCTCACTGCAATTACGCCTGAACTGTACCATCTCCCCACAAGGAATGTTCTTGATCACAGAGCTGGCATGTGCGCTACTGGCGTGCAGCACTCCATTACAAGTCGTTTCCTTACGATAAACGGTGCTCTGCACTGTGCCATCCCTTATATGGAAGTGGAGGTCAAGATAGTTCATTTTCTCTCTATGGAATTCCATGGTCAGGCTAACATTGTAATGGTTATTATTGAGATATTGAAATTAGTTCAGTCCAGGGGGAGGCACATCTGTTCCAGGCATGCTCCCTCTCATACCACCTCATAAAGAGGCATGCATAAGAGGGAGCAAACCGGGAACCCATAGCAGTTCCCAGTTTCTGATGGTACTAAGTGCTGTCATGGAGGAATAGTTCTTAGTGAGAATCAGCTCCATCATTTCCATGACCATGTTGTTATGTTCGTAACAGTCTGTCCAGGTAGGACCTGGCTGCCATGAGTCCAAATTTGTGTTAGATGCATGTATAGAGGCTAACTACGTCTAGGGTCACAAATAAATCATTGGACCAGGTGAGGTCCTTAAATTTTGTCAGTATATCCTTGCTGTCCCTTTCGTTGTTATTAAAGGTGAGACATCAGTCCTAATACACTTGGTAGATTTTTAAACTCCTCCTGGGCCCACTATCCGAACCTTGACCCATCTCACCCCAGTGTCAATTTTTGGCCTCCACCCTGTGCCCTTTCACTCACGCTCATGGCCCTGTTGGGGATGTGAGCCACTCTTGGGCTATGCTTTTAAGGATATACATTTTTTTTAATAGGTGTTAGTGTTTACATGTTTATCCTGTAGATTCTCAAAGCCCCTGTATTTCTACATCTGTTTGTAAACTGTCTCTATATGCTTGCTTATGGCTTCTGTACTCACCACTTCATTTTTTGCCACTGCACATACCATATCAGCTGGTCTGTGTTGGAAGTTCCCAGTAGCTTACATGTACATATCTGCTAGATTTATGGTTTCATTTTTATATGTGGTGCTGTCTATCAAGTTATGTCTTTTTTAGTTGTTGCCTGTTCTTTGGTTCTGTTATATCTTGTCTTTATGAATGTTTTTAAGTGTTTATTATGTATCTTTTTTTGAGTGGAGAATTGTGGCATTTGTCCGAGTCCTGTGCCGCTTTGTAATGTACTTAATTTTGAGATTATTGTCTGTGTTTTGATTTTGGTTTTTTGTGTGTCATTTTCAGCCCTGATGAAGTTCTCCTTGCGGGAACAAAATGCGTTGGCTGAGCTGTATGTGCTATTGAATTAAAGAAAAGACTAATTTGAAATAAAGGTTTTTGATACTACAACAGTGTTTTGGACTTCATTGCCTGGCGCACCCCCGCTTGCAGCGTCTACAGCTAGGACCTACAGATTCATGAAGCCAGTACAGGGGTGACCAGAAGTATTTAGACCAGAGTTAGGATGAGGATCAGGAGAACCCAGAAAAGGAGGGCTTGGAAGAGGACTACAAGAAGGACCACTGCCTAAAGGTACAGAACTACCTAGGTGAGAAAGAAGAAGACCAGGAGCAGATGGACACCTATGTGAGTCTAGGTCACATGTATCAGGATATCCCTTCTGTAAATGGTTCTTAATCATGCTTCTTATGCTGCCAACCCATAGAAACCCCCACCTCTTCCACCCATGTATAGTACTGATATGTTTTTGCTAAAAAATCACAGCTCGCAAAGTGAATACAAAGCCAGGACTGTTTCACGCTGACTTCTGAGTGACAGAAGATGCTCAATGATGCTGGAACAGTAATCAGAGGGTGAATCTGAGGGCATAGGGACTGAAAATTGGCAGAGGAGTTTAAAGGTGGATGGGTGAAAACGTTGTCGTCTGTGAATGATGGCAGAAAGGGTTTTAGAAACTCAGGTTGCTGATGTCAGTAAAAATAGTTAATGGCTGATAAGACAATCAGCAAAGGGAAGCTCAAGATCATAAGAATTCTCTGATAAGCAGAAGAAGGGGTGATGGAGGCTCCAAATTGATCATCTCAGATGGCCCATAAAGGGATGCTGTGTGACCCCCAGATCTTTGCGCTGACATTCCATGTTTGTGTAAGTGAGGTGGGTATGTAGCAAGGGGGAGATTTACTAAGAAGTCACACAATGCAAGGCTGCACGACAACTTGCTGTGCTGCGTTGCATGACCAAGAGAGAGCAGAAATTCACCATATCTACTAAGATAAGGCATATTTCTGCTCTCTTCTTGCTCTCATGCACTGAGTGCTGCGTAGTGCCAACGCGAGCACCCTCGCACCATGGTGCAAGGGTGCCTGTATTATGAGTAGGATTCTTTTTGTGCAGGAAAACAACCCTTTCAGGCATTTTCCTCTTTCTATGTGTGCAGCAGAATGCAGCACATGTAGAAAGAGGAAGCAGTGAGGAGCAATACAGATATTACTCCTCATTATGCCTCACTTGGGAAGGAGTACCATTTTGATGCAATTTCAGGTTTAATCACCTTAGTAAATCTGGTACTGCATCAAAATCCATGGTGGATGCATGACAATGCCCATGTTCCACCGATGGAATGCAATGCCTTACTATGGATTTACTAAGCCACTCAGAGCGATGCAAGGTGGGTTTGTGTGGCTTAGTAAATCGCATTTGAGGGCTTGTATTGCCTTGCTTCACCTTGCGAGATGCAAGGGCAATGCAAGCCCTTAGTATCTCTGCCCTCAAGCGCATAATAGCAATGCTCCTTTTGTGATGAATATCTTAATGCATGGGCCAGTGGGGCGCATTTTGCATGACGTGATGGAGAGTAGATACAGCTTCCCTACACAGTGGGAGTGTATTGACTGCATCCCTGTAGATAGATTGTGGAGACCCAGAACTAAAGTGGTGAAAATGGAGAAAAGGCTACACAAAAATATTCTTTGAGGTCCTTATTGCAAAAGGCTGCTGAAGAGTCCTTCCTGAGTGACGACATAGGGTGGATGAAAGAAGAAAAGGGTAGGTTATAGGTTTCTTTTGTTAAAGGTGTCACAGCTTCTAAGTAGGGCTGCCCTTTTATCTTGTGCCTAATGACTACTCAGATAGGTGGATGACAGCCAGGTGCTGAGATGCCATGCTTCATTGTGTCCTTGTTTTGGATACTTCTGCTTGGAGCACAACGGCTGTGTCTGAGCCACAAAATGATATTTGAAAGAGAAATTCTCCAAATTAGTGGATCCACATCCCCTGTCTAAAAAATAAGTAATAAAGTGTAACTGTGAAATGACGATCAATAGGTCACAAGAATCGAGGTAACAAAATGTCTCTGTTTATTCAGGGTCTTATTTCTTACAATATGTGTAATAAAGATAATGAATAAAAATCTCTGTGATTTTCTTTTGTTTGTTGTCTTTAATTATTATATATCTTTCTCTGATTTAATGAAAAAATACATTTATATTCCAATGACATTGAGTTCAATTAATTATAGTCCTATTCCTTTGCTTGTGGCTTCTCAACAGCATACTTTGTCTGATGGCCCAACAAAGTACGGGCCATTGAAGGAAGGATTTTATACCATCTGCTTTATTTAGGGTAAAACCTGGCTTTAGGGCACAGTAAAAAAAACAGCGACACAGTGATCCTGGGGTGAAACTCCTAGCATGTGGGACCATTAGTTTCTTTGTTTTTTAAAAACAATCTCCTACTTTGGGTGGTTTTTTTGACCATCATTTTTTTTAAGGTTTGCTAACCAGCAATCTGATTGTACTGTCCTTCAACTGTTTTTTGCATAGACAGGAACCACCATAAGAGCAGTTCCTGGTAATGTAGAAAGTTGTCCACAGGGCTAGCGGATAACTCTAAATTTGGTGTGAGGAGGTCCCTCAGGATGTCGAAGGTATTTTTCCTCTGTCACCCTGACGGAGTTACCTCCATCCTCAAAACTCTAAATAAGGCCCCAAGTTTTTTTCACTTCTGTCGTGAGATTGGAATGAAGCCTTGCACTTATACTGTGTTGGTCACTTCATAAGGGCCCTATACAATTGTTTTCTATTTTGATAAAATCACCCTAAATATTAGATGGCTCGATGTTACTGCAATAAAACATTTAAATTTCTGATTTTTGCTTTTACAAATCATTGTTTTTTAGGTGTTTTAGTTTGATTTGATTAGTTGAACTGACCCAAAAATAATAATTCCAGAATGCACTGTTTGCTGCTGAAAAAGAGGTGTTCTCATAACATGGAGCCTTTAGTTAATCCTATATCTGTCCCTTGTCCATTCCTATGGCTTTGTGAGTAAGAGCAAATAGATAGCTGTAGAAGAGTAAACAGTTTTAACTAGTCCTGCAATAATCATCTTTAACATTAGTATTATCTGCAGGTAAATGCAAAGAAGTTGAAGCATTTGTGGAGCATGAGACAGTTCCATAAAGGGCCTCCCAAGTTACTAGGTCTTGGTCCACAGTGTAATGGAGCGGCATTCTGTGCCATGTCATTTAAAATATCTTGGAAACATTCAAACATTTTGGACCTTTAGGCATATAACTTAGTGCCTGCATCTAAGCCAGTTTTAGCACTTACGGGCCACATGTCGCAAAAATTACAAGGTTTGTGCCCACAAAAGTACTTATCATTATGTACAAAACCCTTTTTATAAGTTGGAAATGTCTTTACACTAGTAACAGGAAATTCGCTATCGTTTTTGAATTGCAAATAGGAGGGTTCAGGAAAAGGGTTTCCTCCCTCCCCTTTCCAATCTGGAAAATAATTTATTGATAGTGTCTGACCGCAAGTGATGATGCACACCATTTACGAGCTAATGACCCCTGAGATGGGGTAGTAACTAATTTACAAAGGGGAAGGGTAGGATGTTGGCAGCCTCGGAGGGGAGAAATTTTCCAAAAAATGCTGGCCAAACAGTGCAAAATCTCTACTTTTCAGACAGCGACCTGTAAATAGTGATGTGTTCTGCTATTTGCACGGCTGCCACACAAACAGTGCAGAATCCCTACTTTTTAGCCAGCAAAGGGTACCTTTTAAAGTTATCTTGCTATTTGTAAGGCCACCAGGTAGACAGTGCAAAATCTCTACTATTTAACCAGAGACCGAGTAAATACTGATGTTTTTCTGCTGTTTGCATGACAGCCATCCGAAGAGTTCAGAATCTCTACTGTTTAGACAGTGGCTGGGTAAATAGTGATGTTTTTCTTCTATTTGCTTGGCTGCCAGCCAGTGTAGAATCTCTACTATTTAGCCAGAGGCAAGTAAATAATAGCGTGTTTTTGTTGTTTACATGACCACCAGCCAAACAGTACAGAATCTCTACTATTTAGCCAGCGGTGAGGAAAATAGTGAAATCTTTTTTCTATTTGCACGCCTGTCAGCCAAGCAGTGTAAAATCTATATTGTTTTGCCACCGACTGGGTAAATAGTGAAGTTTTTCACTTATTTTCAAGGCCACCAGCCAAATAGTAAGTAATTTCTACTATTTAGCCAGCAGCAGAATAAATAGCAGAAAAAAATCACTATTACTCGGTGGCCGGACAATAGACGATGTCTTATACTATACAATCACTATTTGGCATTCATAATTAACATTATTAAAGAGCTAGAAAGTAAAACTGGGACATCATGCATAGCTATCTCATAATGCAAACTGTCCTCTCTTTCTCCCCCAAAATGCTCCCCCCAAGAACAGGTTGCAAACAACAAGAAGAAATCAGAAAAAATCAATCACAGTGAATTGACACCTTCTAGCCCATCATGCACATTTGCACTCTCAAAATGAAAAATTATAGTTTTGCTAGGATTGAGAAATTGGGAGGAATGTTACTACCAGGCAAGAGGCAAGTGAGGATCCGTGCATTTTCACAATTGATCTTTTGACTACGCAAAGACAGATTATCTCCAAACTTCCTTCTCCAAGCATTACATTCCACAATGCCCATTTGTGATCTGAACATTTCAAAAAGCAAGGTGAAAAGCATGCACTTTTGTTTCACTTCAATGGTATGCAATCGACCTTTCTTTCATCTCACACACAGTCAAAAATAATGCAGATTGTTTAATTCAAGAGAACTATGTTCCAGAACTGTAAACTTGGGCTAGCCTTTAACATACTATAAGAATTTTTAATTTACAGACAAAAAGGCATTTCTACTTTGCTTAACATTTTCTAAGCCGGCATTCCTGAAAAGGGGGCAGCTGTGCCTTTCCTAACTTGCCTTCAATGTTAGACTTACCCATGACTTCAGGTGAGAGACCTACTACTCCTTCTCATATGTCTCACCTGGCTAATTACTCACCTTTACACAATACTGTCTCATGCTTGTAATCTTTGCCGAAGAAACCTTGCGCAGCTCACCTATTTCCTTGCCAGTGAGTTAACGCAGGCAGGGCAAAGCTTCACAAGTACAAGTGCCTATAACCTCAATCCATCTATCACATCTGAAAAACCTTTCCATTCAGCAGTCTCACTTATACACGTGAGAGGAATTGATCCCTTCTTTTAAATTCATGCATACACCTGGAGGGGAACTAACTCCTCCTTTTAGTATACCATCTTCACTCATTCCAAGGTGATGAGAAAAGGAAACCCTGCATGTATTTTAACCCTCACAGGTAACCTGACTGCAGTCTTATTATCTGATAACCTTTATCCTCCATCCCACTACCCTTTACCTGTATCATTCTCAAAGAATCACAATAACACAGTAGTTCTGAGAGAATCTCTGCTAAATGCTCTGTCGCTATGACAAGCAACAGACAATCCCAAGAAAAGTGTGTGTTAAGGTCAGGCAGTACCAACAATTTTAAAGTAAAGAACACAACATATTATAATTTGTGAACATATTTAGAAAACTGGAGAAATATACAGGGAGAAAAAAGAAACCAAGATCATTCAAATAGAATAACAGGACATCTAGTTTTGCCTTCAGTTGTTGTCACTTTTTTGCAAGTTAAAAGGCTGGAAGCTTTACACAAGCATGGCTCCAGGACTCCAGGGGGCATATTAACAAGGCCCGGCGATAAATATCGCAAAGCGCGCTTAGCGCATGCATATTTATCGCCGGCTATCTCTGTAATTTATCGCCCGGTTAGCGCGTTATCAACAACGCGCATCGCCGAGGCGATAAAATTCCAGAGATAGTGTGGATATCGCCGTTTTCCATGGTGGAAAACGGCGATATCCTAGATGATAGGGCCTGTGGTCTTAGCCACAGAATCCACCCCCATGTTAAGTATGCCTTAGTCAGGAATTTAACAGACGTTAAATTCCTGCGTTAAAGCATACTAACGCGATTTAAAAATTCGCTAACCCTCCTTGATAATATCGCGAAGCTGCCTTCGCGATATTATCCCTGTTTGGTTTCACAGCCACGCCTACTTTGCATCTCATTAGCGATGCAAAGTTAGGCGTGCTGGGAACGGGTGCTAAGTCAGCAAAACACGCAATAGCGTGTCTTTGCCGATAAGGCAATGAAATTATCGCCGCTTTTCGCCCGAAAACGGACGCAAAAGCGGCGATAATTTCATATCGCCGCCTTGTTAATATGCCCCCAGATATCTACATTGCGAGAGCTAACTGAACCTGTTTTCAGCGTGACAAAAAACTGAAAGTGAGACATGCGTGTTTTTTGCCTGCATAAGGTGAGAACTTCCTGGACAAGCCATAGTACATTGTCCCAGTACCCAGGAGGTTGAGAAAAGTCACACTATTCTCCAACAGTCGGGAAAGACCCTTCTTGTCAGTACTGCAGCCCCAGTACTCTGTAGCATTCAGTACTCTGTGGTCAACTGAATCTTCTTGGATGGAGGAGCCTTTCTGCTTTTTGTGAACTTGTAGGAGGTAGACAGGAGATCATCTCTTGACTTTTTGAAAGCAGATCCCATCCCTGAGTGCCAGAAAAAGTCTGAAGTCCTTGAGTGACTCCTCTTCTTTCAGCAGGAGTCAGGAATCATCTTCCAGCAGGGCCTTCTTCAGATTGAATCTCTCCAGGTCCAGAAATGTTTTTTCTGGGGGGGGGTTGAGGTGTAAGAAGCCAGTGATTGAAGAAATTCTACCACACAATCCTACTATCTTCTTGCTGTTACTCATCTCCTTTTGAAGCACTTATTTCTGCCCTGCTGTCTAATTACCCAGGAACTGCTATTTCAGTATGGCAGAGTCCGATTACAAGCAAAAAGAGGGCTCAAAAAAGGCAAAAAATCTAGGGTTACCAGGCAGAAAAGGAGTATTTGCTATTGTGTTCAGTCCATTGTTAAATTTGAGAGAAAGATTGCTTGACCCGAGGGATTGAGACATGTCCGTTTGATGAGTTGTGCGGGTTTATCTCAATCTGTTGGTGACATTTTTAATTGCCTAGACCAAACTATGCTGAATAAAAAAGGTGATGTAGACTGCTGAACGTTTCATGATACATTTGGAACAACCTACATTATCGGAAGAAACATGATATTAATTGATGCATGTCTCTACCACCCCTCCAAACATTCAATTTAAAGTGTGTGTAAAGCAGTTTTTACAGCACAGCAGCCATAGCATTTCATACATCTCTCTTACACACACAATATCAGGCTCAGCATAGCAGCTTTGCAAGATTCTCCCACAAGTACTGATGAGAAAGGGCACAGTCAGGTGTAGTACAAGCTCCCTAACATGCAATGAACAGTTACAATATAGGGAGCACCAGTGCAAGAAGGGCACAGCAGTCATTAGCACTCCATGTCTCACTGCAAGAGAGCTAAAGAGGTTGAGGGGTCCATTCCTCCCTTGTTATGACCATCTTACTACCAAATCAGGTGTTGGTCTCATAGACCGTCAGCCACCCCTTAAAGATGCTTAGGAAATCTATGTTATCCCAAGCTAGACATCAGTGACAATATGTCAGAGACTTTGCCAGCCCTAAGAAACTCTTAGCAAGCCCTTAGTGTTTCAGACTCCTTCCACCACTACTCATGCAATTGTTCCCCTCCTTGTATAACCAGTAGGTCACTTGTTCCTATCCTGGGAAATGGCTCATTATGTTAGGCTCTTACTTTAAACATTTACATGTATTCTGCTTTGCCCTTGCATGACAAATAAAAATGTGTATTTTTCAGACAGTGATAAAATTAGTTGGTTAATAATATTTAGACTTCTAATACGAGTTCCTCATGAAAGCCGTTGGGAGACAGGAGAAGTGGAATTAACAATTGTAGATACAATCTTCTCATTTGTTAGTGGAGATTGCATGTTAACCTTCTAGCAATGGGGAATAACCTGCCATAACTGAAATTACTGGTTCATTTTGTGCAGGTTTTCCCTGCTTATGAGGAGCACACATGCATACACACAAGAATCCGTACTGACCCCCACCTCACCTCTTACCTAGGTTGTGAAAGGACAGGCATGTTTCACCTGATCAATAGCATTTTCTAGGGCCCAGCTGTAAATGTCCCATGAGCCTGCTTTTCAACTATCACAGCTCCTCATAAAAATTCCTAGACACAAATACAGAGTGGGCTTGGGAGTAGGAAAGAGGGCTATGCCTTTTGCTTTTCTAATCTGTGCCCAGCAGGAAGGATACCCTCTAAAGTAGCAAGAGACATTGCTTGTAGCCATGATGATTTATTGCTTCCAGGGACCACCAGGGGGACACTACCCACAGTTTAAAGACCACTGGCCTAGAGGGAATTCATGGAGCATCCCTACAATTAATAAGCCAATTTATCTCATTGTTGATGCCCCTTGCTTGTGAAGTTGCTCAGAGATCTACAGTCTCACTCTTTCTTTTATTTGGCTGGAGGAATGTACCCATAGTCTATGATGTTAAATTTATGCTGATGACACCCAGATCCTGATTGAGTAGTGGGAGATATCTTAAATATGACTGAGGGCCTCGTAGTCGCAACATTTTTTCAAATTGTTTTTATTTTTTTAATCTGATCTCATTCACCTCTTGCAATAAAACCCCTCTTTCGTGTGCCCCTCATTCCAACTCTGAGAGTCTGGTGTCATGGTCTCACAAACTGAGGATTTAGGCAGTTTCTGAAAGAACTCAAACATTGGCTGGGTATCAAACTCGGAAGTCAGGTGTAATCATAGGATGTATTGGTCGCCCTTATACTCTTGACTAAGAAGTCACGTAGTTGGTCAGTGTTGAAAAATACATGAGGATTAACTAATGGAAACCTTTATCATTGATCCAGGTAGACACTGGTAGCCACATATTCAGTCTCGTGTCAGAACGGTCATTTGTGTTGATCTCAAATGTGCACTTCACAGAGACCACCCATTCCGCTCTAATGGAAGATGACTTGAGCAACCACTTCTTCCAAATTACTATCCTTCCTAGAAGAAGCAGGTAGCACAGGAGCTTAGTTTTATTTTTACCTATGGATGCTAGTTGGTCCAAACAACCAAATATGATAAGTGTGAGGCTTACCTTCATTCGATTCAAAGAATATTTGTTAACGTCTTACCCATATCTTCCCAGTAAGATCGTATCACTGGACAATGCAGAAACAAGTGGATGTCATATTCTCTCTCAGCTCCAAACTTCATACATTTGACATTAGTCCTTATCACCATCTTCTCCATGATATAGGGGTTTTGATACGCCCTGTGCATAGTAAAAAATGGTTCCTTCTCAGAAAAACATGTCTCAATGTATATAATGCTATTGTTGATACTTGCCATTTATCCTGTCTCTGGTGTTGGCAAGGCTTCATCCCAAAGCTCCACAGAAAGTGTGACGTCCTCATCGACTGCGTTCAGAATTGACCAATACCAGATGGATATTTTTCTTTTCCTTGGGTATTGTTTCCAATATCAGGAGTTCTTTAGGTATAATGGCTAAGAAAAAAATGTAGCTCTTTATGCGGATGACCTATCTACATCCAATTTAGATATGGCGCTGCCAGCTGTAGGAAAGTTGACGTAGAAATTTGGGGGATTATGAGGATATTTGGTAAATTCTCTAAAAACAGAGATTATGGTTTGGAACTCTCTGAGTCAGAGTAAGCAAATTAAGAAGGAATTGAGTTATTTAGGGATCAGAATTATCTTGATAAGATAGCAGAAACAAATTTTAAAATACCACAGACAGATTGCTAATGGTGTGGGCCTACCACCCATTAACCATCTTCGGTAGAATGAATTTGAAAATCGTCTATCCTCCCAAAGTTTACTGTTCTCTTTAACTCCATACACCTTTCCTTTAAAAAGGCCTGGTTAGACAAACATAGAGGAAAAGCTCAAGCTTCATTTGGGCCTCTAAATGGGTGAGGATATTGTTGAAAAAGCTACATAGGAAGAAAGACAAGGTGGGCTCATCTCTAACTACATTTCATTAATATGCATGTGTGGGCCTTTCAACTACAAAACTATAAAATGTTATGCTGTACTCTTCTGAGATGGGGGTGTTATTTTTAGCAATGCTGAAATATATCAAATTGGGGAACCCACGCTTTCTTTACAAATTTGGTAACAAATGGTTAGTCTGAACGTTTTGAGAGCTGCAGCCTTATTATGGGCTCAGAATAGAAAAGCCATAGGCTTACCATATTATAGTGACCACGCCCCAATATGGGATTCACTAGGCACCCAAAAATGTCTGGAGGACATCTTGGTCAGCCGTTTGAAACAGCCGGGATATACAGTTGGATACAATGATGATGATGAACAAGATTTATAAAGCGCACAGCTTCTCTGAGGAGTGTCCTCGCACTCCTGAACAATGGTATAACATAAGACTGAGTGAAGAGCCAAGTTTTTCACTTTTTCCTGAAGGTCTGCTCTGAGCTAGCAAGACAAAGGTCCACAGGCAGTTTATTGCACTCAGCGGGCCAAGAAAGGAGAAAGAACGCCCCCCTGCCCGGTAGATTCTTGAAACCAAAGCAAGGGATTTGTTGGAAGACTGCAACTTCCCTGCAAGGCAGTACATGTGAATTCTGGTACCCAGATATCTAGGGCCTATCTATTAAAAGGCTCTATAGATAATAGCCAGCACCTTCAACACAATTTGTTTCTTCACAAGGAACCAATGTAACGTATGAAGGTAAGTTGAGATCCAAGATCTCAAAGGCAGATTGCGGAGAAGTCGTTCTGCCGCATTCTGGACCACCTGAAGTTTCTTAATAACATAGTCAGGAAGACCAAGTAGAGAAAATTTATGTAGTCCAGCCTAGATGTAATGAAGGCTTGGACAGGCATTTTCTTGGACGGACCAGACAGAAGACACCAGAAACGTTTTTTGGCACCAGGTAAGTCAAACCCTTCCCTACCATGAACCTGACATGAGGCTGAAAAGATAACTGGTTGTCGAATGTGACCTCTAGATTCCTAGCTACAACTCTTTAAAGAAACAGAGGAGGCGCTCCATTCGGCCAACAGTCTATCCAGTTAGAAGGCACATACTTGCAGAAAAAAAGGATTTTTGTCTTATCGGCATTGCACATTAGTTGATGCTGATGCATCCAGGAGAACACCATAGATAGACATGGTTTGATTGAGGCTGGGGCAAAGTCTTCGACTTTCTCAGTGGAAAAGAGAAGTTGTGTGTCATCCACATAATATATAATCTTGGCTCCAAAAGATTCAACTAGATAGGCAAGAGTGGTAAGGTAGATATTGAACAAGGTGAGACTTAAAGCCAAACTTTGTGGGACCTCAACTCTCATAGCAAGTTGGAGACAACTTGTGTAGGAAGGTAGGCTCTTGTCTTGGAAGGAATTGGGTAAAGTGACTGGTGGGAAGCTGTTGAGGTATAAATTCTACTAGCTGAGGAGTTGGTTCCAAACCTCATATGCCAAGGGCTCCTGCATGAACTCCCTACAAAACCTGTCACAGCATTGAGTAAAGGTAAACTGACTCTGATTTAACATAGAAAAAGCTGAGGTCTTGCTACTTGGCTTTCAAGAGTCAATGGCCCACGAACTACAAATCCTGTTCTTCCTTGAGGTCTTTCTATTTCCAATAACTCCACTTTTTGGCAAAGTGAGATTAAGTGATTTGCCTAGAATCACAGAATGTTGAGCCAACCCTGGGGCTCAACCCTAATTCCCTAGTTTAGAAGTTGGCAGCTCTGGCAGTTAACCACAGGTCCAACCAGCTTTGACCATCATACAGTATTACAGCAAGCTGTGGTACTATCATGGCCATACGTCTCTATGTGGGTGTCACAGATGAAGAAGGAGCAAGCAGTGCAAAACCATGTGATTAGTGTCATATTTGCATTTTGCATATTTGATTATATTACTGAAGCCAAAAAAAGGCAGGCTGGATAAAAGTTCACTCAATGATAGCAATGAGAGTTCTTTTCCTGAACTAGAAATCCCAACACGGGATTATAGCAAGGCATCTGTCTAAATTGTTTTCACTGTATCACCCAGTTAGACAGTTGTGCTGCTCAGTTGATTGTCTATTGCAATCAAAAGAATTAGCATTTAAAAAACCTTAGAAATTAACTGAAAAAAAACAAAGTTTACTTGGACGTTATAGTTAGGGTCAGATTTTACTCATACAAAACCAGAGAAATTCAGCCATTATAGTTACCTGAGTTAAATATAACTTGCGCCCCCACAATACACTGCTTATGACCTCACATATTACATCACTCATGACATGCTCAGTGATATCACTCATGACATCACTCATGACATCTCAAATGACATCACTGATGACACCATCCAGTGACTGTAAATATTTTTAAAAAGTTAATGAGTGTTAAATATATATATCAAAGTATTTTGGTAAAGCAGTGGGTGTATGGGTGCCTGTATGGATGATTCAGTGCGTGCGTGACTGACTGACTGTATAAGTGATTGATTAGGTGTCTCAGGGAATATATGGGTGAGTGACTAGGCTGTGTGAATGTCTGTATCAGTCTGTCAGTTGGTGTCTAAGTAGCTGTATGGGTTGGTGAGTGGATACGATGTGGCTCCATGGGTGATTGATTGGTTGTCTGAGTACCTGTGTGAGTATATGAGTGTCTGTGTGGGTGAGGGGGGTGTGACTGGCTGCATGGATGAGTGAGTGGGTGAGTCAGTGGCTGTATGGGTTAGTGAGTGTATGTGTGAGGGGCTGTATGTGTGAGTGAGTGTGTGTATGGCTGTGTGGGTGAGTGAATGTATCAGTGATATAGGGGTGAGTACCTGGGTATGTGAAAGGCAGTATAGGTGAGCAATGGGGTATGTGAGTGACTGGGTGAATGTGAGAGTGGCTATATGGGTGAGTGCATGTGTCTGTCACTGACTGTATAGGAGAGTAAATATGTGTTACTATTTGTATGAGTAAGTGGGTGTGTATGTAACTGTATGGGTGAGTAAGTAGCTGTGTGATTGAGTAGTTGTGTGAGTAGCTCTATGGGTGACTAACTCAGTGTCTGAGTGGCTGTATGGGTGTGTGAGTGAATGTGTGTACTGATCTATGAATCAGTGAGTAGCTGTGAAAGTACTGGTGTAGGTGTGTGAATGGGTTAGGTGTGTGAATGGGTTTGAGAATGGTAGTGTTGAAGTTGGAATGGGTATATGAAAGGTTATGTGGGGGTATGAGTGGATGCATCAAAGATTCTGTGCATGATGTCATCAGTGATGTCACTGACAATGTCTTGAGTGATGTAATATGTGAGGTCATAAGCAGCGCATTGCGGAGGAGTGAGTTATAGTTAGCTCAGCTAACTATAACGGCTAAATTTCACTGGTTTTGTACTAGTGAAGTCTGACACTAACTTTAACATCCTTGTAACCTTTGTTTTTTTAGTGAATTTCAAAGGTTTTTTAATTCTATTTGCTTACTATAACGTCCCTGTGCCTTTGGTTTTTTCAGTTAATTTCTAAGGTTTTTTAAATGCTAATTCCTAACTATAACGTCCCTGTAACGTTTGTTTTTTTCAGTGAATTTCTAAGACTTTTCAACCAGCAGTTGAGTTTGCAGAGTGGTGGAGAAAGGGGATTGGGCCTCTGACCACCTCTCAGGAATCCTGCTGTGTAGGACTTACAGGAGGTATCAGGAGGGCTTCTTGGCCCCCAAGGTTCCTCAGGAGTAAAATGAACGTCATGTCCCAACTAGTAGTGCACCACGAGCCGCATTTGCAGAGTGGTGGAGAAAGGGGGTGTGGCATCCGAAGACCTCTTAGTAATCCCGCTGTGTGGGACTTACTGGAGATACCAGGAAGGGGTAGTTGGCCCCCAAGGGCCAAGTGTAGTTGCCCCCTGCAGTAAGTACCACACAGTGGGATTGCTGAGACCTGATAGGAGGCCACGCCCCTTTTCTCTACCACTCTGAAAACACACCTCCTGGCGAATTACTAGAAGGGGGATAAAGTCCCCATGGCTATTGAGGCTCCTTGGGGGCCAACTAACCCTCCTGTTACTTCCAGCAAGTCACACACAAGCAAGTCACACACTATGGGCTTGCTGAGAGGTTTTCAGTGACCACGCCCCTTTCTCCACCACTTTACAAAAGCACCTCCTAGCGCTCTACTAGTTGGTGGTTCTTGAAGGTCCTTGGGGGCTAACTAGCCCTCCTGTTACCTCCAGTGACTCCAACACAGCTGGATTGCTGAGAGGTGGTCAGAGACCACACCCCCTTTCTCCACCACTCTGCAAATGTGCCTCCTGGCACACTCCTGGTTGGGGAAAGAAGTCCACTTTAGAACTGAGGACCTCAGGAGGCAAGGGGACCTAATCCCCCACCAGCAGTGCACCGAGAGGCACGTTTTCAGAGTGGTGAAGAAAGGGGGTGTGGCCTCCAACCACCTCTCAGCAATCCTACTGTGTGTGGCTTACTGGAGGTAACATGAAACATGAATCCTTGTTGGCCCCTAAGGACCCTCACCAGTGAAGGGGACTTCATCTGCCAAACAGCAGTGCACCAGATGGTGGTTTGCAGAGTGGTGGAGAAAGGGGGTGGGTCTCCGGGCGAGGTGCTGGGTTTTTTTGTCCAATTTTTAGGAACGGGGATGATGCCCCCTTCCCTAAGCTGTTTTGGGCCCCGGTGACCCAATCCCCTAGGACCTGCCCCCTTTTCAAATTCTCCTTTTTTTTTTTTTTTAAAAAGGGAGGGGGGATGTGCGCCCCCCTTAGGCTGATTTTGGCCCGGACCCATCCTGTGAAGCCTGACCTTTCTTTTTATTTTTAAATAGAGGAAGGGGGGCCATGCGGTACCCCTCCTGAGGACAATTTTGGCCCAGGGACCCCATCCCCCTGGCCAGGCCGTCATACTTTTTTTTAAATGGGGAGGGGGGCCAGCGCAGCCCCCCTCCCCGGGCCTATTTTGTGCCCAGGGACCTCATCCCCCAAGGCCAGGCCACTTCGTTGGGGACCGCAGAGAGAGCCTGAAGTCCCCTGTGGTCCCTGCCAGATTCCCGCTGCCGGCACTGCTCTGGCACCCAGGAAGCTGCTCCCTGGATCCCGAAGCAATGTCTGTTTTACTGCTCGCTTGACAGCAGGTAGGGAAACATACACTTGCTCTGCTTTCAATAAGCGAGAGCATTTTTGCTCTCGCTTCCTGAAATCAGAGAGTTTGCTATGGCTTGGCGGGAGCCATGCTCTCGCCAAGTTATAGCAAACTGCAATGTCCCATACTGGTGGCTCCAGTATAATTGCTGGAGCCAGCCCTGGGCCATGTAGGGCTCCATGAGGGGGGCCCCCCTCCAATGCTACGTAGGCCCGGGGGGGCGGTAGTCCACAACAGACAACCTTTATTGTTGTCTGTTTGTGCTCCATGGGTCCCGCTCCTATATTTTCATTAAGCCCCCAGGAGCTGGCACACCTGGGGGCCTACAAATAACGAAGTGCGGGAGTCCTGCTTTGTTTTTTTTTCCATTTCAGTGGGAGTGCAGATCCAGCACGACTCCCGCTGAATTTTTTGGCATTGGGCTCCCTGGGGGTCCCCCTCAGAAGGCCTATGGGGGTCTGGATGTTTCTACCCTGCCCCCTTTTCTTTTTTTAACTTTTTCTTGTGACTCGGTTCAACTGAGTCACAAGATGGCTGCCAACACTTCCTGGTTTGAAGTGTTGGCAGCCAATCAGATCTCAGGCACGAGATCTGAGTGTTAGAAGATCCTTCTCGTCCCTTAATATACAACTGGGATTTTTTTTAATTTCTCCCCAACTACTGAATGGATTTACACCATTTAACAGAAAGTTAGCTTTTTGGACCAAGAGCTACCATTCTGCCAAATTTGGTGTAATTCCGTTCAGCAGTAAGGGCTGTAGCCATGTCTAAAGTTTCCTATGGAAATTAGCATGGAGAAAAAGCATTTTGGGACACCCCCTGTTTCTCTGCCGCCCCTTAACGGATCACCCCGAAAATGTCAAGACAGCAGCTGAAGAGAGCATGAAACTAGTTTTGAAAATTTCAGGAAGATTCATCAAACGACGCCAAAGTTATTGGCAAATGGAAAATACATCCTAACTATAACTACCTACTGGTGACTGCCAGTACGTAATATAGATAGATAGATAGATAGATAGATAGATAGATAGATAGATAGATAGATAGATAGATAGATAGATGTATATACATATAGAGCGCGCATAGCAGAATCTAAGAAATGGTGGGAAATGACATCATTGACAAGATATATAGAATGCAAATGGATACCACGTGGCCTACGTATCTTTGTAATGCCAACCTTTGAGGATATGGACACAGATCTATTTGAAGAATGGAGATCAAACACAGAGGGTTGCTCCTTCAAATTGATGGAAACGCTTGTAACACATGCTAAACACCGTATGGAGGAACAAACTATGATCATTGACTCTATTTTGAAGGAGATCGAACACATGAGAGCACAAGAGGAAACGAGATAATTACTGAAAAAGATGGAAGAATGGATTGAAAAACATGAGGAAGAAACTCAAATGCGTAAAGCCCACAAACTCAATAGAGATAGACCGGATTATAAGTTTGGCAGGATTTACATGTTTGCAAAGAAATATGAACCATTTAGAGGAAAGGAAAACTTGAATATGAGAGAACAAGCGACAGTGGAAACCAGTGATACTGATGCCAGCTTGGAACCCGGTTCCTCTGCTGATGAAGGTCTAAGAGAGAAATTGGATTTTCACGAGGAAATGATGTTGTTGAGAATGGTGACGTCTCAGAGAGGTCGAGGGCAGAATCGAGGCCGGGAGCAAGGCACTGTAAAATGAGGAGGGGCAAGAGGAAAGGGAAAAGGAAAGGGGAAACAGACAATGGAATCCGAGGATTAATCCCCTTATGTGATGAGATGGGAGAAGAAGCAGACACCATTATAAACATCTCAGGTATTCCTTTATCATCAGACCAAACAAAGATCTTAAATTTCAGCCTAAGCTTTTGCCCATCAGTGAACCCTGATTTTGTGAATTTAAGAGTTGAAGTTTAGAAAATTCACGAGGAAACTGAAGCTACATAAACACTTTGCAATGAAGAACACAAGATCCCCCAGTAACACCATGGAGCTGGATCAATCAACTGCCCAATTCACTATTTGGGACATCCCTGAGATCATGGAAATTGATAGCTTGGACAGGAGATAGCAGTGGATCTTCTCAGACAGTGACTCACATGGATGTTTTAGAACTAGAACGAATGGGGTTCTCGACAAATCAGACTATTGAGAGTGGCTTGAGGCCAACAAGTACGTTTATGCCACAGTTACCAACTGGCAATCTGGTGGATATATTTCATGAGCTCCTAACTGAGGACATCAAATGAATGAGGACAGCTACACGCCGGATTCATAATAACAACTTTACTTCAACAGACTGGCAGGAATTGAATGCTTTAAGAAAAAACGAGTCTATCATCTTGAAGTCCTCAGACAAAGGAGGAAACATAGTAGTAATGAGCATTGATCAATACACCAGAGAACTGATCAGACAACTGAAAGGCAAGGACCACTATGAAGAACTAAAGAGTAACCCCTTTGAGAGTCATCAAAGAGCTTATCATGATACGCTAAAAAGCTGGAATGAGGAGGGCCTACTGTCTAAAGAGGAATATCATTATTTGAAAGTTGATTTCCCAAGGATACCTGTTATATACTGTCTCCCAAAGATTCACAAAAATCTTAATAATCCTCCTGGGAGGCCGATCATGAGTATTATTGAATCATTATTAGAGAACAGCTCTAGATTTGTTTTTATGCAACTATATTACCAGTTTACCATCTTACATACAGGACACAAATGATTTTTTTGCACAAAATCTTTGATATCCCCTGGCGTGATACCTACTTATGGTTACCATGGATATTTGCTCTCTATACACCTCAATTTCTCACGAACATGGAATTGAAGCCTGAAGTGGTAAAAGGCTTTGGCCATTTTACAGCTCGGCATGGATAGCACTGTGCTAGTTCTATGCTTAAAAACGTTGCTGTAGAAATGGCAAAAGACTTTGTCCCTTTCTATCTCGGCGTGCATGGCACTGTGCTGATCCTATGCTTAAAGACTTTAATAAAAAAGCAGACATTTGAGGTTAGCAGATCTAGAGTGTCGCTGGTGTTGGGGGTGCACTATAAAGGAGCTGCTTTCCACCTAAACTTGAGAACTACCCAGAGTTTTCTGCTTCTTTTTTGTATATATATATATATATATATATATATATATATGTATATATATATATAGAAAGACACAGTCCTGGCTCACCACATCCACCAGTATGGGAAAAGCAGGTACGGACCACAGCGTGTAGATTTGTAAAGTTGCAGTGCTTTATTTGCAGAAATAAAATTCAAAAATCATCCATTCGATTGTTAGCAAGTGCCTAGCATGATGTGTTTTGACCGCGTTTGCACGGTCTTGATCACATGACGCGCTGGTCAAATCACAGTCATTAAATAGTGAACACATCCTTGGTTGAAAACTCTCAACCACACCCCTGAGCAATAGAGCTGGACAAAAGACTTTGACATAGATGTAGATCGTATATATCTATACAATAAATACCGTGATTTATATGTAAAAACAAGTATGATTGATGAGGATAAAACAAACATGGTAAAAAGCTGTAGAAACATGATAAAAGGCACATAAATACAAAATATATTGAAATATGACCATAGTGGTAAATATGCCAAAACCTGAAATTAATCCACAGAAATACCAGAGATTTGTAATCATTTATACCTCCTTCATGTTGTCAAGTACTGATGTTCTACTATTGCACACTCTCAAGAAAAGTGCTAATAATAAAGTGCGAGTGCAAATTTGTGCAAATAACAAGAATGTGCAAAATATAAATTAATAAATGACATTATGGTACAGCGAAGCCTAGGTGTGCCACTTCATACGGCATTAAAGTGCAAGTGCACTATAGACATATGGATGAGTGCATTCAACTTGTTGCATCAGTAAAAACATATAAATGAGTATATATATATACACATCAAAACAGGAACAGTACATGTAAAAACCGGGAAGACAAATAGCAAAAAAGCTAAAAACAGATCCAATTGAGCCAAACCCAAATATCGCAGGACTAGAGGAAGTTATATAGATCTTCCCCCATATTAAGACCATTGGGCATCCTTGTATCTAATTACAGGATAAAATAGGACTCAAGCTGGCGTAGTTGTTTCTCCCGATTGCCGCCTCGAATAGATTTGGCAACTGACCCTATCACAAAGTATTTCATGACATTCAGATTATTATTGTGGACAAGTTTCAAATGACGAGCAACTGGGATATTCGGGTCTGCGTTCACCACAGCGCGTAAATGTTGGAGTATCCTGTTGTACACTTGGAGCTTAGTGCTCCCAACATTTTTCAATTGACAGTACATTCCAATACATAGACTGCATAGTCAGTCCAACAGGTGTAGTGACCCTGGATCTTAGTAGGTTTAGCATCAATCGCTGTGGTGTATTCGGTGGTATTGACCCCGAATTTGCACGCTCGACATGAGCTACACTTGAAGAAACCTGTCTTAGATGATAACCACATAACCGTCGAGCTAACTTCAGGACTACTTTTAACAAGTGTGTCTCTCATAGAGGGAGCGTGCCTGAATGTCAGCGAAGGAAGCTTAGGCAAGTTCTGGGACAAGGTCATGTCTGACAGAACTATAGGCCAATGTGTGTAAATGATCTTCCTGATCTGTTTTTCTTGTCGACTGTATGTGGTTATCAATCTGATTTCATCTGGCGAGCCAGTCTCATGAGTAGAACTTTCGGGTATGGGGATGATGTTGATGGCATTACCTTGAAGGCATGCTTCCCTAGTGTGACTGTTAGCATTCTTTATGGCTGTATTCAATTCTTTACTTTTGTAACCCCGTGCAATGAAACGCTGAAAAGCTTCAGTCTGGCAAGAACTGAGATCTTTTTCTGAACTGCAAATCCTCCGGATTCGCAAAAACTCCCCATAGGGAATGCTCCGGATAAGGTGATTAGGATGGGAGCTTCTGGCATGTAGAATAGAGTTGCCAGCAGTACTCTTTCTGTGGAGTTTAGTGTGTATTATGCTATCCTCGATATACAATTCAACATCGAAAAATTGCACACGTTCACTGCTAATGTGTGCAGTGAAATTCAGGTTAAGCGTGTTGATGTTGATGGCATTGACAAACATTTCAGTGGATTCCATAGTACCTCTCCACACCACACACACATCATCTATGAACCTCCACCAGTGTAGAACATGAGTGTCGTACATAGCTTTGTGGTGATTTCTGAGGACATGCTCCTCCCACCAGCCTACGTGTAAACACGCATAGCTGGGAGAGAAGCATGCCCCCATCACCACCCCACGAAGCTGTTGGTAAACCTCCTTGTTAAACAAGAAATAATTATTCATCAAACAGGTCTCAATCATTTTCAAAATCATTAAATTGTGCTCGTACAAATGAATACTCTGCTTGCCCAAAAAAAATCTAATCGGCTCAATTCCATCAGTATGGTGTATACTTGTATATAGTGTAGTGATGTCCATAACAATTAACAAACAATCACTCTCCCACTTGATGGTTTGGAGTTTAGATAAAAAGTGGCCGGTGTCTTTGATGAAAGATGGGCGACTTACTACGAAGTCATGTAAGAAATAGTCTACATATTTTGACATAGGTTCTAAAAGACTTCGTTGAGCAGATACTATAGGTCTCCCTGGAACCGGTGTTATATTTTTGTGAACTTTTGGAATGAAATATAACATGGGAATTATCGGATGATCATTTTTTAAAAAGCAGAATTCATTTTTACTTAGGAGGCCCATACGCTTCCACTGGGCTAAATCCTTGAAAATCATGTCTTTGACTTGTCTGAGATCTTGAAAAGAGGCTTTTCTATAGCAAGCTGCATCATTCAAATGACAAAAGGCTTCTTCCATATACAAATCCTTGGGCCACAGCACTATGTTGCCCCCTTTGTCTGCCTGATTGACAATTAAGTCATTGTTATCTCGAAGCTAGCCCATCAGATTTGAATACTGTATTTCCAAATGCTCTCTTCGATGGTTTCTGCGAATGACGGTTCTATTAAATTTTTTAAGTTCCTCAAAGACACAGTCACTGAACACGTCAATTGCGTCTTTTGGCATTACTGGAATGAAAGTAGAGGACGGACGAAAGGGACTATTGATGGTGCTACTACAATTGATGCCAACTTCCAACAGATCACTTTGTGTTGAACTAGGAGTCTCAACATCATCCCTGGCCAATGAGTGTAACGGCCTCAGTGTATTAATGTCAGTCACCTGTAGAATAGAAGGAGTCATATTGGTTTGTCTTGCACTAGTGGTGGCTTCAGTTGAATTCTTAAGTTTGTAAAATTTGAGGAGTTTCAGTTTCCGTATGAATTTGAAAACGTCCACTCTTGACTGAACGTATTTAAAGCTGTTGGTAGGGCAAAAAGAAAGACCAAGAGAAAGCAGTTGAATTTCGGCAGTTGTCATGACAATAACAGAAAGATTTATGACGGTATTATCAGTGCTGTTTACTGTTGAGACCATTTCTTGGCTCTCGATCCTCTGCCTCTGTTGTTGCCTCCGGAGTTTGCGCCTTTGCCTCCTACACTGGTTTCTCCTTCGCTTTGTTTGTTCAGGGGATTGCGTGGCCGTAGGGTCTGGCGCCGATCTTGTCGTAAAAAATTCAGCTCCTCAGCTGGTGTGAAATTCGTTGTCATCGGCATTTGTGCATGAGGACCAATTTCTCTATTGTAATCAGATTCACTACTACTGAGCGCCGAACTCGCTTCAGAGCTAGAGATTTCCTGACCAGAACGAGCTGGAATCTGGACAGCTGGTGTTTTAGTAGCCAAGGCTTGCCGTTTAACAGTGTTGAACTTCTTTGAGAAGGTAAACACCCTGCCCGTCTCATAATCTTTCTTGTCCTTTGGGAATTTAAAATTTTTTCGTGCTTTTATGGTGTCTTCATGTTTTTTGAGACGAGCCTCAATTTCCTCACGTCCTTTCTTTATCTGTTCTTTTTGTTCGTGTGCTTCCAACAGACCGTTCACTTTATCAATTTCTTTGAGGATCTCTGCTCTGTCTATTTCTGCATATTTTATGAGGATTGACACCATATTCATTGAGGCTTCTAAGTTGTTGGTGGCCCACTCCTTCAGCATTGATGGATTTGGATTCTCGAAAGTGGGCGCTATCATGACCCTTAATCCACCCGGAATCCTGTTGACATCTCTATATTTTTCAAGAGATTTTTTCTCCCACCATTTCGTTAATTCAGTTCTAAGTAGTTTCTCCAGGTTTTTTAACAATGATTTAACATTACTGTTTTGGTTTGTGCTGGTTCCAATTTGCACTTCATCAACGTCAGGTAAATTAAGAAATAAGGCTTCTGCCGCGGCTTCGCGGTCCCGCAGCGCGTCAGCTGAAGACATGATTGATGCAAATTATGCAATTTTATTTACACACAACGGTGCTTGTTATATTCTTGAAAGCACTTGATCAACATATACAATCTCTCCACCCGCAAATGTCAGCATGGGAGTGCCCAACCGGCTTACCGCTGGAGGATCCGCTCGGCTCGTTGGTGTCCTCTGACTCCCCGGGTGCCGCCAAATACTCCTTTGGATCGCCGTTTCACCAATCCATGTAATCATGACTGCGGGGGGAAAACTCGGATAATACTCCTTCCGGGTAGACCACAATTTGCTTCCGCTATGACGGCTGCACGCCGGTTTGCCACAGATTGGAAAGAGGGTCCGCAATGCCGGAGACAGCCGTACTCCGACAAATTAAAATGGAAAGACACAGTCCTGGCTCACCACATCCACCGGTACGGGAAAAGCAGGTACGGACCACAGCGTGTAGATTTGTAAAGTTGCAGTGCTTTATTTGCAGAAATAAAATTCAAAAAGCATCCATTCGATTGTTGCAAGTGCGCAGCATGACGCGTTTCGACCGCGTTTCCACGGTCTTGATCACATGACGCACTGGGCAAATCACAGTCATTAAATAGTGAACACATCCTTGGTTGAAAACTCTCAACTACACCCCTGAGCAATAGAGCTGGACAAAAGACTTTGACATAGATGTAGATCGTACATATCTACACAATAAATACCGTGATTTATATGTAAAAACAAGTATGATTGATGAGGATAAAACAAAAATGGTAAAAAGCTGTAGAAACAGGATAAAAGGCACATAAATACCATGGGGCCGATTCACAGAACTAACTTAAGACAAAATCCTAAACTTACTACCATTTTGGTATTCACAGAAGGCACTTACTCATTTTGGTATTCACAGAAGGCACTTACTTACTCATTTTTAAGTAACTTACTCATTTTGGTATTCACAGAAGGCACTTACTCATTGATGAGTAAGTGCCTTCTGTGAATACCAAAATGAGTAAGTTACACAAAATGAGTAAGTTACTCAAAATGAGTAAGTTACTCATTTTAGTATTCACAGAAGGCACTTACTCATCAATGAGTAAGTGCCTTCTGTGAATACCAAAATGAGTAAGTTACGCAAAATGAGTAAGTTACTCAAAATGAGTAAGTTACTCAAAATGAGTAAGTAAGTGCCTTCTGTGAATACCAAAATGAGTAAGTGCCTTCTGTGAATACCAAAATGGTACTAAGTTTAGGATTTTGTCTTAAGTTAGTTCTGTGAATCAGGCCCAAAATGTATTGAAATATGACCATAGTGGTAAATATGCCAAAACCTGAAATTAATCCACAGAAATACCAGAGATTTGTAATCATTTATACCTCCTCCACTGTCAAGTACTGATGTTCTACTGTTGCACGCTCCCAAGAAAAGTGCTAATAATATATATATATATAAATTGGATCTCTACTTGCCAGAGGTTTGCAGCCTGTTCAAATAGGGACCACAATCCTTGTCAGGGTAAGCTAGATACACATTTTAAATTAATCTGTGCAAGTGTCAACGTCAAGAGCCTACTACGTCATTATTGAGCCATGCAATAGAGGTCCTGCGTAGTCGTTGAGTTCTGTTGAAGTGAATGCAATGCATCATAGTCCAGCCGCGCTGAGCATCATTGTTGAGCCACGCAGGCTGTGGATCCACTGTCATCAAGCAGCCTCTACATCGGCTTCGAAGGGCGATTCAGGGAAATTCCTCACAAAGTTTAGGTGATGTGCCTGTTTTTGTAGCAATCAGCTGTAGAACCAACTTGTGAGGCCCAGGATTGGAGGGGGCACCTCAGGCACTCATAGATGGCAGAGTCCAGCAGCAAAAGCAGGATAGCAGGAGGTCTTTTGTGTCCCTGAGACTTCAGAAAACAGGAGGCAAGCCGGCATGCCCTTGGAGTCACTCTGCGTTCAAGTGAGAAGGGTCCAGTCCTTGTCCTCACAGGGAAGAAATTAGCAGGCAGCAGGGGAGCTCAGCAAAGCCGAGAAGCAGTTCCTCAGAACAGTCAGGCAAGGCAAAGCGGAAATCCTCACAGCATAGCAGTCTTTAATCCAGCAGAGTTCTTCCCAGGTCCAGTAGTGTACTGATTTGGGAGGGTCAGGGCCCCAGTACTTTTTCCCAAAAGTGCCTTTGATGTAGAGGGTGACTTCAAAGGAACTCTCTTGAGTTTACAAAGATCCCTTTCTACCCAGTCCTGTCTACCAGACTAACTGCAGGGGGTGAAGCAATGCTTTGTGTGCGGAGAGGGCACTATCTATTGAAGTGTAAGTGTGAGCTCCTCCCATTCCTCCTGCCCAGGAAGACCCATCAGAATGCAGATGACTGCAGATGAGTGCTCACAATGCAGATGAGCCTCACCTTCCTGTGTTTGTGGCTGTCTAGAGGGAGTGCACAAAGTGTAGCTGTCATCCACCCCAGATATGTATTGGAGACAGGCTGCAGGCACACAGAGCAAAGTTAAGGGCAGAGAAATTTCCACTTTCAAAAAGTGGCATTTCTATAATAGTAATGTAAAATCCAACTTTACCACTAAAGAGGATTTATCAATACCATTCCTAAGGTATAAAACATGATTTAGCTACTCCTTTCTAATCAGGAATTACAGCTTCAAAGTGTTTTAAGGAATTCCCAATGCTAGCCTATGAGAGGAGTAGGACCCTGAAGAAACCCAGTGAAAGACAGAAGGTTGGAGAGCCACCCCATCCATGGATACCGTGGTACCCAAGTTACCTATCCCAGGGAAGCAGGGTGCATAGGTGTGAATTGGCGTCGGAAACTACAGTCGAACCCAATGGAGGATGTCAGGAAAGTGCCACTGCTGGAAGAGGAGAAAGTGTCTGTGGGAATCCAAACGTGGATTATTGCGGTGTTGCCGTGCCTGCGAATGCAGGGGAGTGACCCCTTCACTCCAAGGGAGATTATCTTCAGGTGTCTTGGATACTCCACAGGCCCTACACGGATCCTTTATGGTGCACGGGCACAGACGAGGCAGCAGACTGAGAGGAAGATGAAGTCAGGCCCAAACAAAGTCCAGGGAAGTCCAGAGTCCCCAGACGGTCGAAGTGCAGTGGTTTCAGTTCTGAATCTTGTCCACGACGAATCTAGGTTTATACACGCAGGTAAGCCCTTAAGTACCCTAAGGAAAGGGTTGGGAAGATCAGGGGACCCTCCCATGTGGTTTGACTAGGAGTCAGAGAGAACATATGCCTGTATTGATTGAGGACCTTCCTGCAATCAATTTGCTTTTGATCAGTGAGGCTGCCTGCCAAGGCTACACCATCAACTGACCCATCATCAGGGTTTTGTGAGAGGAGATCAGGGATAGGGTCACTCTCTTCCTCTTGTCCCTCATCAGTTGCCATGAGAAGGCCCATGTCAGCCCTGTCCACAAAAGGTTTGAGCCTGTTCACATGGAGCACCCTATGGGGGCTCCTGGGAGTGCCAAGGTCCACCAAGTAGGTGACCTCACCTTTTTGCTCAATGATGGTATGGGGTCCACTGCTGGGGCCACAGGCTCCAACACCCACACCTTCTGGCCTGGCTGGTAAACAGTCAGGACAGCCTTTTCGTCATGCCAAGTTTTTTGCAATTTTTGACTGGCCTCCAGGATTTTACTTGCCTTCTTCATGTACTCAACCATCCTGGAGCGGAAACCAAGTACATAGTCCACTATGTCTTGTTTGGGAGGTTTGAGAGGTAACTCCCATCCCTCCTTCACCAAACACAAGGGACCCCTAACTGGATGCCCACACAGAAGTTCAAAAGGGCTGTAGCCAACCCCCTTCTGAGGAATCTCTCTGTAGGCAAAGAGAAGGCAGGGCAACAGGACATCCCATTTTCGCCTAAGCTTTTCTGGGAGGCCCATGATCATGCCCTTGAGGGTATTGTTGAATCTCTCAACTAACCCATTGCATTGTGGGTGATAGGGTGTGGTGAATTTGTAATTCACTCCACACTCCTTCCACATTGCAGTGATGTAACTTGACATGAAGTGTGTACCTCTGTCAGTTAAAACCTCCTTAGGGAAACCCACTCTGGAAACAATTCCCAGGAGGGCCCTGGCCACCACAGGAGCTGTGGTGGTTCTAAGGGGAATGGCTTCTGGGTACCTAGTGGCATGGTCCACCACCACTAGAATGTAACTGTGCCCATATGCTGTAGGAGGGTTCATGGGACCAATGATATCAATCCCAACCCTCTCAAAGGGAACCCCTACCACTGGAAGTGGCATCAAGGGGGCTTTTGTAGTGCCACCTGCCTTACCACTGGCCTGGCAAGTGGCACAGGAGCGACAAAACTCCTTCGTGTCCTCAGACATGTGAGGCCAGTGAAAGTGAGGGACAAGCCTGTCCCAAGTCTTACTTTGGCCTAGGTGTTCTGCCAGGGGAATGTCATGTGCAAGGGTGAGTAGGAAGCCCCTAAACTTCAGAGGTATAACCAACCTCCTGGTAGCACCAGGCTTGGGGTCTCTATCCTCTGAATAAAGGAGTCCCTCATCCCAGTAGATCCTGTGGGATCCACTGACACTCCCAACAGCCTCAGCAGCAGCTTGCTGTCTGAGGGGTTCAAGAGAGGGGCAGGTTAGCTGCTCCAAGCTCAAGTCTGCCCTGGAAGGGCCCCCTGTCCCCAAGAACTCAACCTGATCAGGCTCAAGCTCATCTGTGACAGTTCCTTCACAGGGACAAAGATCATCTCCCTCAAGAGACTGATCCTCACTCTGAGTTTGGGGGGAAGACACAACCTTACCCCTCCTGCTCCTTTTCTTGCAAGGCTCCTGGTCCATTGTTCCAGGATCCAGGGCCTGTTCAGTGGATGGCAGTTTGGCTTGTGACCTTGTCACAGCAAACACATCTGCAGAGATGCCCAACATTGCTGCATGAGTCCTAAATTCCACATCAGCCCAAGCTGAAGTCTCCAAATCATTTCCCAACAATCTACTGGTAGGTATGAACTTACTACAACCTTTTTAGGGCCAGTTACCCCTCCCCAGCTGAAATTAACAACTGCCAAGGAATGGTCAGTCCTGACATTGTTTACATTGGTCACCTTGGGCCCGATTCACAGACCTAACTTAAGACAAAATCCTAAACGTACTACCATTTTGGTATTCACAGAAGGCACTTACTCATTTTGGTATTCACAGAAGGCACTTACTTACTCATTTTGAGTAAGTTACTCATTTTGTATAACTTACTCATTTTGTGTAACTTACTCATTTTGGTATTCACAGAAGGCACTTACTCATTGATGAGTAAGTGCCTTCTGTGAGTACCAAAATGAGTAAGTTACACAAAATGAGTAAGTTACACAAAATGAGTAACTTACTCATTTTGGTATTCACAGAAGGCACTTACTCATTTATGAGTAAGTGCCTTCTGTGAATATCAAAATGAGTAAGTTACACAAAATGAGTAAGTTACTCAAAATGAGTAAGTAAGTGCCTTCTGTGAATACCAAAATGAGTAAGTGCATTCTGTGAATACCAAAATGGTAGTAAGTTTAGGATTTTGTCTTAAGTTAGTTCTGTGAATCGGGCCCTTGGTACATCTCACCAACTATTATCTGCCCAGGAGACACAGGTTTCTCTGTCACCATTTTGACACTGGCCCCTGTGTCCCTATAGGCCATTGCCTCAGTTCCATTGATCAAAGGCTGTTGTCTGTACTTGCCCAAGTTACTGGGACTGAGGTGGAAATATCCATGCCACCATCACAGACCAAAACAGCCTGAGCTGGAGTTCTGACTAAGCCAGAACCCACCTCATATCCCAAGGTTAACCCCACTAATCCCTTGTTTACTGTACCACCACTTGTACTTGCCCTAGGGGGAGCTATTGCATTAGGGGCAGTGGTGGTAGGAGTAGTTTCCTTGGCTCTTGTACAATCAGCATCTTTTGTCCAATGGGTTTTCACCGTACATAAGTAACACCAAGGTTTCTTTTGCCTTTTCCCTTGTTAGATTGTGACTCCCCCAGGTGCAGGTTTTTGGGGCCCTGATGAAGCCTCTTTTTCTTTACCCTTGTCCCCACCTCTTATCCTGAGCTTTTGAAGAATCTTGCTTCTTCTGGTCACCACCATGGTTCTGATGTTTCTGCTTCACCCTGGTTCTGACCCATTTATCTGCCTTCTTTCCCAATTCTTGGGGAGAAGTCAGATCTGAGTCTGCCAGGTACTGATGCAACAGCTGATTCTGGCAATTATTAAGGATCTGCTCCCTCATAATCAAATTGTACAATCTATCAAATCATGCACTTTACTGCCAAGCAACCAACCTTCCAGAGCCTTAATATCACTATCCACAAAGTCTACCCAGTCCTGATTCTGTGTCTTCTGGGTGTCTCTGAACTTAATCTTGTACTGTTCAGTGGTTAAGCCAAACCCATCAATGAGAGCACTCTTCAAAACTAAGTAATTGTCAGCACCCTCTTCTCTAACAGTGAGGAGCTTATTTCTATCTTTGTCAGTAAAGGAGAGCCACAAGATAGCTGCCCATTGCTCTTGAGGGACCCTCTGAACTTTACAGACCCTCTCTAAAGCAGTTATCCATTTATGGATGTCATCCCCAACATGGTAGGGAGGGACACTCTTGCTCAGGTTCCTATTATCAAAGGAATGTTCCTTAACTCTAGCGACACTGTTGCTGCCACCATGGGACTCTAGTCCCAATTTCTCCCTAGCCTTCTGGACTTCTAGGGACTCTCTGTCAAGGCCAGATGTTCCTTCCTGAGCCTAAGCCTAGCTTTCTCAAGTTCAAGCATTTGGTACTCCCTATCCAAAGAGTTCCCCCCTTTACTAGAAATGAAGGTCCCTACTGACTGTCTAGAGGCATTGGACTCTGCAGAGGAGGATCTGGATCTCCTTGGTCTACTCTGCACCTTCCCAGGAGGATCAAAGGGGGCATCATCTTGTCCCTCTGTGTTCTCCTCTAGTAGGTCTGAATTGTCCCGGTGGGAGCCACCAGGCTCCACCTGCTCAGGGTTAGATTCTAGGTCAAAGAGGGGTTCCCTCCAGCCCTATCTTCATACCCTGGCCCACCCACTCTGTCCTGTTCATCTGACCCAGGGGTTTTTCTCAAGTCATCTAACAGTAACACCTCTATCAGGCATTGAGTGTTGGCACTTCTCCTTGTCTTCAGCTTCCTAGAGGCACACAATGCTTTCAGTTCTTGGAACGAAAGTTCACTGTACCTAAAAGGCAGAGAGCCACTGGCATCTCCTTTAGTAGACATACTAAGTGTGGTGTGGTGTTGCACCTACCTAACCTAGTGGGAACTAAACTCTCTTAGGTTGGAGAAAGGGTGTGCTAGACCCTTAACTTACCCAACCCCAAGTTCAGTAGAACTTACTATTCTAAGCTTGTATTATATGTGCCTAGTACTAGTGGTTTTTCAGTTAATCAATACAAAGATTTATCCGGTAAAACAATGCAGGCTTGAATCACAACCACTGCACACCAATGTGAGAGGCTGGCCTGGTATATGGTGTCCACCTAATGTAAGTGGGCATCTTGCACCAGTCCAGACAACCCTTATGGTGGTTTCAGATGTCTCAGACAACCTTAGAAAGCGATCCAAGTGGTAGATGTGGAGAGCAGCCTTCAGGCTTAGTCTTGAAGGAGTGTAAAGCAGCTTGTTTTACCAGAATGCAATCTTATAGTATAGATTAAATGAAAGATAACCACACAAGGTATTTATAAAAATATGTATTTATTATATAATACTCTCTAGTATGTTCCAGTATCACCCACAAGGAGATATACACAAAGCGCACAATACTATAGCAAAGAAATCACAGTAAATAGCACTAATACACAGCGGGCCCCGGGGGGGACCGAACCATATACAAAAAAAATGGTATAAGAACCACAACTCGAGTCAGGACATTGTCAAGAGGACGTAGAATTGCTGGGACCCCAACGAACCACCCAAGGTGAGTAGATAGGGACCCCGCGGAGAGCGTGTGCAGTGTGAGTACACGTATGCGGTTCAAGTCTATGTGCAATTCGAGGTTGGATTTTTTAAGATTAAGGACCCTTCCCAGTGGACCCTGAAAAAACCCCATGGAAGACAGAAAGTTGGAGAGCCACCACACCCGTGGATACCATGGTACCCAAATTACCTATCCCAGGGAAGCCAGGTGCATAGGTGTGAAGTGGCGTCGGAAACCGCCGTCGAACCCAAGGGAGGACTTCAGGAAAGTGCCGCTGCTGGAAGAGGAGAAAGTGTCCGTGGGAATCCAAATGTGGATTCTTGATGAAGAATACCTGAAAGCAGAGGGGACAGAGTCTGTGTCACTTGGGAGGGACCAGGGGCTCGGTAGACAAATGCACACCGATGTCGGGTGCTTCCGGATAGATGTCGATGACCTTGACTCTGCAGCTGTGGGGACCAGGCAACACTGAGGATGACCAGGAGCCAAATATGAGCTGTCCCACGAAGGATGTCGAGTGCTGAGGGGTAGGTGTTCGGCGGGAGCATCAAGAAGCCTTGGCAAAAGCAACCCACGCAGGAGGTCAAGAAGTTGCAGGAAGCGGACCAGCAAGGTCCAGGAGACTCACCATAAGCAGGGGAGTGAGGGCAAGTCCAGAGCAATCAGGGGAGCCAAAAGAAGACATAGTTGACCCTCTGCAGGACCCACAGGTCGAAGACACAGGAGTTGCAGGAGGACCTTGGGCAGCTTTATGAAACAGCAGGCCACTGAGCACACAGTGCGATATGGTTGAAGATCTTTGCAGGAGAAGTTGCCAGTGGTTGGGGCTACATGGAGCCCAATGCACTTACTGCAGAATTGTCAACAAGCATTTGCACTTGCAAAAGTACGCAGTGCACAGGGGTTCGGGTATTGCAGCCCCCACGATGGATTCTAACCTCAAACTGGGTGAGAGGGCAGCTCGGGCCTTGAGAAACGTAGAAACCCACCTGCTGTGTTGTTGAACCCTTTGGAGTTCGTAGGAGCTTGGGATCAGCAGACTGGTCAGCAGTTTTGCGGTGCCTGCGAATGCAGGGGAGTGACTCCTTCACTCCAAGGGAGATTATCTTCAGGTGTCTTGGTTGCTCCACAGACCCTACATGGATTCTGTATGGTGCACAGGCACAGACGAGGCAGCAGACTGAGAGGGAGACGAAGTCAGGCCCAAACGAAGTCCAGAGTTCCCAGACGGTCGAAGTGCAGTGGTTTCAGTTCTGAATCTTGTCCACGACGAATCTAGGGACCTACACCCAGGTAAGCCCTTAAGTACCCTAAGGAAAGGGCTGGGAAGATTCAGGGGACCCTTCCAGGGGAGGGTCTGGACAGGGGGGAGGTTACTCCCATGTCCTTTGTCCAGTTTCGCACCAGAGTGGGAGCCAACGGCTCCCAGAACTGGTTTGAACTGGACTATGCACAGAGGCACCAAATCTGCCCTTCATGCAGATTTTCAGGCACTGGCAAGCGCACCCACCCAGCCCTAATACACTAAATCCTGTCTGGGAGGTGGTCACACCTCCCTGTGACAGGATGCCTATTGTCCTGCCTTCCCCTGCTCGAGCTTGGCTCAGCAGCGGGAGGGCAGAAATGTGTCTCTGGTCGGCAGCAACCATCTTGTGCTGTAGGGGACTAGAAGGCTGGTACCGGGAACAACGAGAGCCTAACGGAGGGCTCTCCTGGTGGGTGGAATCATACCTCCCACACCGGTTACCGGTGTGGGGGTATGATTCCAACATGTTTAACACCAAACACGATAGGGTTCGTTGCAGCCGTTTTCGAGATGGTCATCGCATGGTCACGTAATGCCCCTGTATATTAGTATATGGCTGCTTCACTGGCAACCCGGGAGAATGGACTCCATAAGCTGCAGGGGTGTCCTGCCCATGCAGGGGCATCCTCTCACTTAAAACCAAGCACCCTGCCCTCAGGATTGTCAAGGCCTGCTAGAGGGGTGACTTATAGGTTTTAAGTGCAGTGACCCTTAGATATAGTAAACCTATATCTTAAGTAAGTGGTGCATGCACCAACTTACACAGGCTACAATGGCAGGCAGGTAGGTCCATTTTGAATGGTCTCTCATGGGTGGCATGATACATGCTGCAGCCCATGGGAGACCTCTGGGGTACCTATGCCCTGGGTACATGAGTACCATATACTAGGGACTGACAAGGGTACCCCAGTATCCAATCTGGGGTGTACCTAGGTACATAGCATAACAGTTTAGGGAGAAAGCAGATAGACTGGGGTTCTGATTAGCAGGATCCCAGTCAGGCTCGTCAAAAACAGCATTACATCCAGCAAAAAGTCGGGGTAACCATAAGAAGCAGATCTTACTTTCTTACAGCTACCTGTGTGAGTGGCTCAACCAGTGATGCAGGCGCTCCAGTAGCATTTAGATTACAGGCCCTGGGTGTATGGTATACCATGTTTCAAGGGACTTACTGGTAAACTAAATATGCCAATTATATATATACCGCTGTAACCATGTTTTAAGGGAGAAGCACATGCACTTTAGCACTTGTCAGCAGTAGTAAAGTTCTCAGGGGCATATTAGCAAGGGCCTTATCTCCACTTTTTTGGCTTTAAAAGCCAAAAAAGCGGAGATAAAACTATCGCCCTATTTACAAGTGGGTGCTAACATGCATTAGCGCATGTTAGCACTCCGTTTCTCGACGCCTCGCTTTGCATCTCTAATGAGATGCAAAGTGGGCGTCACTGGGCAGTACTGCATGTAAATTATCGCTGATGTGCACATCGCGATATTTACAAGGAGGCCCACGCATTTTAGCAGACGTTAGTTTTGGCGAAAACCGCGGTTTTCGCCAAAACTAGCGTCTGCTGAAATGCTGACTTACGTATACTTAACATTGGGGGTGGATTATGCTGATACGACCACAGGGTCGTATCAGCAAGGTTATCGCCGTTTTCCATGGAACATCGCTGGATAACCAGCAATGTTCCATGGAAAACATCGCTATCGCTGGAATAATTATCGCCATTGCGCTATGCGTTGTTAATACAGCGCTAGCATGGCGATAATTTCCAGCGATAGCCGGTGTAAAAAAAATTCACGCTAAGCGCGGCCAGCGATAATTATCGCTGCCGCTTGATAATATGCCCCTCAGAGTCCTAAGGCCAGCAAATGGTACAATAAAAAATTAAGGTAAGCAGGCAGAAAGTTGGGGAAGACCACCCTAAGGATGACAGGTCTAACATATATTTATTCAGATTTCTCAGAAAATTGTATTACACAAATGATGAAGGTAAGAGACTCTCTGATAGCATGTTGGTCTTTTTAGTGACCCTGAAAAACAACAAATTGAGTCAATCAATCAATCAATCAAATTCCTTTATTCGGTTTCATAAAACTATAAAAGTTCATAGATAATCATCAGAATAAAATTCAATCAATGGGATATAACACCTTAAAATACATAATAAAAAATAAATATCTAAAACAATCAATAACTCAGCCATTTTGTAATGTAAAACCATACAACATATATAAATATGAGGTATAAGAATATAAACCTTTACACTAACAGAGACCTTTTCCTGATTTTCCTAGCGTATACCAGAAAGCTGGCTACAGAATTACATATAACAAGTGCAACCCTACATTCAACAAAGTGCATAATTTTAACAACTTGGATTATCAATTTTCTCCTTGTTTCCATGTAAAATATGCCAAAGAAACATAGGTGTAAGGTGCTTTTTTCTGAAAAGATGTCACATGTACAAGGTGGGAGAGCCCAACCCTGCCCCTCTGTGTCAGTAAAAGCAGCCTCTGTACAGTATTGGGACGGAATCGTGTTAGTAAGAAACTGTGCTCCACATTTGTAACCATTAAAATATAAGACTGTATTTTAGGTTGGGTAAGTAGGATGGTGTGGGCAGACACAGTAACTTTTTCAATGTGCACTGTTTCACTCTCTTTCTTAGTCCAATCCAGAAACTTGGTTTTTAGGTCCTGCTTACACACAGCAATGATAGCCCCTGGTGTTTGGAAATAGTTACTCAAGCCAATTTCTCAAAGTTTGTTCCTAATATACTTCAACCAGGGATTTTTTCTTCTGCCCCATCTAAGCCCAAACAATCCTGAATAATCAGCCTATTTAGGTTGGCCGCTGGCTTACTCACACTGCTCACACAAGAGTAAGGGGGCAAAGTTACTGTATCCTATCCTCCAGGTATTAAATACCTGATTCTTCATGGCAAATAAAGTGAGCACACCTATTGGGAACAGCTAACATCCATCTTAAACAATTATTTTCTATAATTAGGAGACATTTCACGTCTGACCACCCCCATAAATCAGCCCCATAGTTAGCACCTGCTAGACATTTGGAGTCATAAATGGTGGGCATAATTTTCACTGGTTTGGAGGCTACCTTTGTCGCAAATCTTAAAGAGGCTTCTATGTTTCTTTCAAATGTCATGCTATTCTCCATCAGCAATGAATTCCAATTATTATAGCTATTGAAGAAAGCCCCAGATAAGAAAAGGTCTCAGTGTTAGGCATATTTTTTCCTTTAAGGAAGTGAGGCCCAGTCGTTTTCTTAGCTCTCCATACCACCATTCTAAAACATTCCCCTTTCTTTAGTCAGCCCCAACTCTTCCATGACATCCACAAAATGCTCAAGCAGTGACTGCAAGGCATTGTCTGTTCGTACCATCAAGCCTGTGTTGTCCACATAAAGCAGAATCAGCAGTTGTCGAGGCACTATCTGTGGTACATCACTTGCTTTTCCCGCCCAAAACTTCCCTATGTTATTAATATATAATGAAAATCAAAACGGGACCAAGATGCAACTCTGCCTCACTCCCTTTTCCACATTAAAATACTCTGTACACTCTTCCCTGCTGCCAAATCTAACAAAGGCTGTAATCCCTGTATATAACTGCCTTAATTATAAAATAATTTGCGGCTCTACCCCCATATTAGACAAGAGGTCACATAATTTACTATGAATCACACTATCAAAGGCACATGATAAGTTCATGGATGCAATAAAATAATGAACCTTTTTTGCCCAGGTGTACTTGCTAATTAGGAGATATAGGTTCAGACCTTTTTTTCAACAGTACCTAGCTCTTTTCAAAACCCATGCTGAGTGTCTCAAATAATGTTAATATCTTGAGCCCTTGTCTCTAACCTTGACAACAGAATCCTGCTCATCATTTTAAGGGTGGAATCCAGCAACGAGATAGGCCTGACACAACTAGGGCCCTTCTTGTTACCCTTTTTAAAGATGGGGCCAATCACTGACTGTCGCCATGTTTGAGGGACACCATGTTTTACCACGTCTCTTAATAAATTGGAAATTAAAGGGGCCCAGAGATCTATATTCTCCCGAAACACATTCAGGGATATGTCATAGGGCGCAGGCGCTTTCCCTTTCTTTCCACCTTTTAATGGCAGTTCTCACCTTCTCTAAGCGCAACTCCAATTGTACCGTATCAAAGTGTCAGAAATCTACTCTATGGGGCTTCACATTCACTTCTGTCTGTTCAATTTCCATTGCATAAATGGCTGCAAAGTGCTTCCCCCAGGCCTCCGGGGTAATACCAGTTTGCACTAACGGGGACTCTGTCTCCCTAAAATAACAGATATTAACCCCCCTCCAGAAGGCCAACTAATCAGAATCCTTATACACTAACTGTAGCGACTCCCACGCTTCATTTTTTATGACAACCCTGCCAGTGGTGGTTCCTCCGCTAAGGCTACAGTAGCTCAGATCCCTCTTTTGAACTGTGAACTGTGAGAGCTGAGTTGTGGACAGGAGTGGGTAGGCAGTGCACAGCATCTGCACGATGGCTCACGGCTGACCAGGCACACTTTGTAACCAGGTGCCGCATGCAACTGAGCAGAAGGAAGCTTCAGTGCTGACATACTCTGATGGCACCTATCCCCCTGAGGCAGCCCCCACGTGCACACATCGACTGGGGGTTTAGCTTCTCTCAAAGAGGCAGAACCTGTTCTGTTGGTAAGAGCTCTCACAGGTCCTCTGCTTCTGGCCGAGTGGATGAAAAGTCAACCTGTAACTCTGTCGAACAGGTTAGTGTGGTAGCATCCCCTGGCCCTGTAAGAACAGTTGTTTGGAGTTCTCTAGGTTTCCTCACTTCTGGAGCACAGCTGCTGCCCTACTAGCATCCTCACCTATTCCTCACATTAATTTAATAGGTGCCACTCACCTACCCTCTACAACAGGTTACTGCTTAGGGTTTGACTAGATCACCCCCCCTCCCTTTATGAGGCTGTATGGTCGCTCTGTGGTCAAAAAACAGGGGGGCATATTAGCAAGAAGAGGCGATAATCATCGCTAACCCTGCTTTTATCGCCGGCTATCGCTGGAATATATCGCCACGCTAACGCTGTATTAGCGACATTTAGCGCTATGGCGATAAATATTCCAGCGGGAGGGAAGGGCCAACATCACGATAAAACCAGCGATAGTTGCATGGGGAGGTGGAAACCTTGCTGATACGACCCTGTGGTCGTATCAGCATAATCCACCCCCATGTAATGTATGGCTAAGTCAGGAAAATAGCAGGTGATAAAAAAATGGCGATGGCCCCGGTTAGCGCGACTTTTCACGTCGCTAACCGGGGTCAGGGACTCCTTGCTAATAGGTGATAGGCCTGTTAGCGTCTGTTTACAGGGTATGTTGGTCGGGAACGCCTACTTTGCATGTCATCAGCGATAAACATCGCTGACATGCAAAGCGGCACCCAAACCGATCGCTTTCGTCAGAAAGTTGTCGCTAACTGCTGTTAGCGACAGCTTGCTGATAGGGTGATAGATTTATCGCCGCTAAAGCGGCGATGAATCGCTTGCTAATATGCCCCAGGATTTTTCATGGTAAAAACTAGAAGTGAATATATATGTAAAAGTGACTTCAAAATCTTATGGCAGTTTATCAGTACTGAATACAGAAACAGTCTGCACTTGTTGAGGGTGGCACCAGCAAAGTCGAGTAAAATTATTCCAAGAGCTTCAAGACTGGTCAGACCAGGGTCTGCAATTGCATGGACCTAGTATCCTTTTTATGTGATATGGAACTGATGAGAACGCTTCATTGATGATTAGTTTTAAGTCACCCATCTAAGTCACCGGTCTAGCTTCTGTTTCTGCGAACATCAATTAATTAATGAGATTCATTGGTACAAATAGAAATACAATAAAGAGTAGCGAACTGATGCAAGAAAAAGGGCCCCCAGAGATCACACAGAAAAAATAGTTATGAATACATATACAATTGCGTAGGTACATTGAAACAAATGACTTTGGTTTGGATAACAAAGCTGAATGACGCAAGGTATAACCATTCACAGCTGAGACAACACATTTTATGCAATGACCAAGTCGGAGTGTTTTGTTGTTGACTTTTCAACCTCTGTGTTTATTTAACAAGGTCTCATCAGGACAGGGGTAGATTGGACATCTTTATAAACGAGTAATAAAAGAAAGATTAAAAACAATTCACGTAGGGGCTTGAGCCAGGTGGTGTGGCAATTAGTCATTAATTGCCTCGATATATGGATTTAATTATAGGAATGCAACTTGATTCGTACATCTTGGCTGTAAGAAAAATGCAGAAAGCTACTGGGTATATGGTTTAAAAATGAGTGAGTGCCCAAGTGAATATGTGAGTCAGATACTCGCTCATCTATTAGGGTAACAACGCCCAATAAATGAGGGCAATTCAATTGCTCGATACCGCTGGAAATCGGTGTGCAATAGCATGATTGAAAAGAAGTTAACATCACAGTAAAAATAATTTTACCCAACATCGGTGTTGGATGATTAATGCAAGTAAAGACAAACTTTAGTGACGATAACAATCGCATCCGTGTCAGATGCAAATTAATGGGTTATGAATGAAAATGTTGACTGATTCGTTTTCCCAGACGCCGGCACCATTCATTGTAGCTGCCCTGGAAGTAGCAAGATCCCGTCCCTCTTCCTTCAATCCTAATTGGCCCGATTGTTTCCTCGTGATTGATTCCTCCTTGGTTCACGGCCAGCACGTACCCCGCTGAGTGGCCAGACCTCCTACTAAACAATTACTACATTCGGTTGAACCCTACTGTTATTCTTACCCGCTGACGATTCTTAATTACATCGTTCCGCTACAAGATCCTATCTGCTGACACGCTTTCTCGTCCTGATGATGATCTCAACCTAAGGAGATCGAAACGCCGTCGACTTTCACAACCGAAACTCTTTAAATATACTTTATTAATTATGGAGTTTTGTATAGTGTTGTCAATGCGATGTAAATTTTAAGTCACCAGCACTTATCACTTCACGCACTTTTCACCTTCTGTGTGAGCACCAGGACTAGTTCCTAATGTGATTGATACTCATTTATGATGTTAATAAATGTGGTATCATTCGAACAACCTTGTGTCCCTGCATACTTTGTTCTCCAAATTTTGTTGGCACTTTGTGTTCACTAATAATACTTAGACTAAGACTACCTTTGTATTAATAATAGCTCCGGCTATCCGAGGACCTATCTGGCCTCCAACTCTGACCGTTGTTCTTTGCAAATAAATATGAATGAAAATGAGGCTTGGTGTGTACTTGTAAGGGGGAGCAATGAAAAAATATTTTTAAAAATTGAATAGTCCTAAGAAAGTCTTTACATTTTAGATCATTTGGATGCATTGTATAATGTCATATATATGTTTTTAAAGTGTAACATTGTGAACATAGACATGGAGAATATGCTACAAGTATAGTGGCAGGGGGTGTGAGTACATTAATAATAATATAGTCAACATTAGCAGATAGAGTCCTACAAATACTCAAAAGCATGCCAGTAAATGTGCATTATAACAGATTCCAGACCATAGAAAATACAGTAATATTGCCATCATCTTAACAATTCATTGCGACATCTTGCCCAGAAAACATTTTGGAAGGACTAGAATTAACAAGGTCACAAACAGTTCAATGTAACAAACTAAGGTGAAAGCATGACAAAGTTTTGCCATTTTTCCAGTGTATTGAATTCATGATTAATCAATTCACATCTTTTAATCCATTTACATTCTAGCTACTGCAAAATTGTTTTCAGATCCCTCACTCTACAAGGTTAAATAGCAGCATCTATCACTTACCTGATGTGGTTCACCAAATGCCACTTATTCAAGAAGTGTGCAACAAAGAACTTCCTAGTGACTTTGCATCGTTTTTGACTTGTGTGTTGTTCAATCCTTGTTTTGACTTGTTGCGTAGTTTGGACTGCATAAATCAGATCACAAATGGTAGCAAATACAATATATAACATAGGACAAGCTGCACTTTGTAAATGACGTCAATCTGCGAACACACTGATTGTGGTGGAGTATTTTATTATGTAATGAAAACTGACAGGCTATACATTTACCACATTTATAATGGCCAATTATTTCTGGCCGAACCCAGTTACTCAGAGTGTACAATGTAGTTTTTGATGATCTAGCCTCACTTATATGCAAAAAGGTGGAGGTACAGGTTGATATTCCCTGGCTTTAGAACTTCTCAATGTTTTTAAATTATTTTTGTCAGCCTACTGGTGTTTGGGCAGAAGAATGTGAAACATACAGGCTAGTCAGTGTCTTTCTTGAACTTTGTTGTTTTGGAGTTGGCAAATATTCTCTTGGAGAGAATTGCTGCTCTTGTCCACTTGCAAGGACTCCCTCTGTCCATACAGTATCGTGACAGGATTTTGACTTATGTGAAAAAGTCAGCTTTATATGAGCAGTTGTGCCATAGCCTTAAAAAGTGTCTATGACATAAGCAATCTTTCAGGGCTTTAGAGAGGAAGCTTTGATATTTCGAAAGGGTTTTCGTATCAGTTTCTTTCTGTAAAGGGTGAATATTGTTCTACCCTCATCAAGCCTGATTCACAAAGAGCTTCCGCACTCGTGGCGGAGGCCCCGCAGTCATGGCGGAGTCTTTACACTCGGGGAAGAATTTCCGCAATGTGAATCTCTCTCTGCGTAGATCCCACCCCGAGTGCAGAGACTCCCCCACGACTGCAGGGCCTCCGCCACGAATGCGGACGTCCTTTGTGAATCAGGCCCATCATGTTTAATAGTAAGGTCAAGAAACTGTGATAGAAACAAAGATTTTGATAATGTACAAATGATAAATATTCACTGAAACCCCAATTTTATTTTCAAATACATTTTATTAAATTTGGGCAATGTGACATAATCAGCATAATGTAGGAGCATCCGTTTAGTACATAATATCGATTTCCACTGCTCAGTCTCTATGACCATAGACATGGACAGATATTTCAAATGCAAACTCATGATATTCGCATCAGAATTCGGCAAAGTGGAAATAATTGAATAAGGAACATTTTTTACAGGATCTATCCTGACAGGAAGAGGGTAGCGTGATCTTAGGATGACATCAATAATAATTATAACGGAGGTTAGTTGGGGATATATGTCAGAAATTGTCCATACAACAAACAAAGAAAACATGAAACTATAAAACAGAAATCAAACACTTCATCCCATCTAGTGCAAAGGCCCTGCTGCTGATACAAATTAGGATTCTAAAAAGTGGTGTGTGGGTGCCTGTGGTATGACCATTTGACCTCTGGGGTATTTCTTGTATGCAGCTCAACAATGTTAGGGTGCATGTAGTACATTAGATGGATACGTGCACGGAGGCAGAGTACCCCGTCTAGAATCCCGGATACAAGGAACGTGGGTCCATTTTGCAGTAGCATCATACGGAGTGAGAATTTATCGTCCCTCCTTTGGATTTGATAGCGAGACGACAATGTTTTGAAAACCACCACTTTTTAACAAAAGATTGGCAGCACATCTGTCTTTCCTTCTCTCAAAATACACTGGGAAGTGAATCTCGTCTACTAGAAGCCACTGATTTGATACTGCCAGAAGCAAGAGTAAATGCCTATTTCTTGACAAGTGGATGGTGAGGATTTTTTCTGCGCCTCCCCAGTATATCCGAGTTTGGGAGTACGTGAATTAGGAGAATTATCTAAATGAGGTGGGAAGAATTATTGCTTTCCTGAAGAAGGTGGGGAGATATAAGATTGGACCCACCGAAACGCGTCGGACGCTCTGTTTTTGAAATACATCACGGATCAATGATTAATGTTACACTACATGATTAATATTCGACTGGAGCTTTTTGTCTCAGTTGTGTGCTTTGTAACTTTATTGATTGGCTGTTTGACTATCGTGATGTTTTCCTGACACGAACATATTTTCCTTGCAGTTTTGTTTGTCCCACTTGTTGTGGTTTTTTAACCTGTACTGATGATTTTTGTGATTCGTTAAATGATACTTTTGAACATTAATTTGTTTTTTTAAATGAATGATTTTTAAACGTTTTAATTTGACATTGTATGTATATACATTATTTTAATAAATTTTGGGTCAAGTACGAAAGGATTTTTTGCACTGATTTGACTTTCCTGGTTCATGTTCTCTACTCCTCTGAGTATGATCCACCCTGTCTGAGTGAGCAGTGTATGTAAGAGTGGTGTTTGTGGTTAAAATATCTGCTCCCAAAGGGATTGTTTTTTTGACTTTGGTACATTAGATGGACCCATCTGCCGGGCAAGCCAGTTCCTGTGGCTCCCTCAACTGAAACCTGATTTCCACACATTATCATTTGTGTGCAATATAGTTGTACCAGTAAAACTGTATGTCTGTACACATTTAGTGGCCATTTCAATGGAAAATGTGCTGTCTGTAAAGGGCAGTGTGCTATCACATGATGCTTTAGTTACATTGAAAAAATGCCCACCTCATTTCCATTAAAGCTTGGTGGATGCAAAAGTTTATCTTTCTAAAAATTGAGTTGTGGTTCTAAAACATTTTTGGAGCACTGCTGTACATAATAGTGTTTCTCAAAAAAGAAATAGCTTTTGGTAAGGGCAACTTCCAATAGAGATATTAAGAAGGAGGTAGGGACTGGACTTTCATTCAGAATATTTTCAATGACTTGTATGCTTTCTATTTGTGGAATGCTTGTGCAAAACAACTCAAAATTCATGGCCACTAAAAGTTCGGATTCAGAGTCAAATGGAAGATTTTTATTAAGTTACTCATGTATAAACTATTTCTTATGCAAGTCTCAATGAGGGAAACAAAATCCTTATTAAAAAAGTCAATGTACGACCCAATGGTTATATATAGATACTATAGATAGTATAGGATGGCTAGAGAATTGGAAATGATTTGTATACTTTAGGGAGATTGTATAACACAGGAGATGTGGGGGATTTGTGTTTCTTAATGAGGAACTAAACTTCATCCTGACTGAAAAACTCTTCCTTTTTCCCCTTCATAGTTGTGGGAGCAGAACCCCAATATTCTAATGCACCCCAAAATTTTGATCACCCCAAAAGTTACCTCAGGCGGTTCCACTCCAGCACCCTTGATCTTGCGATACAAGTAACCACCCTCCTCAGCATCAGGCCTAACAAAATTAGCAGAGTAATAAGTAACTGGGATCACTCAATAACTAAGTTAAAAATTAAGCATTACAGAGAAATGCAAAATGTATGTGCCTTGAAGGCTCAGATATAGAATTTTGGTCACAAGTCAGAATTACTCTAAGTCCCAATAAACAGCAAAAATCATAAGAAGAGCAGACAGTATCTTAGCTAATAAATATTCGGGAAAATCTCTATAAATAAGCAGGACGATGTCTCTAGTAGAAAAGGGAAGTCATGTGGCTCACCCCCAAAATCAAGGGGTTTTTATATACATTTTATGAATAGGTACTAAGCAAAACAGAAAATTCAGCATGGCATGACTAATGATAACATATATTGAGAAAATCAGAATTTAGATTGTCACAAATAGACATATAACACTAACTCATTTTTAAGGAAAGGACAACTCCATCAGCTTCTGCACTGTTGCTGTCCAGAGATGCACATCACAGTATGACATTTTTTTCAAACAAAGACCCAAACACAAGTGTATGCTAGCAGGCCTACATTGGAACTTCTCTCAGAAATGTCTTTGGAACTGTAACATTCAGTACACGAAGAAGGTCAAATAAACAATACATGCTCTCTAAGCAAAATAACCAGTTACATCACAGGATCCTGAGTGCTGTGAAGACTGTGGAGGGAGGAGGCATGCTGGGGGGTATTGATTGAAAGGGGTAATGAGCAGGAGTAAGATGAAGAGAACGCCAAAACAGAATCCATTTTAATAAAATGGTGTCTCTGCAAAAATGTGGCACCACATACGTACATTAATAAACACACTTCTAAATAAAAATAATTTCAAATTTAACATTAATAATTCATCAGCTAAGAATAGATTCATCATAAAAATCATTACTATTCAAAAATAATTTGTCACCCAAAATTGCACAGTTTGAAAGAGCTTCTTCATAGTCAAATCTGAATTTTTTTGGGTTATTTATGAGAATCCTGCGTCACTTTTGCTCCTTGGTTTCGAAAGATTAGGCCATCAATTAAAACACATATACTTTGATAACCTACAACAAGTGTCTGATTAAACACCAGACATTACTTGCTTAAAGGTAAATATAAACATAACAATCAAGCCAGCAGACAAGGGTGGTGAGATTGTCATTCAGGTCACTATGAAGAATAAAGCAGCAATACACCAGCAACTGAGTCATTTAGGTCGGGGTATTGTTGAATTTGTCAGGTGAAATGCAGATGGGGATCTGCAGTCAGTTGTGTAAATCTGAGAAATGTTTTAATGTTATGAAAAATAGATCAATCTTATCTTTCTCAATAAGGGTAATCTTTGACTGATGGTGCCAAAAAGTGCACTGGACAGCACACTTTTCAAATACAATGACTAAAAAGCTTTAGTATATAGTGATGAAGGGAAAAAAAATCAAATACCTCAATAATCCAGGGATATAATTACAATCCCCAGCACACGTCTTATGATTTCAAATAAATGACAGCAGTAGCATATGTAAGTCCACTTGAACACACAACAGACATCGCAATGAGGTTCCTTGTTTCTTTATTTCTTTTTCTTCTGGTTCCTTTTTATTCAAACAAGATCTTAGCCAGCCAACACGTGTTTCGTCGACACAGTGGGAATATAAACCTGCAACTTTTTCAAGGCTCTAATGTCTTTTGTTCTCATCCATTTCATATGTGGTGATAATTCCAACCCACACGATCCTCCGGCATGGACAAACGTACTTAGGTGACTTCCAATATGTTCATACACTGACAAACGAATATTTGGGTATGTCGTCGTGTTCGCTCTGTGCAGATCACACGTAAATCCTGTGCCGGTCCCTCGAGTAATCCAGGGATTGCCACGGCATACAGAAATGTTTTTCCATTGTCCGTAGCAACACAATTATCACTGTTGAGACAGAAGTCTAGTCCGAAAAACTATATGAACAAAGGGCACTGTGGCCCAGATTTACTATATTTTCACACAAGGCGGCAAACCAGCCAAAAATGCTTTGCTGCATTGCGTGAGAAGGAGAGAGCAAGAGAGTGCCATATTTACAGAAATATGTCACTCTCCTCCCCTTTCCCTAGTGCTGGTGCTCATGCTAGCAGCTGTGTGCCACACACACACCTTTAGCACATTAGTGCAAGGGTGTCTGCATGAATCTAGCATAGGTTTTGTCCTCTAAGTATACTCTTCCAGCACAAAATACCATGCTTAGACTCACTTTAAAACTCACTTTAAAACTCCTACTTTGTATGTGTGCTGTACAGTTCAGCATACATGCAAAGTCAGAAAAGAAAGGAGAAATAAAAGTGATAGCACCTATTTGAAACGGGAGCTATTTTTTGATTCAAACCCCTTTTTACTTTTTTTGTAAATAATGGTTTGAGTCAAAAACCATGGGTGGTTGAATGGGAACGCCCATGCACCACCATGGAATACCCCCTTGGCACTAAGTAATGCACAGCTTTGCATTACTTTCAAGTGATTTTTCAATGTAAAAGTAAATAGGGAAAAAAGATTTTGCATCACTTTTGTGATGCAAACACGGCACAAAATCTTAGTAAATATGCCCCTTAGTTGGCTACAAAAATCATTGGCAATCTAATACAATGAGTCTGCTGGAATAATGTCAGTGAAATATTAAATACAAAAATAGAAAAACACCAGTTTGCCACTAATAATACAATATAAGTCTGTGGGATAAGATAAAGTCATGTTAGAATTAGTGCATTTTTATACCAGGACACGGATAACGTTGGCTAGAGTGCGTTGCTAAAATCTTCCTATGGGCTGCTAATAACATGATGGTCCTTACGCTGGCTTTCCAGGGGTACTATCCATGGTTATCCCTAATAAACAAATAGTCATGGAATGATCATTGTGCAAGGTGCTGTTACTTGCACAAGGAGACTGCCTAGTGAACTACAAATAGTGCTGATTACCTTTTACAAAGAAACAACTGATTTTGCAGGAATAGGTCTCAGACATTAGAATTATTCACTTGGTTTCAGATACTGTTATGTATCCCATAAGGGTGTCCCCTCAATGCACAGCGTAAATGATTTTTGATTTACATTAAATTAGTCTGAAGCAGATTAATCCTTTTTCATGAATTGATTTTTTCACTTTAAATGGTCTTTGTAATCCACATGAATTCGAACTGAAAACAGTGGAACTGAAGACTCCAAATTATATTCCAAATTAGTAGTCCCAATGCATTTCGGGCTACTGGGAGCCCTTCATCAGGGTATATTGAACTTCGGAGTTGCTAACTCGGCGAGTATCGAACCTCGCTCGTGGATTCCTGTTTGGAAAATTTGGAATATAATTTGGAGTCTTCAGTTCCACTGTTTTCAGTTCGAATTCATGTGGATTACAAAGACCATTTAAAGTGAATAAAATCAATTCATGAAAAAGGATTAATCTGCTTCAGACTCATTTAATGTAAATCAAAAATCATTTACTCTGTGCATTGAGGGGACACCCCCCCCCAAGGGGGGTGCTATTTTCAGTCGTTATCCACGCCCATGGATCAGTGAGCGATACCCGAACTGCACGCACAACCTTACGAATTTGGAAGACAGAACAAAAGTTTTATTTTTCAGCATCCAGGTGTGCATGGACCATTGTCTTGTATGTATCCCATAAGCACATAGACTTGACGTCCTCAACTCCCTAGATGACAACGACTGACTAAAGCCATTAAATGGGGGTTTAGTTGATAGGAGGGATACCTCAAGGTGTGACCGGTTTGTAGATTTAACTTGTAACTTCACGCCCCAGGGCCAAGTGGTGGTGGAGGTTGGGGGAGCGGGAGGAGCACAAAGTGAAGAATTTAATGGAACCCCTAAAAACAGCAATAAAGAAGGATCTCCACTGCAGGCATACAAAGGCCATCAGCAGGTGAATCCACTATTGACAACCCCAGAAGTTGACAAGCCCACAGTAAGGCCTGGTTTATGGCCCCTAGGTAAGAAGTCTGGAGGCCCTAGTCAGCTATTGAATGACCCACCCAAGCTCCACATATTATCTTGGAATATTGCAGGCCTCCCTTCCAAACTAGATAACCCGTAGTGGGGGGCATTTATCGAAGACAACGACATCTGCATGTTTCAGGAAACTTGGGTTAGGGAGGATATTCATAGACTTGGCTACGCAACTTTTAGCATAGCAGCCACATGTGGGGGAAGGGGAAGACCAGCGGGGGCCTTAGTATCTGGATTGCCACACATCTAGGATGTTCTGTAAAACAGGTAGAGACACTCTCCAGTGACATACTTTGCGTTATTTTGAGTTTCTCAACCAGGATCAAGATAGCATTGATTAATGTTTACTCACGGCCAGTAGGGTACGGCCAAGAGTCTGTTACCCTTGATCTTTTATCATCTTTTTTGCCAACCATCCTTGACAATAATTGAGTGATCTTGGCTGGCGATCTAAATTGCCAGTATGAACCTTTGAAAGATTTAGATGCAGGCGACCCCAATGAAGAGGACTTGCACTGGGCCATTCCGGAACCTAATGCTCCGACAACCCGGGCTTGGACACCACTGGTAATACAAGTGAACACCATCTCATTGAATCATTCGCTTAGGGCATGTAATGGGCGTTTTAAATCTGATTCTCCAGCAAACGTTACTTATAATAGACCGGGCTGTCCCTCCATTCTAGATTATATTCTGGTGAATACTAAATAATGGCACCGGGTAATTGACTTTAAGATTGTGCCCAGATACGATAGTGATCATAATGCCCTGATTCTTGAAATGGTCTCACCTCAAACAGGGGATGCTTCAAAGGGCCAATTTCCGACTGCCCCTGGGCTTACCCTAACTAGCTGTAGGAGGAGAGTAAGATGGGGTTTATTCTGTCAATCCACAGAAAAGCTAGCCTCCCTTTATCGAACCATCATTCCTTTTTTGGAGGTTGCAAAACAATCTGTTGATTTTTATAGCCCATTTACTGAAATTGCAGAAAACCATGAAGGTTTAGTGGCTGCCTTGGCTGACATTTTTTTTCCATAAATCACGTCACAAGGAAAGCGGGGCACCAGGGCACCCCTGGTATGACGGTAACTGCCACAAGGCCAAGCAAACTCTTGTCCTAGCCATTAAATCTAACGATAAGCTAGAAATAAGGGTAAAGCGGTTCGTTTACAAAAACACCATCAAACTAGCCAAAAGAAACTGGGAAGAAGATAAATGGGAAAGCCTGAAAATTGCATTAAGCAATAGGGACATGAGGACTTTTTGGAATCTAATTAATACAGACTCCAAAGAGGATAAACCAGCAACTGAACCAAATCTAGGGGCAGAAGTCTGGAGGGCCCATTTTCAGTCCTTATATTCTAGGGTAGAGAACGAAGTAGGGCAAGTTACAATTGAATGTCCCCACCGACGTGCTCAGATACCCCAGAACTTTCCCTAAAAGAGATAACGGATGCCATAAGCTGGATTATTCCTGCAAAGGCCCCGGGCCTAGATAAGATTCCCGGTGATCTTTTTCGCACTGAACCAAGTATCTGGGCCCCGTACTTATGGACCCTATTCAATGCTATTCTCCAGGGAATGGAGATTCCTATGACATGGTTGGGGGTGGAAATCATTCCGATCTACAAAAAGGGTTCTCCACTCCATCCTGTGAATTATCGGCCCATCAGTCTCATTCATGTCAATCAGAAAATATACGCTCGAGTGCTGCTGCACCGATTACAGAGTTGGATGGAAGAACACTCCATTCTTTGCCCCTATCAGGCCGGCTTTAGAGCAAAAATGTCCACAATTGGCCAAATCTTCAGGTTGCAATTATTGCACTGGAAAACAGTGATCTTGGAGGGTGGCAGCCTCTACATGATCTTTGTGGACTTAAAATCGGCATTCGATTTAGTACCTAGGGAGAAATTATGGGCCATTTTTTTGATCTGGGAGCCCCCCCATATCTATGCCATAACCTAAAAAGACTACATGAATGTAATTTTGCTCAGATTAGATATGGGAAAAATGGAGAGCTCACTGATCGTATACCTATAGAGAGAGGTGTACGTCAAGGGTGTGTATTGGCCCCGACCCTCTTTTGTTTATTTATTAATGGCTCAGTGGAGACTTTGACCGCAGGGAGGGACATAGATGCTCCAAAGTTGGCGAACCGCAAGGTACCACCCTTGATGTTCGCCGACGATACCCTCCTGCTGTCAAAGTCCCCTATGGGAATCCAGAGGGCTTTGGACATCTTCCACTCATTCTGCAAGAGTAGGGGCCTGGAGATTAACACTCAGAAAACCAAATATATGTTTTTCAACGCAGGGCACTCAACACGACCTAATGCCCAATTAGATGGGAAATTTTTAGAGAAAGTCTCTGTCTGTGAATTCCTGGGATTGTCCCTTAGTGAGAAAATGGAATGGGGTGTACAAATCAAGAAGGTATGTTTAAAATTGGCCCAGACAACGGGGGGGCTGGCGAAGTTGCAGAGGAAGTGCACACATAAAACGATGGGGCCGGTGTTGGAAATATACAAGGCACAAGCCAGAGGAGCTGCCTTGTATGGGGCAGAAATATGGGGCCATCGGCCATCTGACCAACTTTCTAAGATTGAGAATTTGTTTGTTAGACAACTTCTGGGACTTCCCAAAAGTACACCGCTCACACCGCTTATAATGGATCTTGGAGTCAGCCCGATTGCAGTAGAGGTCGCCCTCAGACCCTTGTTATATTGGCGTCATCTATGGAGCACCCCTGAACTATCTGTGTATAGAGAGGAACTGAAGGAAGTGGTAAACCTCAGGGGAGCAAGCAAAATCCCAAGGGTGGCCCACATTAAGAACTCTATAATTTCCATGGGAATGGGTGACTTATGGGCAAGTGCAGAAGACAGTTGTCTGTCAACTCCTAGGAAGGCTCTGGTAAAGATCTACAAGGAATACAATCTTACCTTATTTCAGGGGAGTTCCGGGACTGGCACACTGACAACATCTTATTTAGAAGCAAAACTGCAATACAGGTTAGAACCTGTCATCAACGATATACAGCCATCCCTTGCTACAAAGCTATATTTGCAGTTTAGGTACGGTACACTTCCCCTACGCGCTTTTACATATAAGTGGGGGGGCAGTTCTATTAAGGGCTGTCCGACATGTAACAATATACCGGAGACAGACCTACACGTATTATTTTTCTGCCCGGCATACAAGAAAGCGAGACACCGTTGGTTACGGCAGTTGTGCAGAAACCTCGGAACACCTCACTGCTCTCAGGCTTTCAGGATTTTAAAATATGATACCAGTATGCGCATTGCGTATTCAGTTTCACGCTATCTGTTCTCAATGTGGTGTGCACGCCGAGCAATTCTAAAGATAGGGCTAGCCCAATCAACTTATCCTGCTCCCCCACTGTGAATCGTTGTCTTTTAAAGCTGATTTTATTATATTTCATGATCTTCTGACGTGTTTTTCTAAATATTTATTATACTATATAACTTCCATGAATTCTTGATTAATATTTTAATGTGTATGCCCTTCATTGCCGGATAATATGTATTGTCTGTATTGTATTTTTATGCTTTTTATCTGTGCTTTTATGGCCTTGTCAGGCCGAAATAAAGAATCTTTTGACTTGACTTGACATAGACTTGATATTTAAAGCATTCACAGTCCTGCTATTTTTACATTGGCTCAATATGTAGTGCACCATTAGCAAGCAAGTATATATATTGCCAATTGTAAGTTAACCACTCTCACACTAATTTCCATAATGTAAAACACCATTTAGAACCCAGTTTCTTTGTATTCCCCCCAGTGTGCAGAGCACCATTTGCAAGCCCCTTTAAACATTTTCTTGATAATCTCCACCTTGCCATCCAATGTGTAAAGGTTGTTGCTAAGTCATTTTTTAGGTCTAGCACTAGCATTTTTTTGTTTTTAATATAAAGTCATACTATACATATTTACTTACAGGGGCTTTCAGTGTGCTTTCTTCATCCATTGGTCTGCTGTAGTGTCATTCATATATTGCTTACACCCACTACAGCATGAAGCATGGGCCATAGGGTCAGCCCACTTCAGCCATTAGCTTACCTGAATGTGAGTGATGATATTCTGTGCTTGCACAATGTGCATATCCGGACAATAAGCAGTATCCTTGCCATTCAGTGCCAGGGACTACTAGTTAAAAGTGTTAATTAAATATTATTTATTCACTGAGATAAAACAGAGGTCAAAGTGACGTTATAATTAAGTGTTTTTAATGATACAAAAACCAATGTTTAAAAACAAAAAAATCACTCAAATTCACCAGTTAATGTTTACTGAGCTAGCTATAACTTGTGCCCCTGCCAAGCACTGCTTATGATCTCCTATATCACATCACTCATTAATTGTTAAATGACATAATTGATGATATCACTAATCACAGCACTGATCACATTATGCAAGCTACTGCTCCTCAAAAAGAAACAGTGTAGCATTGGAGGCAAGTCTCATTTAGTATAGTATAAGTTAAATAGTACACACAGAAGAATTTTATTTGTTTTAAAATTGTACTTTTGGTAACTTCGAATAAAAAAAAACTGTTGTCTAAAATCATGCAGTAAAAAAAGAAATATTTTGTTCTCTTCTCAAACTCCATTGGTTAAAAGTGGGCCAGTACACATACTGAAAACATTCACTGAGTAATGCAATCTACTTGATAGCATTCTGTGAGTTTCAATGGAGTTATAACAGTTAAATATCACACTTTCTTTATTGTTAGAGCACAAAACCTTTACTCTTGTGTCTGATACATGCCTTTTCCCCTCTACAGCAGAGGGAGATGAACAAAGTACCCATGATCTCAAATACAAGTTTTGTTTTCTGCGGCCTCATTAAAAATACACTTCAAAAGCTGAACAGCCTTCATTAAAATGACTGCAGAATTTTTTACGTCCTTTTCATTATAAAATACTTCTCTGATCTTGAAACGTATAATGATGTACTGATGTCGAAGGAACTGAGATAACTGTATGGTAAGAGTCTAGTTGGCAGTTGTTCAACTTTTAGTAAAAATCGGGTAACGTGTGTGTACGGGGTTTCACCCCATAGCTGCTTATGACACCTCCATCCAAATGTGTAGTTTCCTAAACCACAGACATTTCATTGTGTACTCTAAACTCTTCCAATTAACTGATCCACTAAATCATATTTCCATACTGTTTTTTTTTTTTACTATCTGTGTTGTTTTATTTAAATATATTGTTGCATCCAGGGGCCAGGTGGGTGCCCTGCATGTGTCCTGCTTACACTTTAACAGGGGACATCCCCAGGTAAGACCCTGTACACACTTCGATGGGGCTGAAACTAGGCCCCATTGCTCTTGAACTAAGTGGCATTTTTATGGAGTCCATCGGATCCTTAATTGTGGCAAATACATGCTCAAAGCAGATAAATTTGTTTGAGAAGCAAACTCTGTTTCCTTGATCATGTCAATTAAAAGCAAAACTGCTAACTGCTGACATCAAGTCTTCCATCCTGTTGTTCTGAGGCTCTGTTGAAAACGCTCCTGCTGGCTAGTAGCAGACTTTTGATCTGTTTCCCTGCCTGCACTGATGCAGGCAGGGAAATAGATCTAGAGATTGCTCCCTCCAAGAAGGAGAAGCAGAAGTAGATGCTCCCTGTGAGCAGGGGGAATGCTGGCTCCCACAGCATGTAGGGAGATGGCTGGGGCCACAGGGGTCCTGGGGCTTCCGTCTCAGTCCCCAACATTGAGCATGGTGGGTGGCCAGGGTGGGTACCAGGGCACCCACCTTGAAATAATGTGGGCCCCGGGGGCTGGGGTGTCTGGGGCTAAAAATGGTTTAGGGAGGGGTGCTGCATAGCCACCCTTCCCTTAAAGTTAAATAGCAGCCTTGGGGATGGGGCCCCCAGGGCCTATTGAAGGCTTGGGTAGGGGGCCGCGTTGCTCCCTCTCCACTTTAACTTACATAATCTCCCTGGGGATGGGGTCCCCAAGGCCCTTTAAAGGCTCAAGGAGCAGTGCCGCATGGCCCCAACCCCTTAAAAAAAATGGCCTTGGGGGATGGGGTTCCCAGGCCCCAGTGAGGCTAGGGGAAGGGGGCCACTTGTCCCCCCTCACCCTTTATAAAAAAGGCTCTCAGGAAGGGTTCCCCAGGGCCTAATAAGGCTTAGGGAGGTGGGACATGCGGCTTCCCTCCCCTTTAAAAAAATGGGCCTTGGGGATGAGGTCCCCAGGGCCTAATCAGGCTTGGGGAGAGGTGCTATGTAGCTTCTGCTAAAATTCTTAAGGCACTGGGGGATGGGACCTCAGGGCCTCATGAGGCTCGGTGAGTAGGGCCACACGACCCTCTTCTCCTCTTTATTGATATGGCCTCGGGGATGGGATCCCTGGGGCCTACTAAAGCTAGGGGCAGGGTCCATGCGGCCCCCTCCCATTTTTTATTATCTTTGAGCCCTGGGGATGGGGTCCCTGTGGACCAAAGGGCAACCCTATGCTGTGCATGGCAAAGGCTGTGCATGGTGTGGGGTTGGCAGCCTGCTAAAGGTTTAGCCTCAGGGCCTGGCAGCAGAGCAAGCCCTGTGATCAACCCTGTGGTGCACAGCTAAAGGCTGTGTGCAGCGTGGGGTTGGCTACCTGCGGGCAGTTGGAAGCAGAGCCTGGCTGCAACACAGGCCATACAGCTAAGCCCACGAATGTGCAAAGACCATGTGCAGCGTGGGGCTGGCTGCCTCTGGTTGGCTGCCTGTCGGAAGTTGGAGGCAGGGCCTGGCTCCAACCCCCCTGCAGCCAACCCCACACTGCATTTGATGATATGCCATGCGCAGTGTCAAAGTGGCTGCCTGCAGGGGGGTCGGCTGTCTCCGGTGGGTTGCCTGCTGCTGTGCACGGCTAAGGGCCATGCGCACCTTGGGGCTGGCTGCTTGTGGGGGTTTCCCGCAGGACCTGGCCACAGACAATGACAGTGATGTCATTTGAGATGTTATCAGTGATAACATAGAATATGTCATGAGTGATGCATATGTGAGGCCATAAGCAGTGCATGACAGGGCGCAAGTCGTAGTTAGCTCTGCAAAAAATAACTCGTGAATTTCTGTGTTTTCTCTAGTTCAAAATGTTCATGTTGTCGCTGACATAGGCACCTAACTATAACGTTACTTTATCCTTTGTTTTTTTAGTGAAGATAGATAGATAGGTAGACAGACAGAAAGACAGACAGACAGACAGACAGATAGATAGATAGATAGATAGATAGATAGATAGATAGATAGATAGATAGATAGATAGATAGATACTGACCTTTAGACAATCTTTGTTTTGTTACAATGTGTGCTTCAAAAGCCAAAAGGTCAGCAGCTAACAGCAGAGCTATTGGCTTTGTCAATGCTTGTTATATTTGTCTCCAGGTTGTAAACAATCCTTACTGCAATGCTTGCTTCCTGCTTTCCCTTCTATCTTTTTCTTTTAACTCAATTCACCAAACACTGTTTACCACCTTCTTGCTACATACTGTAGTATCAGAATGTAGGTAGAAGGAAAATATGTCTACACTTTGCCATACCTAATGTGACTAAAGCACCTGACTTCAGTAAAGACTTTACATCTGCTCAGAATGGAGAAGCTATTAAGCACTCAATAGTGATCTTTTAACATTAATCTTCCAAGGGCAGTGGCTCCTACCTGCACAATTTTCAAACCACTGAGACTTCAAAGAGGAATAAGAACAACGATGTGATTGCTCCGCCCTCCCCTGACCCTCTAAAGCCTATATCAACGTTCACATTGGAGAATGGCATAGCATAACAAAATTGGCTATGAATCTGATAAATCTATTGAAACATATTTAGTTACCCATGTGTAAAAAGGAACACTGGGAATGGGACCCCAAAAAGAAATGGACACTATAAGATTAGCTTCTCTTAGCATATTGTGGGGAAAAGGAAAAGATTACCACTCAGCCTCAAGTGTCACCTAAATAGGGTTCTCAAAGAATTAAACACAAGGATTGGCTATCTTCCCAACTTCAACTTTGCTAGGGGAGAACCTAGTAGAGACAAAAAAGAAACAAAGAATATGAAAGAGAGAATATCCATGGACCTTATTATATCAAGGGTTCTATTTAAAGTAGGAAAAACAGCTCCTTACAGAAGTAGATTATGAATGAATGATAATGGTACTTGTAAAGCACGCGATCACTGAACCAGAGCATCCTGGCATTAGCTCAAGCAGCATTCCTCAATTGAACCATTGCATAGAGAATCAAAAATGAGGGAAGAGAGACAGCACAGGGAAGGAGAAGAAAAAAAAGAGCAAAGACCTTAACCAACAATTATACTAAGTGATGGCACAATGTATCGGGGCCAGGAACAACCAAGCATTCAGGTTCTTCTTCAAGCTAACTTCATTTGCGATGAACCGAAGAGAACCAGGAAGTTGGATCCAAGCTTTAGATCTTAAACCATAAATGATTTTCCTCCAATAGATTTAAGCCTGAATTTGGGAGGTGTTAGCAAGTTGACATTAGAAGATCTGATAGTGCTCTGTGTTCTGTAATGGCAAAACCTATCAGATAAATATTTGGGGCCAGTAACATAAAATGACATAAAAACCAACACCAGAGTTTCAAAAAGAACCCTCTTATGAATAGGCAGACAAAGCATCTCTCTGAGTGGTTTGAACACAGAACTATGGGGCCCATTAGGATGGCGGGCGGATCGCCCCCGCTAGGCCGGCGGTAGCCACCGCTGGCCCGGCGGGGGCGATCCACCCGCCATCCTTGCCTGATTGACCCCCCCACCATATTAGTATTGCAGGGGGGTCCGCGGCGGACGGAAAGACCGTCCGCCGCTTTTCCACCGGTCGACTCGTCGACCGGGCAGAAGAAGGGCATAATATGGTGGCGGTGTCTGCAAGACACTGCCATCCATATTATGATGCAGGCGGTGAATCGCCTTTCCATAGCGGTGTCGCCGCCATGGAAAGTCATGCGGTTCTTGCTTTTGGGGGCCCGTTGCGGGCCCCCAGGGTATTGGGGGTGGGGGGTGCACATGGGGGGGTACCTATGGTACCCCTCTCATTGCAATGCACTAAGTGGCAGGCACCACGTGGTGCCTGCCATGTAGTGCATGGCAATGCTGTGCACAGACCTTTTGCATTGCGGGTGGGTCTGCAGCCAGCAGATCCACCCGCAATGTAAAAGGCCCAGGATGCGCCCGCCAGTGTGGCAGGCGCATCCTAATTCTCATGGCGGGACCGCTGCCACTTCGGCGGTCGGTCCCTGGCTCCGTTGCGATGGCGGGCGGACTTTTTCCGCCCACCATTGTAATGGACCCCTATGTGTGGGAAGTCTAAGCATGAGTCTGTTGACAAAAGTTTGGACCACCTGGAGCCTGTGAAGCAGTTGCTTAGAACTGCCTACATGAAGATGACTAAGTAATCAAGCCTCTATGTAATGAGTGTAAATGCCACTGTTTTCCTTTCAACTGGAGGAAGAAAACCAAAGGATTTTTTTAAAGGATTTAATGAAAGAGAAGCATGTGCCCGCTTCTGACAGTACTTGTGGCAAAACATTGTCGAATTTAACTCCTAGGTTTTTAGCCACTTCAACTGTAAGTGGAGAAGGGGGCACGAAGTCTGTACATCACATAGTGGGAGAGAACAGATTAAGCTTCCCCGACTAAAGAATTACTGTTTTATCTGTGTTGCATTTTAAATGGTTATTTTCCATCCATCAAATTATGTTTGTAAAACAATTCTTATAATTCTGTTCAGACCCAAAGGAATTTTCACCCAACGACAAAATCAATTGGGTGTCATTAGCAAAAGAAGTAGTCGAGATCCCAAAGGAGCTAATCAGAGAAACCAAGGGGCCATGTACATATTAAACAAAGATGTGCTGAGTGATAAGCCCTGGGGTACAACAAAATACAGATGGGTTTTCTTCTGACGAGCACTGTCCAGTGGAGACCAATACTCTCTTCTCTGCAAGAAAACATTGAACCTCGACCAAGCCTTCCCAGTGATACTGATTTCTGAGAGCAGCTGAAGAAGTATTGAGTGTGAAATGGTATCAAATGCAGACAATAAGTCCAGAAGGATCAGGACAGCGTTATGGGCATTGCCTAGCCTCATCTTTATTGTGTTGGAGACCTCCAGCACGGCAGACTCTCTAGAATGTCTAGGCCTGAAGCCAGATTGACAACGATGGAGGGCCTTAGAATTTTCCAGAACAATTGTCAATTAATCATTTACAATCTTTTTCCAGGATTTGAATTAATACTGAGAGTAATGAGATAGGCCTAAAATTGGCCAAAATCGAGGGATCGGCCAGTGTTTTTTTTAAAAGAGGTTTGACCACTCCCAATTTCCAAGGTGCTGGAGCTTCAGCCAAAGAAAGTGAATTATTTAAGATGTGATTTATGATTGGGTTCACTATTTCAATGGCCCGTAGAGAATAACAGGTGGACATGGATCAAGATGAGAACCAGACTAACAGAAAAGAATAGCATGCTGCGATTGTAACAATGAAATTGACTTAAAAGCTGATGTGGAGGAATAAAAAGACAAAGCTGTATGTTCCACTCCTTTGGACTGACGCAGTTTAAGGTGATTGACCTCAAAGCCCTTTTGAATCATTTGAATTTTTTCTTTGAAAAAAATGTGGCAGCCTGTCACAGAGGAATTGTGAAGTAAAGTGTCTCTTGACAAAGCTTTAGGTTGTGCAAAGGACTTGGAGATCTGAAAGATTCCTTAGTGTCAAAGTAAGCAAGCTTCATTTGAGTAGTAAAATAAGACTTTTTTGCCTCCCTGGTTAATTTTTGACATGATTTCAGGCTGTTCTAAAACTACTTAAGTCCTCAGATTAATAGGCCAGATGCCATTTCCATTGCAGTTGCTTACCACCAACCTTTCCTTATGCTTTTGTTCTATTTCAAATACTTGAGGAGAAGGAACAAGATATGCATAAGACATTTGGTGACAAATACTCTATGAAGGACATATTAGCGTGCCATTCTAAACTAGAGGATTCTTCAACAGATTATAAAATCCCTATCCCAAGTAGTACAGGCTCTGAAAAACTCTGAAATACATCTTTCTTTAACTCCACTAAAAAGGCAGCCCTAGACAAAATTCTGGATGTTGAGAAGAGAAGTAACAAAGGAAAGGGGGTAAGGAGTCAAAATGCAATGGAAAAACATGAAAAGGACTTGGGAGAACAAATAAACTTGAGCAGACACTTGAAAGTGCCATTAGCTCAAACCAAATGAAAACGGTGAACCAAGAAGAGATATATACTTAATAGATGACTTAGAGAATTTAAATCTAGGGAAAGAAAATTTGAGTCAGTAGATATAGAATGCAGAAGACAAATTAAACATTATTGAAGAAAGAAGTCAGGAATCACAATTCGTAAACTAAAAAGACAAAACTTAAGATTTGTGGGAATACCCATAGCTGCTGAAGGAGAGATGCCACAAAAAATACTTAAAACAAGTCATCAAAGAAATAATTCTAAAACTGTCAGAAACTGAAGATGGAGTCCTAACCATTGCCACAGCATACTAAGTTTCTTTCGGAAAACCAAAAAAGGTGTTACTCCTAGCACATTGCTGGCATGGATTACAGAATTAAAGAGCTCATATTGCCCAAAGCATGAGCTGCCAAATCCCTCAAGGCTTCAGTAGACAAGTTAATCAGAGAATTTCCAAACATGCAGCTTAAAACAACCCAGAGGGGCAGACAAATGCGGGTCATAGCTCTAGAACTTGAAAATCACAAGAACCCAGCTTAAGTTTATCAGCAGCCCAAAATCAGAATTGTTGGAAGGGGAGATATCCGGAAAGAAATTTCATACGAAGCATTTTGATATCCAGGTCAGAAATAAAAATAAATAAATAAATACCAGCATTTGTAAAGCGCACAGCTACCTCCGGAGAGGTGTCCCAGTGCTGGGGGCCATCAGGAAGATTAAGCAAGTTATTGCCCAGAGTCACAAGGTGCTGGGCTAACCTGCCGCCGGCACCGGGGATTGAACCGTGAGCCCCCCGTGTTCCAGAGTCAGCCGCCCTGGCCGCTGCACCACACCTCTTCCCAGTGGTATATTTATCTAAGTATGTTCCCTCCTGCCAAATAGCTCCTAGTTATCCTTTCAAAGAATGCCCATCAGTGCATTCAAATACACTGTGGGAGGATCCCCTTCAAGTCTCGTAAGAAGATGTCAGGGGTCTGGTCACAAGGGACAAAATGGGAATGGGATAAGGGGGCAGGTAGTAGAAGGGGTAAAGGTGGACTGAGGGTGTCAAAAAGAAAATGAGTCCAGCAGGAAGTTATATTGGATGCATTAGGGGGAATGCAAGATTTTGTGTAGAGCATAGTCACCATGCATTTAAGCAATATGAATAGAAACGTTGTGCTCTCAGGAAATGTAAAACGTTACTACAATTATTAGAAGGTATGCAGCCCAAAGTAATTTTGCTGCAAGAAACCCATCTTTCAGAAGCGGATTAAAAAACGTTGGTTTACCCACCATAGGAAGCATAGTTTAGACATTTTCACTACAAATGCAGCAGTGTGTGGGTGGCAATCTTGATCCATAAAAATTGTGGCTAGGGAAAGAAAAAGGGGAAAAAAGGGCAAAGGAGGTTGGTGGATTTTGAAAGGCGTAATAAGGAATAACTTTTGTATGATGGTAGATCATATTATGGCACTACCGGAGCAGATCTTTACCTATTACATGCATTGAAGTTAGAGGTAGCAGAATGGAATTTATATGCTGAAAAGTAATGTAGGGGATTTTAATTTAGTCCAAGAACAAATAGATACTTATGGTAATGGAAAGGGAGCTAAAACACATGTATACCTGTGAAATCCCAGATGTGGAAATTGCTGGACCAGCTAATTGATAACTTTAATTTAAAAGACTGTAGGAGGAAACTACACTCTTCACAGCAAAGGCATACTTTTATTAGTTGGCAATATTAGAGTCAAGCATTCTTCTTGAAATCCACCTCAGTTAAATGATTACTGGCAGGCAACTTACTGCAGATCTTATCTGACCACGTTCTAATAACCATACACATAGAACTAGAGGACAATTAAAGTAAAATAAACTGGAGGGCTGATTATCAATCCTGACCAACCAAAAAATTCAAAGAACGACTATTAGCGCAAATTAAAGATTTTTTTAAGTTAAGCACATCTATGATATGGGAATGCTTTAAAAGCCTATATACAAGGGCTGTTAATTTCTTTAAAAGTAGAATTCAGAAGGAAATAAATGCAATGTGCACAAGCTGAATAGTAGTGGCAAGCCACACAATGTACTGTTATTCAGGATCCCCCATCAGCAAATGCAGCAAACGTGAACCACGGACAAGCAAACATAAAAGAAATAGTAAGAAAAAAGATAATCCTTAATTGCCTAACTATGTACCAAAGACTATTCAAAGAAGATAATAAAATCAGTAAACTTGTTTGTCTGGAAAATTAAAGCACACTTCTTTCCATGATATTTAATTTACTGCATACTGTTGGAAATGGCCCTTTTTGCAGGGTCACCCCCATACAGTTTGCCTTCCTCTTCCTACTTTTTGCTGAATTCGTTTATTGTTGGCCTTTGGACTACAAACACTTTACCACCACTAACCAGTGCTAAAGTGCATGGGCTCTCTCCCCTAAACATGGTAAACTTGGTTCATACCCAAATGGTATATTTAATGTACTTATTAGTCCCTAGTACAGTGCACTACATGAGCCCAGGGCCTGTAAATTAAATGCTACTGGTGGGCCTGCAGCATTGGTTGTGCCACCCTCTTTCGTAGCCCTTTAAACATGTCTCAGGCCTGCCATTGTAGAGCTTGTGTGTGCAGTTTAACCTTCTATTTCAACCTGTCAAAATGAAGCTTTTGCCAGGCCCAAACCTTAATGTTTACATTTGTTTATTATTATATACAGATCTACAAGTACATTTCACACCCATCACAACATTCCTTTAGCGCCCAAGTCACCCTGTGTTCGAGCACTATATGGTCAGAGAAGTCGCAGGAATAGTGTATGCCACATCCCCTCCCGCCATTGCCACCCTGCTGTGTGAATGGACTATTGGACCAATTGATCCAACTCTTTCCCTCACAGTATGATGTGTGTCTGCTCTCACCCCCCTCAGCCTGCTCCTGCATCCCACCCCCCCAGATCTTTTCAAACTTCCCCAGGCACTCTCTTCCTTTGTATAATTCCTTTTCCATAATTTTACAGTACTCCATTCCTAGCTCCCATGTTTGGTGATGGGGGATTCCAGAGCCCAATTTCTGAGCATTATCTCGTTTTGCCACCATGCAGCCTAAATTCAACAGCAGCTTCTGGTAGCGGGAATGATCCACTGGTTCCCAGATGCCCAGCAATGCCAGTCTAGGTTGCAGTTTCTGGGTTAACCCCGTAGCCTCCACCAAGGAGCCCTTAATCGCCTCACACTAGTCTTGTAAGTGGGGGCAACTCCAGAGTGTGTGCATAAGTGTGCCATCCTCCCCACAGCCTCTGTGGCAAGTTGCGGCAACCGCCTTGCCTATCTTGCATAGCAAGGTGAATGTGTAGTAGGCCCAGTGTAAGATTTTAAGCTGAATTAGGCGGAAACTTGCCAGGAATTCAGGAGCCTCCCTCCAATCCTCCTCATTTATTCCTCCCAGGTCTTATTCCCAGGAGTCCCGTAGTTTTAACAGAGGTGGTTGCGTATTCCTCATCAGCGTACTGTATGTCAGTAAAATCAGTTTCCTATCAACCCATCCCCCCAGTAGCCTTCCTTCCAGTGGGGAGTCCTCCTGAGTTTCCTACTCAGGAGATACACATTCTCTGAGGACGTGTCTCTACTGTACGTATCTCAGCCATTGCGTCTCTGGCATCCAATGTTCCATCCTTAAGAAGGCAAACGGGACAACCCTGTTTGCATCACATACATCCGCCAGTGTAGACAGGCCAATATTGTCCCATCCCTGAAATCCTTCCAGAGTCCCCACTGGGTGAAACATAGCACACTCCCACAGTGGCGTTTTCAGGGTCAGTCTGCGACCCAAGCCCATCTCCCTGGTCAGTCTTTTCCATACTTCAACCATTGTCCCTGTTGCTGGGCAAGCTTTGGGTGGCAATTTGCCCCCATACAGAGCATGTAGGTAGCTTTTTTCCCCCATTCTTATCATCTCATGCGGGAGTGATGGGTTCTCCCAACCCGCATATGCCCAGTCATTGACTACGCTCACCTGTGCCACTTCATAGTATCTACAAACGTTATGTAGAGCTATGTCTCCCTTGTATTTAGATCTCTGCAGGACCCTCATTGAAATATGGGGCTGTCCCCCAGGCCAAAAGCAGGTTTCTCACGAGTGCGCCTACTCTGGTGAAAAAACTGTCCAGAATCTTGTATTGGCTGTTCTGGAGAACGTACAAAAACCTGGGAACTGCCACCATTTTAAACATCACCACCTTCCCTAATAATGAGAGCAGCAATGCCTGCCGATGCTTCATGTCCTGCTCCAGTCTTTTCACTAGGGGTCCTATGATTGCCTCGTAATATGAGTCTGGATTCTTGGTGATCCAGATTCCCAGCTAGCACTTCGCCCCGGTACCAGTTTCCCATCAAGAACAGTAATGACTTATCCCAGTTTATAGGAAATACAGAATGGTCTCCAAATATGCGGAAAATGTCCTACAGCCGTTCTAGTGTCTGGCCCACATTTGTCAAGTATAATAAGATGTCGTCGGTATACAGAGATATGCATTCATCTCTTCCGCCACTCCCTGGCCAGCTCCAAACCTGCACATCTATCCAGACCTACTCTACCAGGACCTCTAGTACTAGTGCAAATAACATCAGTGAGAGTGGATACCACTGAATTCCCAGGATGTGCGCCCATTGACCTGCACATTGGACTTTGGTCTGTCGTACAGTAGCTGAACCCATCTGATAAATTTAGGGACGAAGCCCATCTTGGCCAGTACCCCGAAGAAGTATGTCCATTCTACTGAATCGAAGGCCTTATTCGCATCCAGTGAAGCTATTCCTCATTCCGCTAATGAGTCCCCTATTGTTGCAAGGTTGTTGTGCAGTTGTCTCAGATTCAGTTTTGTTGAGTGGCCTAGTATAAACCTATTCTGGTCCAGGTGCACCAGCTCCGATATCACAGTTCTCAGTCTGTTTGCTACAAGTTTGGCCAGGATCTTAATGTCTGCATTCAGCAGCAATATAGGCCTCTATGATTCACACCTATCTTGGGGCTTACCTGCCAAACCTTCATTTTTAATACATATAAGTCACCCACAGGGTAGGACCTGGACAGCCCAGAGGGCATGTTGCAATTTATTTAAGAAACAGGACATGTACCTTTAGGTTTTACATGACCAGGTAGTGACCAGGTAGTGAAAAACTCTTAAATTTATTTTTAACTACAGCAAGGGCTATATATCTCATAGGATAACATTGAGATTACCTTATTACATTTTATAAGTGTAATTTTCAAATGTGAAGATATAACTGATTCAAGTTTGGTGTTTCTGGAATCCTAATTTAAAATCATAACTTATGGTGAAATTGTATTTTAAATTACAATTCTGAAAACATCATTTGGTGCCTATAGCCTGTCTCTGATCACACGGCTTGGTATAAAAGGCTGTTGGGCTTTGTATATTCCTCCTAGACAGCCACACACAATGGGAGCTTAGGTGTGTGTCAATGGGCCATCTCTGGCAGGATTGAGGGAGAAGAAGGGCATAGCCTCAGTGTTAGATTTGGGGGTCTCTAGTTGGCAGAGGTAGGTACCTTTGACCAAATAGGGACCCTTGCGTCTAGTCAGGGTAAGGGGGTACACTCCTAAAATAACCCCTGTTCACCCCCTTGGTAGTTTGGCACGAGCAGACAGGCTTATCTCAGAGGCAGTGTGTAAAGCATTTGTGAACACATACAGTAACCCAGTGACAACACTACAGATGGACACCACACAGTTGTATATTAAAAATAAGTATCTTTTATATAGACTTAACATGAGACGACAAACGACAAAAATCCACAATACTGTACTTAAAACTGGTAGAATTAGCTTAGTTCTCTTTAGATGGTAAATGCGACACTTTGAGTTCAATGTACCTTTGGATGCGTAACGCTATACAACGAAAGTGTTGCAGGGAAGGTGATACGTCGGTTCCTTACATGCAAGAACGGTGATGCGTCGGGTCCCTACTGCTGCGTTGGGGATGCGTCGGTTCTTCTCCGCGTGGGGAGGTGATGCGTCGGTTTCTTACTGCGCTTTCGTGGCGATGTGACCAGCAGCGCCGTGATGCGATGAAGATCCGGTGCAATGAAACAAAGATGGCGTCTTCTTCTTGATGCGACACGATGCGTGCACGCCCGACGGCCGTGCAACGACTCAACGATTCTTCTGAGCCACGACAGGCCCTGCGACACGCTTCCCGGTGATGCGGCAGCATCGGATTCGACGTCGATCCTCTTCTCCGGCGATGCGAGGCGCTTCGGCGATGCGATGCGACAGCTGCAGCGACACCCTTCTTCAGTGATGCGACGACAGCGGCCGCGGCAGCGATACGCTGCTCTGATGATGCGGCGGCGTCTGATGCGACGTCAATCAACTTCTCCGGCGATGCGAGGCACTTCTGTGTTGCGACAGCGGCGACACCCTTCTGCAGCGATGCGACGACAGCGGCTGCGGCGGCAACACGCTTCTTCTTCTTGAGTCGCGCTTCCAGCTCCTTGCGACACGCAGTCCCTCAGAAGGCCCAACACAACAGCAGGCACTTCAAAACAACTCTTGGGGAGCTGGTGGGTGAAGTCTGTTGTCCCTGAGACTTCAGCAGGAGGCAAGCTCTCTCTCAAGCCCTTGGAGATCCTTTACAAGTTGATGAAAGTACACACAAAGTTCCTTTCTCCTTTCTTTGGCAGTCAGGCAACCACTGCAGGCCAATCCCCCCAAACAGCACTCAGCATAGGGATAGTCTCCTCCTGCAGTCTCTCTCTCTGGTTCCTCTCCTCAGCAAAGGTTCTTCTTGTTTCCCAAAGTGATCCAAAATTCTGGGGTTTGGGTCCCTTCTTTTATACTCATTTTCCCTTTGTTCTCTGAAGGCAGAGAGGCCTTTGCCTAGTCCAAACCAGTTCTGGTCAGTCCTGGAGCACTTTGTTGACAAGACTCCTTCTTTCCTTTCACAGTGTAGGCCAGGGACATCAGACTCACCACAGGAGGTGGAGCCAGCATTGAGGAGGGAAGGCACAGCCCTATTCAGGTCCCAGGTGCAACTCCTCCCACCCATCTCCATGCAGATCTCTCTATTCAGCCCTGTGCTGACTCACCCTGTCTCCTGGAATCCCCCAGCCCCTGCCACTCACAAACCAGACATGGAATACACAACCTAGCAGAGGCAGGCTTGGATAGTGAGGCAAGTAAATACCTACTTTCTAAAAGTGGTATTTTCAAACACAGAATGTTAAAACCAACTTCACTAAAATATGTATTTTATCATTCTGAGTTCAGGCATACTAAATTGGTTTTTATACCATGTTCCCTGGGTCAGTTAGGATTATAAGATGTAATAATCAAACTGCCCATTCTGGCCTATGGGGAACAGGTAGCCTTGCAATAGTGAAAAACGAAAATGGCTGTAATTCACTATTAGGACATGACACACACGCCAGGGCATGTCCTACCTTATACTTACAGTGCACCCTGCCCTTGGGCCTACCATAGGGGTGTCTGATATGAAGAAAAGGGAAGGTTTAGGGACTGGCAAGTGGGTGCACTTGCCCAGTCAACATGGCAGTACCAGACAGCACACAGGCTCTGCAGTGGCAGGCCTGAGACACACTTTACAAGCTGCTTCTGTGGGTGGCACAACCAGTGCTGCAAGCCCACCAGCAGCATTTGAGTCACAAGCCCTGGGCACAACCAGTGTACTGTACTAGGGTCTGACAGTGAATCAAATAGGCCAAACATGGAGTCACTAATCCATACATCAATTTATAACAGAGAGCATATGCACTTTAGCACTGATCAGCAGTGGTAAAGTGCCCAGAGTCATAAAACCAAAAACAACAGGTCAGAAAAAGTACAGGAGGAAGGCAAAAAGTTAAGGGATGACCCTGCAAAAAGGGCCAAGTCCAACACAACCCCCTTCCAGCCAAAACGCAGGGTATACCAATCACTACATTGATGGGCTTCCCTGCTTTGGGCGATAGAACCTGGACCTGGCCCGCAACTGCAGGGGCATACTCCAGTTCTACGCCAATCTGAACCTATTGGAATCCCTCTGTCCATACTCTCAGGGCCCACCAAGCTAATCCATGGGGAACCCTTCTCCTCACCTGTGGACACCACCTGGGCAGCACCTAACCTTAACTTGCTCACAGGTGTGTCCCAACAGTCAGCCAGCCACAGTGGCCACTGACCGTAGTCAGTGATGAGACCCGGGCCTTATGCCTCCCAGGCCTCTCAACCCTCTGTGGCGTCAGAGAGTGGGGGGCAGTAGCCCCAGGTGCTTGGCACCCTTTGTCCACTCTCCCTCCTGTCAGGTCAGGTATGACATCCTGACACTGACCTACCAGCCCCGGGCCTGTACCCGGCGGCTGGACTGGAGACTGGGGTGGGCATTCCCACACCCGGTCCTCCTCCTCCTTGTTGAGGCTCTGTACCCTCCCACCTGGAGTGGTACCCCCTTCCAGCATTGCCAGGGCACCTGTGGCAGGTGTCCTGCACAATTCGCCAACCAGTTCAGGGGTTCTATCCTGCAACTGGGCGTCCAGGTCAGGGGGGACACCCTGAACCTGGCCCTCCAACCTTGGGTCTAAACCCTCCAGTTGAACCGGGGTCAGAGGCGAGGACTCCCTCCCTCTGCACCCCCTCCCAGAGTACTGCCCCCTCCCATCAGTAGCGGTACCTCCAGAAGACAAACTGCTAGGGGCACTGTTAGCAGCTGCCCCTTCCTCCAGGTCAGGGGGGACACCCTGAACCTGGCCCTCCAACCCAGGGCCTGTACCCTTAAGCTAGACCTGTGCCTGGCAACCCAGGACTTCCAGGGGGGTACACAAACCCCCCCAAGGGAAACACACTCCTCTAGAGTTGTGTAGGAATCTGCCTGGTGCACCAGGACTTCCTGGGGAGCACGCATGCCCCCCCAGAGGGTAACACATCTCTCATGTGTTGTGTGACAGTCTGCCTGGCGCTGATCTCCCGACCCCTGTCCACCTGACAGTGCGTGAAGACCCCCCAAAACAGAAGTGGTGTCACCATGGTCACTCCTAGGAGGCTCAGCCCTTCTGTCTGGCCCCTGACCCACTGGCTCTCCCACTGGGGAACACATCCCCCTCTCACCCCTCAATCTGGACTTCTGCACCCTCCCAACTGGAGCGGCACTGCCAGACACCAGAACCACTGGAGCTCCATTTACAGACGCTCCAGGTTCTCTAGACCCTGGGAGATCCCCCTCAAATGGCCTACCAGTACAGTCTAGGCCCCCAACCTGGTGTTCCCTTAAGGAACCCTCCAGGCCCTGAGACTGGGTTTCGGGCACCATGGGACACGCAGTCCCACACTCACTCCTTCTCTGCAGAGACAGGACGTGAGCCCCTACACCCCTCCCACTACCACGGGACCTAGCTGGGCTACACTGAACCTCTCCCACCACTCTGGGTTGGAAGACACCTGAGCCACTCCTCTTAGGGTCACTCCCCAATGCCTCTTCAGACCCTCAGGAATCCACCAAAAGGTCTGCCTCCATTGTGAGCTCCCTGGAGTCAGAGAACTCACACTCCACCAGGTGTTGGCATAGCTCTGGAAAATAGGGACTTACAATATGATCTCCCCCAATTGGATCACACAGACCCACCAAACTATCCTTCATTTCACCATCCAGTGCCTTGCACACGTACCCCACACCACTCTCCTGAGACTGGCAAGACAGTATCTGACTGTCTCTATCACTCAACCCACACTCTTCTGGGTGGTCTTCACACTCACACACCAGGACTTCAACCATGGGGGAACCCCTCTCCCTGCACCTCTCATCTAGAGTCAGTAGAGTGTCCCTCCCACCACTAGGACTATGAACCCCTGTGATAGTTCCCCAATCCACCTCAGGGACACTGTGCACCACTGGAGCTACCTCACATCCTAGAACCCCCTGGTGTATATTAACCCCCTCCTTCAAGTCAGGTGCCACATCACTGGGTGTGTGTACTACTCCCTCAGCACTAGAAAATTCAATATTGCTGCCACCATCTGAGCTGGATTCCACCTCCAACTCAGCCAAGCTCACTTCTTGAGCTTCACATATTTCTTTTTCAGCTAAGGCTCGCTCTATCTCCTCGCACTCCCGGTCTAGCTCCCTCAGCCTCCGGTCACGAGCACGAATCCGATTCCTCTCTTCACGAGCCAATCTTTCCCAAAATGTTTCCTCTTCAGGGCCACTGCCCTCTTGGTATTCTGGCTGGGGATCCTCCCCTCAGATTCCTCCTCAGAGTCATCTGCTAGTGTTGCTTCCCAGCGTAGCACCTCATAGCTATGCAGGGCTGCCTCAAGATCCTGCCTTGTGGATCTCCTCTTCACAGGTAGCCCCCTCTCCTTGCAAAATACTTTTAGTTCCCTTATCTTGTAGATATCCAGGTGCCAAAAGTTGACTTCCATTTTGACAAGGCCCAACAGGTGCAACAACTAACCAGAGTTCCAATAACCAAAGTCCAAAGGGAAACAGGGAAAAATAGTACGTGGTTGCGTTTGGTCTGCACTCACTAGTAGTGTTCACCAATCACTGTACATGAGTCACAAATGCAAGTCCAGAATCCTCACCGCTGACCACCAATGTTAGATTTGGGGGTCTCTAGTTGGCAGAGGTAGGTACCTTTGACCAAATAGGGACCCTTGCGTCTAGTCAGGGTAAGGAGGTACACTCCTAAAATAACCCCTGCTCACCCCCTTGGTAGCTTGGCACGAGCAGACAGGCTTATCTCAGAGGCAGTGTGTAAAGCATTTGTGAACACATACAGTAACCCAGTGACAACACTACAGATGGACACCACACAGGTTGTATATTAAAAATAAGTATCTTTTATATAGACTTAACACAAGACCACAAACAACAAAAATCCACAACACTGTAATTAAAACTGGTAGAATTAGCTTAGTTCTCTTTAGATGGTAAATGCGACACTTTGAGTTCAATGTACCTTTGGATGCGTAACGCTATACAACGAAAGTGTTGCAGGGAAGGTGATGCGTCGGTTCCTTACACGCAAGAACGGTGATGCGTCGGGTCCCTACTGCTGCGTAGGGGATGCGTTGGTTCTTCTCCGCATGGGGAGGTGATGCGTCGGTTTCTTACTGCGCTTTCGTGGCGATGTGACCAGCAGTGCCGTGATGCGATGAAGATCCGGTGCAATGAAACAAAGATGGTGTGTTCTTCTTGATGCGACACGATGCGTGCACGCCCGACGGCCGTGCGGCGACTCAACGATTCTTCTGAGCCGCGACAGGCCCTGCGACACGCTTCCCGGTGATGCGGCGGCGTCTGATGCGACATCGATCCTCTTCTCCGGCGATGCGAGGCGCTTCGGCGATGCGACAGTTGCAGCGGAGACACCCTTCTTCAGCAATGCGACGACAGCGGCTGCGGCGGCGACGCGCTTCTCCGATGATGCGACGGCGTCTGATGCGACGTCGATCCTCTTCTCCGGCGATGCGAGGCGCTTCTGTGTTGCGAAGCGGCAGCGGTGACACCCTTCTTCAGCGATGCGACGACAGCGGCTGCGGCGGCAACACGCTTCTTCTTCGTGAGTCACTCTTCCAGCTCCTTGCGACACGCAGTCCCTCAGAAGGCCCAACACAACAGCAGGCACTTCAAAAGAACTCTTGGGGAGCTGGTGGGTGAAGTCTGTTGTCCCTGATACTTCAGCAGGAGGCAAGCTCTCTCTCAAGCCCTTGGAGATCCTTTACAAGTTGATGAAAGTACACACAAAGTTCCTTTCTCCTTTCTTTGGCAGTCAGGCAACCACTGCAGGCCAATCCCCCCAAACAGCACTCAGCATAGCGATAGTCTCCTCCTGCAGTCTCTCTCTCTGGTTCCTCTCCTCATCAAAGGTTCTTCTTGTTTCCCAAAGTGATCCAAAATTCTGGGGTTTGGGTCCCCTCTTTTATATTCATTTTCCCTTTGTTCTCTGAAGGCAGAGAGGCCTTTGCCTAGTCCAAACCAGTTCTGGTCAGTCCTGGAGCACTTTGTTGACAAGACTCCTTCTTTCCTTTCACAGTGTAGGCCAGGGACATCAGACGCACCACAGGAGGTGGAGCCAGCATTGTGGAGGGAAGGCACAGCCCTATTCAGGTCCCAGGTGCAACTCCTCCCACCCATCTCCATGCAGATCTCTCTATTCAGCCCTGTGCTGACTCACCCTGTCTCCTGGAATCCCCCAGCCCTTGTCACTCACAAACCAGACATGGAATACACAACCTAGCAGAGGCAGGCTTGGATAGTGAAGCAAAAAAATACCTACTTTCTAAAAGTGGTATTTTCAAACACAGACTGTTAAAACCAACTTCACTAAAAGATGTATTTTATCATTCTGAGTTCAGGCATACTAAATTCGTTTTTCTACCATGTTCCCTGGGTCAGTTAGGATTATAAGATGTAATAATCAAACTGCCCATTCTGGCCTATGGGGAACAGGTAGCCTTGCAATAGTGAAAAATTAAAATGGCTGTAATTCACTATTAGGACATGCCACACACACCAGGGCATGTCCTACCTTATACTTACAGTGCACCCTGCCCTTGGGCCTACCATAGGGGTGTCTGATATGAAGAAAAGGGAAGGTTTAGGGACTGGCAAGTGGGTGCACTTGCCCAGTCAACATGGCAGTACCAGACTGCACACAGGCTCTGCAGTAGCAGGCCTGAGACACACTTTACAAGCTGCTTCTGTGGGTGGCACAACCAGTGCTGCAAGCCCACCAGCAGCATTTGAGTCACAAGCCCTGGGCACAACCAGTGCACTATACTAGGGTCTGACAGTGAATCAAATAGGCCAAACATGGAGTCACTAATCCATACATCAATTTATAACAGAGAGCATATGCACTTTAGCACTGATCAGCAGTGGTAAAGTGCCCAGAGTCATAAAACCAACAACAACAGATCAGAAAAAGTACAGGAGGAAGGCAAAATGTTCAGGGATGACCCTGCAAAAAGGGCCAAGTCCAACACTCAGTTACATCTGAATAGGCTGTGTCCTATCCACACACAAAGGGAGGTGTACCCCCCTGTAGTGAGTCTGGAACTAGGGCAGGAAGGGAGGACCTCTGTGCACTTCAAAGGAATATCTTGAAGTATCCCGCACTTCAAAGGCACCACTAAGTATAAGTACTGGAACTTCAGACACCACCACTTCAGTACACTTCTGGAACTATGGATACTCTGCCAATGAGAAGGACTGCTGTGCTGCTGAAGGACTGCCACTCTGCTGGACTGAACTCGGCTGCACTCCTGCTTTTCTGTGCTGGTCTGCTGCCTGCAGCCCTCTTGCTTAGGTGAGAAGGACTGGCACTGCATCTCTTGACCTCCGAACCCAGAGTGATGCCAAGGGCTAGTTGGCTGGCTTCCTGGTCTGAAGCATCAGGGATATAGCACGGACCCGCGGCGAGGCAGTGTCCTGGTGAGGAGGTAACCTTGATATTTGTGTGACTATAGGTACCCTTTCCCTCCCGTTTTGAAGGCTCATGGGGCATTATCTGGGCGATATAAGAAACCCATCAGCAATATACCTACTGGGGTATAGTATACTGTGCATGTTAAATGTATGTGCACCACTTAGTTAGGATTATATGTAAATACACAGTTGTTTTGTTTTGAGTGTAGAAGGGATCTCTTCTAGGTCCTGATGAGAAGCCAGGAGAGGGCTTCGAAACATGTTGACACAGGAGACACTGCTCATTAAAGCATGGTATCTCCATCTCATTCCCCACTTTTAACGATACCAGCTCAAAGGAACATTAAAATTTATTTTTTCCACTGAGCCAGGTATTTTTAAATTTTTCACCATTCACCATTCACTCACTTCTGACCCTTCCACTCACACTCCTACACCACACATAGTATTGTTTTTCATAACCAGTGCTCCCACGTAGTCGTAGGTCGTAGCACGCCCCGTCCCGCAGCGGGGCGGGAAGACCCCGATGATGAAGCATGCCTCCAAGGGTCCTTTTGGTGGGTGAGGGGTATTTAAACAAAGCTGTGTGCTTTCCACCATTGTAGGAGACACACGTAGTCTGGAGGAACACTTCTATACTTTCCAATAAGGGTGGATCCCTTTGTAAACACATCCAGCCAGGAGAAAGAAAGGAATTTATAGACATTTCAGACAGATCTGTTCATGAATTTTTCTGACAGCCTAATCCAGTGCTCAGAAAGTACAAAAAGACTCTAAGGAATATGCAAGTGTGAAGCAATGGGAAGGGATCTGCAATAATCCTAATTTGTTTCATGTCTGGTGAGAGCAGTCCTAAATTTGTAATATAATAAGTGCCAATGCCCAAAGTTTTTTTTCGAAGCAATGGCAAACACTATCAAAGATTGGGGTGCCAAATAGCAAGGCTGCATAGTCTTGGATCCACCCCGTGCCTCCTCTTTCTTCCACCACCAGGCACTCCCTCCCTTTTTATCTCACTCTTTCAAATTCCTTTTCATCCCTGCTTTGTTCCTTGATCACTGTTTTTCTGTCTTTCTCTTCCTTCTTGCCCTTTTTATGTTCTTTCTTGCTCTGGGTGAAAGTCTGATGAGGAGAAGTAAGTGCTGGTCCCCAGAAAGTAGTGTGGGTGCCCCCCCTCCCCCTTGTTCAAACACCGGCACAAATTAAGCACTGGCAAGAGTTGCTACTGTTGTCCTTGTGTTTCTTTTCCAAGTACTAGAAGGCAAAAGATAAAACAGGACGTGAAAAGCTATTCACCTCCGACATTGGACAACTTGACATCTCTTGGTGTGTGTCATTTTTCTCACAGGTATGAAACTGAGAGATTCTTGAGTGTAATGTATGCACTGAAGGAGAAGATCCCTCAATATGTCCTGTTTCTTGGTTGAGTACCTCATTTGCTTTGTTTTATACTTTTTTTTGTTTTCGCTCGGGTAATTGTATTTCTTATTACCCTTTTTAGGTCTCGCATAGCGTTGCAGTGCAACGCACTGTTCGCTTTGCGAGGCATGCAGTATACAGTATAGTGGGGGGAAGCTCCGCCCACTTTCCATCCATGTTTTTCATTGGCTTAAATCGGAAATGCTGCATTCTGATTTGTTTTTGGCTTGTTTGACCCTCCTCCTCACGGCCATGTTGTCATTTTTCTCCTTCCATTGCTATCAGCCCCTTTACTTTACAAACTCTTTTGTTCCTCTGCCCCCCCTTCCCTCCTGCAGTCTGTAACTTCTCTGCTCACCACCCCCCTCCCCCCTACTCCCGATCATACCTTCTTGGACGCCCGCAGGTTTGTTTATAATGCAATAGGTCTCTCGTAATACGAGTCATATTGCATTTATAAATGCTTGTTTTCGCCTGGGATTGGCTGGCTGAGTCTCGCACTTTATTTTGCCTGACCTGTCCAGACGGCTGTGTTACGCATGCGTCATCCAGCAGCCGCTATACAGACGTTCCTGCATGAAGAGGAAGGTGTTTACCAGGCTTCAGGCCAGGCAGCCGCCCAGCAGAGCAGAAAGAGAAGCGCTGTGCCTGAACACCCACAGCTGCAGCCTCTTCAGCAACGCCGGGGGTCGGACGGAAGGCGGGAGGCAAGTATGAGCTTTATTTTTGTTTCCTCATCACAGATCGGAGACCCTCGGCGTGAACTCAGAGGATGCTGAGGTGTGTCAGCGGAGCTGCACAGCCAGTGCTGCTGGCGCAGGGGTGCAACCTGGCCGCAGTTAATTGAAAGTGGACAATAGCTCCATCTAGAAAAATTACTGTATGGATGACAGAACATCGCCGCAGAGTTGGCTCAGGGAGCCGCTGATCTGATCTGTTTATTCCACTGAAAACTAGATTAAGACACTCCTATCAGAGAGAGAGGGGTGGGGGTTTAGAACGAGTTCTTCGGACGAGGCAGTGCTAATGTTGGCATCGCAGATAGTGAGAGAGGAATCCCAAAGGTGCTGAAGGGCAGAGGTTACACGAACCTGACGGGACACTCAATATTACACAGTGTCACTCGCTGGCCTAACGGCTGCTGACCCACAACATGAAACGTGATCCCATCGGTGAAACACAATGCGTTTCAAACACAACGCACATACGGTAGTGCCAAAAGTTAGTTACTTCAGTATTCTGTGCCGTTTGCGGAGCATTACAATGATGAGAAGATCGCCGGGTTGTTTTGAAAGGGAAGGCTATGGCTATTCTATGTCAGGACCGGAGGCTTCAGATTATGCTGTCTCAATTCCTTTACTACTCACAGCAGCCAATGAAAGTGAAACACATTAAAAGAAAACTACAATACCCATGAGGCTTTGAACCACGCCTCCTCATACAACATAGTAACAATGTCACTTCAATAAAACTCTGAGTCACCATCTTGACTTCCTCTTTCTTTGCTGCTCCGCAGTCAAGATAAGTGCCTCAGTATTATTGATCTGATATTGTCTTTGTCATGATTTATTATTGTATGGTGTAATTATTCTGTTGGGAGACTGAATTTATGTGAATTCTATGGTGTTGAAGTACTTGAGCTGGCGCGCGAATACTCGTCAAGAGCAACTATTTATGTATGCGCTCGCGTTCGCCTCTCACCAGAGCTTACTGCGTTCTTTCGTGTTGCGCTGTTCTTCTTTCCCCGTTTGGTGTTCCTTTGGACGCGTCCGGTTACCTCCGGCCGTCCGCTTGTGCGTGCGAGGGGTTGGCCCCCCCCCTCTGAGGGAGCGAGACGCACGCCAGGAGCCCTGCTCGGCGCTGGCGTACGCCTCGGGATCCCGCACGCGTCAGTGCACTCGTGCGGACCCGATACGATCAGCTGGAGCCGACGCCTCTCCTGGGCTGAAACGGGAGTTTCACGCAGCAGCAGGAGGCGGAGCCGGTACCGGGCCATTACATATTTGTTATTTCATTAGCGCGAACGCGCACAAGTCAGTGTACAATTAACCCTTGATGAACAGCTACTGCTGTACCAAGTTAAACAAATTTTTGGAAACCCTGAACCAGCAGGCTTTGGGGATTAACCCCTTGTCAGACCTTCTGGTAGGATTTGTTGGTACCTCTGTGGCCCCCCCTGCCCCAGCTTGCTCCCAACCGACGCCCTGGTTCCTGGGAGGACTTGAGGCTGTATAATTGGAATTATCCTTGTGGATTGCGACTAACCACGTGTGTGGCTAAGGATGTCGGACTGTGAGGTCTATGAGGAGGAGGTGGCTGCATGTGACACCCTTGGGGGTGATGAGGATGATTACTATTACGAAGAGTCCATGGAGGACATCATAGATAAAAGATTAGACGCTAGGTTAGATAAGATGTTATCCTCTGCGCTTATGCCCATTTCCCAGCGCTTAGAGCTTCTCGTTTCAGGAAAAAAAAACCCTGCGCTTCACCCAGACCCGGCCCCTCCTTCGGAAGTCCCTGCTGATCAGTTGTGGCCACACGCCTCTGTGTATTCCACCATTTGCAAATCCAAAGAACAGGCGACTATGGAGAATCCCGACCCTATTCCTCCCCCGCCCCCGTTATTCCCAGCCCAGTGCTAATTACCACTACCGATGCTGGCACGGACACGGACTCCTCCCACGAGTCTAAACCGCGCATACGCGCAAAAAAGCGTAAGCACGCAGCGTCTCCCCCAGGCCCGACCACCCCTTTCCTATTTGACCCGTCGGACATTGTCCATCCCCGCTCCGCCGATTGGGCCCCCCCTTCTGCGGTCGCAGAATACATGCAAGCACATCTCCGGAAGGGGTTTGATAAGGATGTCCGAGCGAGACTAAAGTCCGAATGCCCCCGCCCCGACTTAGCACACAAAGTAGCCCTTACTCCAGAAATTGACGCGTCCATGTCGACTTTCCTTAAAAAGTATAAGAAAGACCTGAAAAAAGGCATTGACCGCGCCCTTAAGGCCTGTCAAGACAAAGTCCTTGATGTCTCCGGACCCCTAGCGAAGATTCTAGAACTAGCCTTGCAAGCGCAGGAGACAGGGGCAGCCATTCACCCGGAGGTGTTAGCCGGTTGGACCCAAAGAGCCATTTGCCTGCTAGGAAATGCGAACTGTGCTCTATCCTCCGAGCGCAGGAAATCAGTCCTGCTTCGAATTGACCCTCAATTGGCGGATCTGGCAGAGGCGGAACCGGGCCCCCTCGCTGAGGGACAACTCTTTGGGGACAAGTTCGTCAAAGACATTGCCAAGTTTGTCAACACGTTTGCATCACTAGACAAATCGCAATCGTCACTCAAAAGAGTGTTCCACCAGGTCTCTGGCAGGGCCGGACGCGGCAGGGGACGCGCGACCGGCCGTTACTCCAACCCCAGTCCTCATCGTGGCTTCGCCCCGCGACGCAGGGGGTACACACAAGAGCCCGAACAAGCGGGATTCTATCCCACCAGATCCCGCGGATTCAGGGGCAGATTCAACAGGGGTGTCAATCGAGGATACAAGAACTTCGACAACCAATCCTCTGGTAAGTGCATCTCTATTCCCCAAGATTCCTTTGGGGGGCAGGTTAGCATTTTTTGCCAAGAACTGGGGCCAAGTGACGACGGATGCGTGGATCCTGCAGACTGTGCAGGGCTACCAGATAGAGCTCACGCAGACTCCGGCCCAGACGCAGATCCCTCCCCCTCTCCGTTTTTCCCTTCAAGAACATACTTTTATAGACTCCGAACTGGTAGAGCTTTTGGACAAGCACGCCATTGCAGTGGGACCCTTCATACCTGAGGGATTTTGCAGCAACGTGTTCTTAGTCCAAAAGAAGGGAGGGGGCCAAAGATTGGTCTTAAACTTAAGAGAGTTCAATCCTTTCGTGGTCTACTGGCATTTCAAGATGGAAGGGATCCATCTGCTACGAGATCTGCTCCTAGACGGAGATTATATGGTAAGGCTGGACCTCAAAGACGCCTACCTTACGGTGCCAGTTTGCCCCTCCCAGCAGAAATTTCTCCAATTTCAGTGGAACGGGCAATGGTACCGATATTGCTCTCTACCTTTCGGCCTGTCCTCAGCGCCTTGGGTGTTCACGAAACTGTTGAAACCAGTGACCTCTCGGTTACGGGAGATGGGCGTCCGGCTCATCATATATCTCGACGACATGCTTATTCTGGCCCAAGACCAGTGCCTCCTCCGCACACATCTGCATTGGGCGATGTCCCTCATGCAAGACCTGGGCTTTGTGATAAATCTGCAGAAGTCGGTGACCACTCCTTCACAACTAATAGAGTTTTTGGGGTTCCAAATCGACTCAATCTCAGCACAGCTCTTGCTGCCAATGACCAAGGTCAGATCGATCATGAGGGAAATTTCTGCCACTCTGAACAGGCAGATGATCTCGCTTCACGTGCTTGCGCGCGTGGTGGGGCTGCTTGCCTCTTCCATCCAAGCGATCTTCCCCGGACCCCTACATTACAGGGCGTTACAAAGCCTCAAGATTTTTTATCTTCAGAAGGGATCCATTACGACCATGTGATCCCCCTATCAGAGGAGGCCCGAGTGGAGCTTCACTGGTGGTTGGACCACATGGTAGCTTGGAACGGCAGGGCGATCTTCGGTGCCTCCCCGGACGTCGTTATAGAATCCGACGCCAGCAGATGGGGATGGGGAGCTCGATGTGGAGATTTCTCTACCGGCGGGCGATGGTCCGCCGACGAGTTGCGTCTACACATCAATTGCCTAGAACTTCTGGCCGGATCGTTCGCAATAAAATCCATTTCACCAGTCAAGGGCAACTGTTGCATCCTTCTGCGGATGGACAATGTGTCGGCGGTGAGGTACATCAACCGCCTAGGGGGAACACGATCGAAAATGTTGGCCAATATCGCAAAGGAGTTTTGGCATTTTTGCCTGGACCACAAAATCTCAGTGATAGCAGAATATCTCCCAGGCAGGTTGAACAAGGTGGCGGATTGGAACTCCAGATTTCTTCAGGATTTCAGCGACTGGAGGCTTCATCCGTCTTTGTTTGCAGAGATCATGCATATGCGAGGACCATGTCAGATAGATCTCTTCGCCTCCAGACTCAATGCTCATCTTCCTCGGTTTTTCAGTTGGAGGCCGGACCCTCGGGTGATGGGAACAGATGCGTTCCTGCAGAATTGGGGTCCGCGGAGGAATTATGCCTTCCCGCCCTTCGCCTTAATCCAGAGAGTGGCGGCGCAGGTTCGACGCCAGGGGGCGTCGTTAGTACTAATTACTCCCTTGTGGAAAACACAGTCCTGGTTTCCGACACTCCTGGAGTTATCTGTGGATCTACCGTTCAGGTTGCCCACTTTTCCTCTGCTTCTGCAGGACCCAGTGGGTCTTCCCCACCCGTTGGCTCTGCAGAACCAGTTATCTCTCATGGTTTGGACGCTCTCCGGAGACACGAGCTGCTTGAAGGACTTTCAGCAGCGGCTGCGGATTTTATGCAACAATCTTGGGCTCCGTCCACCCGTAAACGATATTCGGCTTCATGGAAGCGATGGATGGGTTGGTGCATTCAACGGAATCTGGATCCCGTTGGGTCAGATGTTACGGACATCTTAAATTTCTTGTCTGAATGTGCAGAGTCTGGGCTGGCTTATAGGTCAGTCAACAATTTCAGGTCCGCCATTTCGGCAGGACATGCCCATATCGAGGGTAAGCCTGTGGGTATTCACCCGTTGGTCTGTAAATTATTGAAGGGTATCAGGGTGGCTAATCCCCCACGACCCAGATATTCTACCCTTTGGGATGTTTCTAAAGTCTTAAACCTGTTGGGTTCCTGGCCAGACAATAATCAACTTTCGCTTAAGCAGTTGTCGGCCAAATTAGCCATGCTTTTATGTTTAATATCCTGTCGCAGGGTTTCAGATGTTAAGGCCTTGGATCTGGCTGGTAGAATTTTTTCTCCACAGGGTGTTTCCTTCATCATTTCCAAACGGACCAAGACGATGTCCCGTTCAGTGGAGTATCCCGCTTTTCCTCTTAATCCTAAATTGTGTGTGTTACAATGTTTAAAAGTATATGAAGAACGTACTAAAGACCACAGGACTGATCTTCTAGGGCAACTGTTAATTGCTGTTCAGAAGCCTTTCCGGCCTGTTTCTGCGGCTACCTTAGCGAGGTGGGTCAGGTGGATTATGGCTGAAGCTGGAATTGATGTGACTGTGTATGGGGCCCACTCTGCCAGAGGGGCCATGGCATCTAAAGCATATGTCTTAGGGTCTAGATTAGAAGATATTCTTAGAGCAGCAGACTGGTCTTCGGACTCTACTTTTAAAGAATTTTATTATAAACCAATTGCAGGTGTTGCTTCGCTGGTTGTTGATGAGCTTTGAACCAGCATAATCTGAAGCCTCCGGTCCTGACATAGAATACAAAATTTTCCAGCTATCGCGACAAGAATTTTAAATTCTATTAAGGACACGGAGGCGAGGATTATCCCACCCGTTGGGATCAAAATGAAATTGACTGTCATGTTATTAATATTCTGATGATGTTTCCCTCCCTGATAGCGGAACTCTTGAAGTTTTCTTCTTCTTTTACAATTTTGGTTTTTGGTTTCTCAGGAAACGATTCCAAGCAGAATTGAGCAACGATGGTGTTGGAGGCTCCGAAGGTCCTGTCAAGAGTGGACGTTTCTCGGAGCTGATCGTTTTCTCCGTTGAGAAAGGAGTGATGTTCATGCTCTCCGTTGAGAGCCAAGACTGTTCTTCTGGTTTGATCACTTATGGACTTACGCAAAGTAAGAGGAAGTCAAGATGGTGACTCAGAGTTTTATTGAAGTGACATTGTTACTATGTTGTATGAGGAGGCGTGGTTCAAAGCCTCATGGGTATTGTAGTTTTCTTTTAATGTGTTTCACTTTCATTGGCTGCTGTGAGTAGTAAAGGAATTGAGACAGCATAATCCTCGCCTCCGTGTCCTTAATAGAATCTAAAATTCTTGTCGCGATAGCTGGAAAATTTTGTATTCCTCCTTTTATGTTTTAATTTCTGCCAGCTTTAAGAGTTACATCGCTACGGGGAAGGATTTTGCCAGTAATCGGTAGGCTGCACGTATTTTTTTTTCTCAGCCACACATAATGTTTTCATTATAGCAGCACTGCACGCTGCAACCGGAAACTGCAGGCCTGCATATCATGAGGATACCCTAGACTTCCACGGGAGCAGCCTCTTCTATTGTCACTTGCAGCATATGGCAGGCGGTTCGTCCGCTAGAGCAAATGGGCAGTGCCCTGCCACCTGCGAGGTGTTGCACACCGAGATGCTAGGAGTGAAAGAAGACACCCAATACTCACTTACTGGCACTGTACATGAAAACACGTTCATTTGAATATGATCGTGTTTTTATGCATTCGGCCAGTGTGTGTAGCAGCCTCTCTAGCTCATTGCAGGGGATGTATGATGCTTCATCGCAAACGATAACATCGCATACCTTTACATCGGCGCCTTTACATCGCATGCACATTTGCAACGCAAGTTTTCACCACGCAAACCATTACTTCGCTTGCGTATTGAAATGTATGCAAAACACATTTACAACGCACACAAACACTCTGCATGCTTTAACATCGCGATTTTCCCTCAAATACCCCCCTACATAACACACTACCCTAAAGCCTAAAAAAGTACCCCACACTCCCCTGACCCCTAAGCCCTAATACGCTACGCTTAACACACTGCCCTACATAACACACACTACCCTAAAGCCTAAAAAAGTACCCTAAACTTCCCTAAACCCTAATACACTACGCCTAACACACTGCCCTATACTACGACCACCAGACAGTGCCCTAAACCCTAAACACTACACTGTAAGCACAATCTCCAGACACTGCCCTAAACCCTAAACACTACACTAAACCCTAAACACTACACTGTAAGCACAATCTCCAGACACTGCCCTAAACCCTAAACACTACACTCTAAGCATAATCCCCCTTACCTCTTTCTCCTCGCGTTGTCCCGGTGCTCCTCCGCCTCTGTCCCGGTGCTCGTCCGTGCCGCCCGCCTCGCGTCCATTACACCACATACGATTTAAAAGCGAATGCGTTTTAAATGCGCATGCGATGTAATGGTACGCGGCGTAATGGGCCGCGTCGTAGCGTCGCTTGCGTTGTAACGCTCGCGACGTAAACGCATGCGACATAACGCATGCGTTGTAGTGGGTGTTCTCCATTGCAGGAGGAGAAGGGGGTGGGGCTGAAGCATTCATCTTCAAATTGCTGTGTATGTTTATGGCAATTGTAAAATGCATGCCTGGATAGTGCATGTGTGAGGGTGTAATTCAGCTACGTCCCCTCACACATACACTTTCTATTGAATTTAACAACCGTGCTGCGCATGTCTTAATCAGCACATTACGAATGTTAAATAAATATGTTTATCGAGGGGTGTCGGGCGCGAATCAGTGGCATCTCGGTACCAATTGGATAACAGACACAACACCGAGCGGGATTTTCAGCCCTGTCCCAAATTCTGATAGGGCTAAAAGGTGGGAGAGGATTTAGGATGGCCTTTCATATCTTGGTCCCGGTCCTGCGTTTCTATTCCGGCTGCCTATTTCCAGGATGCAGAGTTCCGTTCCTGCCTTTACGTCGGCCATGGAGATCGAGTGGAGACCTTTCTGGCTGAAATAATATAGAAAGCAACGCAAGTGATTCTCTCCCCCCCCCAATACTGATGAGGGCATGCAGTTCTGCAGGATTGTGTAAACATTTTTGTGCACCAGTGTGTCTCTCATACTATGTAGTTAGAATTTTAATGGCCTAACACATGCAGGCTTAACACAACAGACTTGAGCAGCGACTTCCCCATCTCCCCACAAGACCAGTTGTAATTAGAGTCAAAGTACAAAGAAGACTGCACGTTTATTATTATTATTTTTTTTTAAAGGAGAGAGTTTCAAAGTAAAATGAAGGAGGACAAAAAGTAATGACGACGCTAGTTGATAGTGGTCTAACAGGGCCTGAAAAGAATCTTTTTTCCCCAGTGTGTATTTACTATATTACATTGAGGTGTGCAGTCAGAATTGGCACATGGAGAGTGCTCATGTGTCTTTGAAACTTGTTGTTCAAGGAGATTTGAAGTGTCTGCATTTTCTCCCACCTGTGCAAGGCAGATAGTTCACATGTTTAGGGTCATGAAGTGTGCCTGTGCGTGCGCAAGTGAGTGTGCTTGCCCCCATTTACAAACTTCAAGCCGCTGTGTGTTCAGTACAGCAGATGTGCTTTAGTATCAGCCATCTAGAACGTTCTCCCCAATAATTTAGTTTCACTTATTTTCAAAGTGCATTACTGTTTTCCTGTTTCACGTAGCTGTATTCTGCTCATAGCAGTTCGAAGACGCATAACAATGTAACCTGAATGTGCTATCTTGTGACGTCTTACACCTGCACTCTTAATTTCAAGTTACGTTTTCATGCTTCAGGGTTAACCCATCATACAATGTCTCTGGAATTCTTTCAGTCCTGTGAAGATTGTTGCGTATAGCTCTGTGCCTAATTGTGTGTGCTGCACATAATAAAATCACCATTAAATAGAAGGTGAAAACAGAAGTCTAAATTTATAAAAGCAATACAGATGGCACCAAACACAGCGGTGCTCTGATGGGAAGAGGTCTGAGTATCTTCAACGCTCTTGCTGATGCTTGCAATGATCTGCAAATAAGGAGTTTGGATTTTAGCAGGGCCAATCAGCTGACGTATACAATATGAAACACTGTGGATAATCCTTACAGTTGGTAATGCAGCATTCAATGAATAGAACAGTTCAAGAGGCGTCTTTTAGAACAAATGTACAAATCGTCACGGATCCTGTAGGTAAACCTCTCCGTTCTGGTGCAAGTGGCCTACTTACTGCCAGGCCCCTATACTGAGGGAACTGTGTATCAGGGGCATATGTGAGGAGGCATCTATCAACATCTCGGCTCTAAACCATTGCTAGGCGAATGGGGCCCAAAAGGAGCCCTAAACAAGCACTACAAAAATGATGAGAGAAAAGAGCACGGCAGAAAGTCGATGCCAAAGTCACACAAGTGGACACCCTGTCCAGGACTCAGAAAGGTGGAGATAGCACAAATCTGTGTTTCCTAGGTACGTTCCAGGGTCACAAGCAGCTTTCCTATAGAATGGGATGTATGTATCACCTCCTCCCCATTACTCTCAAAATGAGAGTGAATGGCTCCGTTCATGCCATTGCGTGCTGAGCAAGATTAACTTTCTTGCCCAGGTAGTAACTAATTACATTTATTTTGACACTAGAGATAAAGACAGCATCACAGGTTGTCTTACATGAGCCAACATACCATTTGAGAGTAGAATTACATGCTGTTGCGTGCATAAATACTCTGACGAATGGAGTGTATACATGCACAAGACAGCAAACGTTTCTATATTAAAGTTTATTGGTTATTCTGGTGCAGATAAAAGAACACAATCTTCCTTCAGTACAACTACTATTATTATTATTAAAAACATTATTAGATCCTTGATTTCATTTATTTCTTTTGAATTCTTCATTAACAGTACCAGAGAATTATCAAAATTATGCAGACATAACTGCCAGTGCAGAAGGTCTGTGAAGCATAACTTATATCAGTTCATGTTGCAGAAATAAAGTTCTTTGTACACAGTGCACAAATGCACAGTAATTGGAGGGATTTATTAATTTGATTTTTTTGCAATGTAGCCAGTAGCTCTTTTCTTGGAATTGGTATTTTTTTCCTTCGGTTTTGGAAGGTCATTGCTGTCAACTCTCTATTACTGTGGTTTCAGAATTAACCTCAATCTGGGACATTTAAAAACTGGTCTTAGTTAAAGAATCCATATTTTGTTATCCAAAATAATACCCATATTTCATGGTGTCAGGCTATGTTGTATCATGTTTCTTATCTAGGCTTATATATTGCCCGAGAGAATGGTAGAAGTGGTTAAGAAAGGTTGGAATAAAATGCAATAAATTAGTAACTAATCATTTCTAGGTAAATAGAACAATTTATTTTTCTAGATTTGCATTCAATGAGGCTTTGCCTATTCATAATGAGGCACTGGCTAAATGCCGTCATGTTCATTTTGTTTTATGCATCAGATTAAGTGACATGCCCAAAATCAGTGTATTGAACCGACGCTGGGACTCCAACGTGGTTCCCCTGTTCCAAAAGCAGCAGCTGTAGCCCTTAAGCCACATCTCACTTCCACCCTTTTCCTGTTGAGCTCTGTTTGCACACTACTCTCCCCTGCTTTCACCTGCATGCTTCACCCATCCAAAGGCATTTAATTGCCACCCTTCTCACAACTGCACAATACGTCCAGTGCAGCATCTTACCTATACACTGCATCCCCTCACTTGCCTCCCTCCAGATCTAGGTCCTCATCTGGGTGCCTGGAGTTGCTAGGGGAGATAGCAACCTACCCTAATTTTATTTCAGTTAAGCATTTCATTTTAAAGCCGCCAAAGGGCAGCCAGGTAGTTTCCTCCCCTAACATGGTGCTCTCCAGCATTCCTCTGCCTTCTTCGTGTGAATGAATGTAAGGAGGGGGGCTTGTTTCACTCCTAGTTTGAGAGATGAATCTTTTTTCGGATTTATATAGCGCGAACTCGACCCGAAGGTATTTTAGCGCTTCACATGAGCACCAGTTATGTTACACAAGGTCACATTCATTTTTTTGGTATGCAAGGGGAGATTAAGTGATTTGCCCAAAATCACAGGAAGCTGAGCCGACGCCGAGGCTCGAACCTGGTTCCCCAGCTCCAAAGTCGGCAGTTCTGGCCATAAGGCCACAACCTCTCCCCTATCCTTATCAAAGGTGCTGGGTGGAGGTGGTCGAAATGCAGTAAAATAAGCATTTGCAATAGAATAGGTCTTGCATTACTGAAAGTTTAAGCTATTGGCGTAGGTCTCCCATTACTGAAAGTTTAAGCTATTGGCGTTGCAAATAATAATGCAATGACAATAGCTCAAACTTTCCGTAATGCGAGACCTATTGCATTGCAAATGCTTGTTATTACTGCTAAGAACAATAATCTACTTGCAATGTTTTCTCATTTCAAATGGCAGTTCCCTTAGGTAGCCTGTTTCAATTGGTATATGATATCAGGATGCTGGCCTGTGCATATTTACCGGGGCAAGTAACAGATGAGGGTACCGAGATATAAACTCAGCCCTACAGGCTTTGTCAGGGCTTGTTTGATTGATTAGTCTTTGATCACGTTCATAGGTTTGAAACTTAAAAATCAAAATAAAAGGCATAATTACAGTGAGCATACTAGAAAACACACTGCACTGGATTCTGATATATAAAGACACGAGACAGTGCTCGTTGGAAGAAATGCTAATTTATTAAACTTGATTAATATAGTTTAAAACAGGATTAATTATAAGCGCACAGTCTTTCACGGATGCCTATAATAACCACCCTTTTTTCAACAATTTTGTGGTGTCAACAACTCACAGACACTATCTTGTAGTTCTTACAGAATAAATCACTGCACATAATGTCTCACTGGTTTACATGCGTGGGAAGTCATTATCGCCTCGTCCTGGTATATCCTACATGAAAAACTGTTCGCGACCTCAGTGCCGTTTGCGAATGGACTGGCATCAATCACCCACACATAAAATAAAACAACAGACTGTGTTGAAACCCTGGTAGCGGACTCAGCAGAACGAACTAGCAAGAGAAAACAGGCGCAGCGGCTTCCAATAATGCGTTACAGCCCTTGTGCGATTCCACCAAAGTCAGTTGTGCGGATACATCTTGTCTTCCTAAAACCAGGCGTGCTCTTTAAGAAAAGCATGCTGCTTCATTTTTCCAGTGTTAACGGTTTATCTGACTATTGCTGCCGGTTTGCAAACATATGATTAGCTTTTTTTGAGTTTAAAGAGCTTTATTGAAGCAATAAGAACAAAGGTACAATATATAAAATGCTTATATAGATGGAAACAAAAAAGGTTACGAATTAAATATCGACTGTAGTGGAACTCAAAACATAGGAGATGTATTAATAATATAAAATTGTCCAATAGAGAAGAGCACTAATACAAAGTTGTACCATGTAACTAGAAAGCTTTTACAATTTTCAATTTGCTAAAAAAGAAGAAAAAACAGAAACGACAGAAAAGAGGAAAAAGAAAGGGGAAAAGGAAAAAGAAACAGAAGAAGAAGGAAAGAAGGAAGAAAAGAAAGAAAAGAAAGCAAAATAACATCCTTATCCAATAGTATATTATAAAACTATTTCAAAAAGAGCAATCAGTTAGGATCCTAAAACCATGTAAAAACTATGCAATGACATATTGAAATCTTATAAAGAAGTGAAAAAAGTCAAATACTCATGGTGGTTGGTAAACAAAGGTGTTGTCCTTAATACGTAGTGCAGATGAGGATAAATGGTTGGTGAGAGGAGACCAGAAGGCTTCCTTCCAAATAAGTTGCTGCGAAGTAGTGACAGAAGCTCTATCCAGTCTGTGATGGTAGCAAAGAAGGTTCCACCAGGCAGAGAAAGAGACTTTAGTAGCATCTTTCCAGTTAGAGGTAATTACCTGAAAGGCAATAGCAATTAACAGGTCCACAAAAATACCCACCTTGCGCGACCCAAACCATTTTATAGAATTGCTTCCCAAGAATATGGAGTGAATGTCAAAAGGAAAATTAACAGAGCAAATGGAGGAGATTGATTCACATACTTTGGTCCAAAATCGAGCAACATTAGGACAGTGAAAAAAGGAATGCATTAATGTGCCCAGAGTATTGGGACATGACCAGCAATTCGGAGATATATCTGAACTAAATTTGGAGAGAGTGAGTGGAGTCAAAAATAATCGCTGATAAAAATAATATAGAGTCTGAGTGGTACTAGCAGTGCATGAGGTGCGGTGTATGCGTGTCCAAAGAGAGTTCCAAGTGTGTATAGAGAGGGTATGCTGTAAATCTGATTCCCATAAGAGCTCAACCTTGCTTTTAGGGCGGCTATGAGAGGAAAAATGAAGATATTTGTAGATATGAGAAGCCCGAATGGAGGAAGTAATGAGCAGAGGTTCTATCGGGGGTCCGGAGAAGTGGGGGAGATCCAGAAAGGAGGGACAGTTGATTTGTCAATAGCAGCCTTAAGGAATCATATTTGGAAAGTGAGGAATCAGGTACGTCAAATTTAGATTGGACCTCTTGTGAAGAGAGAAAGACAGAATCCTGTATTAAGTGCTTAACGAGAAGGATCCCTTTATCAGCCCATTTTTTCCAATAGATAGTTCGATTTGACAGCTTGATGGACTTATTAAACCATAGAGGTGAGTCTAAAAATATTTGTAGCGGGCTGGAAGATTTACACTTAACAGGATGAAAGGAGGAAATAAACTTTGAAATCGTTGGATAGTTGAAAGAGCGAGGGGATGAGTAAAACTGACTAACATGGAGAAAGGGAATGGGAAAATGAGAGATTCTTCCAATCTATGCCAAACAGAAGTGGGATCTCCTTCTGAAGCAAATGAATACGATAGCACTTGGCGGAGAAGAAAGGAGGAGTGATATTGCCGGAAGTTGGGAAAAAGAACACCCCCTTGATCTTTAGGAAGAGACAAAAATGCTAATGAAATACGGGCTTTCCGACCATTCCAGAGAAATTTACTCAAAGCACCATTGAGGGTTTTAAAAAACTTGAGGGAAGTTTTACTGGTAGCATGGACAGGTAGAAATTAATAATGGGGAGCAACATCATTTTGATTGTGTCTAATCTACCCCACCATGACAGAAAAAGCGGGGACCAGCTGTTTGTCAAGTGATTTACTTTTGAAAGAGCTTCTTCCAGGTTAAGCTGAATCGTTTTTGCAATGGAAGATGAGTATCTAATCCCCAAGCAGGTAATATTATCAGTATTCCATTTAAAATCAACATCATCAAACATACTCCTCAAACAATATTTATTTAATGGGAGCACCTCAGACTTGGAGAAATTTAATTTATAACCAGAGAGGGCAGAGTAAGAAGAAAGAAGATCCGTGAAAGCGGGTAAAGAGGTAGAAGGGTCTGAAACATATAACATAATATCATCAGCGTAAGCAGTAAATTTAATTTCCACGGCTTTGTGAGTAAAGCCTCGGAAGGAGGAAGAGTGTCGCAGAGAATGAAGAAAGGGCTCAAGAGAGAGGATAAACAATAAAGGGGAAAGAGGACAACCCTGACGCGTGCCCCTTTGTAAAGGGAAATAAGAGGACTGAGAACCATTGGCAAAAACAGAAGTAGATGGGGAAGAATATAGTAAGTTAATAAGAGACAGAATAGGGGGGCCAAAACCGTGCCATTTAAGGGCACGCATCATGAAAGACCAATGGACGCGATCAAAGGCCTTCTCCGCATCAAGAGTTATGGCAGCCATAGGGGAGAGACTTCTAGATGCGAGATGTATAATATTAAGAAAAGTTCTAGAGTTATCCGCAATCGTCCTACCCTTAACAAACCCCGTCTGCTCAGAGCCGATCAAATCTGGAAGCACCTGATTAATACGAAGGGCTAATATCTTTGCAAAAATTTTACAGTCAAGGTTGATCAAAGAGATGGGGCGATAATTAGCACACAAGGAAGGATCTTTATCTTTTTGGGAATTAAACAAATCATGGCTTCTAAAAGGATCCTCGGGGCTCACCATTGGAAATAAAATGTTTAAAGAGAGACAAAAGATGAGGCAGAAGGATATGGGAAAAACAGGAATAAAATTCGGCAGAAAAACCATCCGGGCCAGGAGCCTTATCCTTAGGTAACAAAGACAAGGCAGAAGTAACCTCAGATATAGATATATTTTGATTCAGAATGGAACAATCCGGAGGAGGAGAGGAGCGGGGAGGTAATGAGTCGAAATAAGAGTCCAAGTCCGCATCCGAGGGAGAGGATTCAGGGGTATATAGGGTCTTATAAAAATCTGTAAAACAATTCAATATCTCTTCATTTTTAAAGCGAGGAGTACCATGATCATCAATAATTTTGACTATTCTGGATCTTTGAGATTTAATCTTCAGGTAATTCACCAGCATTCTACCGGCTCGATTACGACCACCATAGAATTTGGAATTAATTTTTAATAAGGTCCCTGAAGCCTCTTCCGTGGATTTCTTATTGAAGTCAAGTTTTGCCTGAACTAAATTCTTAAGGGTATCAGGTTTATTAGAGGAAAAGTACTCATGTTCCAATTTCTTAATGGAGGATAGTATATCAGCAGATTCCTTGCGGAGTTGTTTCCTTTTACTTGCTACATAGTTAATAATGAAACCTCGCGCAGTAGCTTTAAATGCATCCCATACCGTATGCATGGGCATGTCTGGGCTGCCATTGAGAAGAAAAAATTCCGACGCAAATTCTTTAAAGCGTGCAAGGAAGGAGGGATCTTTAAGAAGATAGTTATTAAAACGCCATCGACGGGATTTAGACGGAGGGGAAGGGAGATCCAAAGTAATTAAAACGGGGGCGTGATCAGAGATAAGAATGGAGTCAATCTCTGCATGAAGTAGACTGGAAAGAAGATGGGGACTCAAGAAAATATAGTCGATTCTAGAGGAAGAGTTGTGAGTAGGAGAATAGAAAGTATATTCCAAGCTAACAGGGTTATATATTCTCCAGGCATCTGTCAGACCCCTCGAAAGAATAGTATTAGCAAAAGTTTTTTGCATTTTGGTGGGGGTATATCTGGAGGAGGACTTCCTGTCTATAAAGGGATCCATGATCTGGTTACAGTCACCACCCACAATTAGATTGGAGTCAGAACACGAGTGGAGAGTGTGGGACATGGATTGCCAAAACTGTGAATCAATGCCTGTGGGTCCGTAAATGTTAAGCAGGGAGATACGGGATCCATTGATAATAGTATGAAGGAGAAGCCACCGACCATCCTTATCTTTCTCCTCTCTCTCCACAGTAAGGGATAATGACTTGTGAAAGAGTATTACCACTCCATTCCTCCTGTCTTGAGATGGGGAGCTATACACGTGTCCCACCCATTGCTTTTTGAGTAAATTAACATTATTGTCATTAAGATGTGTTTCTTGTAGCATTGCAATTTTACACTGTAATTTGGAAAGATGGGTAAGTACACGCTGTTTTTTGATAGGGTTACGCAGTCCTTTTACATTCCATGAAATAATTCGAATATTATCAGTCATTGCAGAAAAGAAGAGCATTATTCAACACCATGAGCATTCCAAAATTCGGTAGAAGTTTACATTTAATGTGCCAATGACCAAAGAAGATAATACTGATGCATGGAGACAAAGATAAATATGCATAAAGGAGAGGAAAAAAGGAGTAAAAAATCAGGATTGTAAAAAGGAGAAGGAGAGTATGAGATACAAGAAGGACGTATGAGAAAAGAAGAAAAAGAAAAAAGACACATTCAAGAGAAATAGCAGGAGGAAGATAGGACAACACAGGAGAACTAAATAGAGAAAAGAGGGGGAAAACCGGAAGATAAAGAATAGGAAAAAATAGAAAAAGAAAGAGAAAGTCATTGATAAACATCAAAAAGCTGACACAGAGTCGAAGGACTTCGGTCAGGAAGGACGGAATACAGATCCAAGGAAAGGAAAAAGAAAGCATGTGGAGGCGGGGAGCAGCAAAAGAAGGACAGATGGCAGAATCCACCAAGACAACCGGAGCCATCGGAACCCGATACATATATAAAGAGCAAATACATAGCAGGGAGCTAAGTAATTGAGAAAATAGAAAAAGAAATAGGGAAAGAGCGTCGCATAGGAGAAACATACATTGAATAAAGAGAAACAAACCGACCACTGAACAGGGTGACTCATGAAAAGACTGACACTTACCAAACATCAGGATAAACTGTAAACATGAGGAGCAGGATGGGAAGGTACAGGGCGCGGACACATCAGGAAAGGAGTTGGATATTGGGAGGAAGACATCTGTCGAAGGAGATAAACATTAACAACATTCTGAAATGGCTTCCAGAGAGCATCAAACAAAATCAAGCGATCTAACAATGAATACAACAAAACTATATTAACTCCTAGGAAGTAAGAGCAAATATCATCCAAACACTAAAATGAATACAGAGTAATTATAGAAGAACTGTAGTAGGACATTCTTCAGGAGCCCCCAACGTCCATCGTGTCCTTCTTATGGCGAGAGATAAATTCGCGCAGATCTTCAGGACGATCAAAGGAATAGGAGCGTTCTTTATAGGTAACCTTGAAGAAACAAGGATGTACGAGGCCATATCTAGCGTTCATTGATCTGAGATCAGGGCGAAGAGATAGGAATTCTTTGCGGCGAGCTGCAGTTGCCCGCGCCACATCCTGAGAGAAGAAGACTTTTGGCCGGACCACAACATCTGCTTTCTGAGCTTCGCAGCTGAAAGGACCATCAGGAGCTCAGTGTATTCCAAAAATAGAACAATTATTCCTCTAGGACGAGCAACGACTGAAGCCACGGATTGGTCCCTAGAGCTAGGGCCAATGCGGTGTGCACGCTGTAAATTAAGAGGAGTGCCATCCTTAAGGCCAACAATTTTCAGAATGTGAGTCTTCAGAAAAGTAATCATGTCCGCGCCCTCCTCTCCCTCCGGGATACCATAAATTCTGAGGTTATTTCTCCTATTGCGATTTTCCAAATCTTCTGTCTGCGTTTTAAGAAGAGCAATTTCCTTTGACATGGCCGCCACCCGAGGAACTACATCTTGAGTGTCACTGATTCTCCGCTCCGCCTCAGACATCCGAGCCTCTAGACTGGACCACTTCTCCTCCAGCCGTTGAATTGTAGCATTAGTGTCAATCACGAAGGGTTTTATATGCTTGAGCTCTTCCATGAGGTCTTCCATGGTAATGGGTAGAGGAGACTTGGTGGGAGAATTCGGTTCCTTTTTATGACGTTTGGAAGATGCAGCAGCAGTCGAATCCTTGCGGATAGTAGCCATTTTTACTGACGTATCTCTCGGAGCAGGGGAGGAAGATTGCTCCATGTAAGAAAAGGATAAAAGATATCCAGAGTGACCCTGAAAATATGGTAAGGCACCTCAAATGTAGTCCATAGCAACGAAACACAGTTAATGACACAACAATAGAGGCGTAGGTTATGCAGCATCAACCCTTAGAAATGACCAACTCCTTTCTGAGGCATAACCGGCCAGGTTGAGGACCACTTATGGAGGAAAAACGCTTTGGCATGCGTCCAGCCAGCGCCTAGGAGGAAAGGCGGAGACAAGCAGTAATATCAGATGACAAAAAGTCCCTTAGCACCAAAATTTGTGTATAAATAAACCGCTCCAGTAGCATTCCAGAGGTTAAAACATTTCTCCTCGTCTTGAAACCTCCAGGTGAACAGTGTGGCCGTGAGGGGATTCCATACATCACCCTCTCCTCAGGAAGTAGCAGGCAAAGGCTATCTATATTGCCAACGCAGTTGAGCAAGGGAGGAGGAAAGCAGAAAAAGGCAGCGGCGCCCGGACCCCAGCGCCGCTCTATCCACGACACGGGAGTAATTCCCGGAATATCGGCGGCGCAAACAAAATGGCGGGCGCCGCCCGCATCTCTGACAGGAGCGGGACGCGAGGGAAACAGGGCAAAAGGCAGCAAAAAATAAAGAATAAAAATATGCTACATGTGCCCCTGCTCCCGCTCCGTGCAGATATTCACTCCATTTTATGTAGAGTTCGGCAGGTCCGCTCCTTAGGATGAAAAGGGATCCGCTCGGACGCGGAGCCTCAGCGGGATGCGGCCATCTTGTGGCTGCTCAAGCCACGCCCCCTATGATTAGCTTTTTGGGAAATCTTCCAAGCTCTGCAGGAAAGATTTGCGAAAACTTACAAGTGCGTTTTCAAAGTCTTTTGAATTAAGATCTACGCATGCAAACGTATAATATATTAATAAATTGCAAATTCAATATAATTCAAAGTGGTTTTGGGCTGTAATCATCATGGATGAAAAATATTTGTCTTGTCAATGGGAAATCCTAATAAGAGTTTGATGTGAATCGTTACAGTATATTTGCACCACGAAAGTGTTTGGTCTACATTTCAGTTTATGTCCAGATAAATCCAAAGGAACCAGTAGTGGCATTTACAAGCCCCATTAAAATTATAAATTCTGCAGGCACACCTCATGTCTAGGGCACTTCACCTGAAGATTCCACCTACTGGAAGCAGGCAAAGTCATTGTGAAGTACTGGGGAAAATCTTCAGGAATCAGCATTGAATGGCTGATTCTCAAATGTTATTCCCCAAAATGTTATATAACATTCCTCCACACCCCCGAATTATGGGGCTATCAGTAATTATGGGGCGGATTAAGAAGGCATCGGTCGGACTGCCGACAACCTGTAGTAGGTGGTCCGGCCCCCAACAGCCCGTCGGTCCGACCGCCGTATTGAGATAGTGGAGGTCGGACCTACAGCTGTTGTGTGCCACACCGCCGCCTCCGCCAGGATCATAGATCCCAACGGTGTGGCGGTCTGAAGGAGCGTCCAGGAATGGCAGCGTTGCCGAGGCATGCACCGCCATCGGAATTAAGATAGCCCTTTCTGACAGCCTTTTCATGGTGGGAACCCCGCCATAAAAAGGTTGTTGGAAAGGCATTGGGGGCCTTAAACAGGGCTCCTGGAAAAGTGTCCCTGGGGGCATATGTAGTGCCTCCCTTCCTTGACACTTACCTTCGTGCACCGTGTGCCATGCATGACATGGTGCATGGATGTCAGGATGTGCTGCCAGGCATCGGCATGTGCTGAAGTCCTTTTCCATGGCCGCATCATGCCCGGCCACAGCATGCCCCCCACGAGTTTCTGACTGCCAGCGAGGCAGTCACATTGCAATAGGGCGGTCGGACCCCCGCATGCTTGTCAGCGGTCTTCTGACTGCCGCAATAGCGGCCAGAGGTCCAATCGACCAGCATCATAATGATGCCCTCTGTTAGGTGGGAAATAATAAGAATAAGAAAGGGCCATTAGTGTGTTGCTGTTCTTATAGGGTTGGGCTCTACTGTGAAGACAGGACACAGCTTTCCATAAATTTAGTGACACCATTTTATTCCAAACTAATTTCTGCTCAGATGTTTGGAGTTAGTAGTTTTTACTGATTTTCCAGTAGAGGGTGAATGAGCAAAGACTCAAGTGCTAGATTTACTGAGGATTTGTGCAGGGGAAAAGCCATGCCAAGCAATGCAAAACAGCACAAACTCTCGTAAGGGTATTTACTTTCCAGTGCAAAAGGAATTTTGCACTAGAATGGTGCCCTTTTACCAGCACAAATAGTGGTTTGTGCTGCTTAGCACCACTTAGCGTCAAGGGGTGTCACTTGTGAGCAACGTTGGTGGATTAGTGCAAAAACCTGATCTACTAAGATAATCAGACCAGTTTTATTCCAAAAACTAACACTTCCTTTAAGCAGACGCTAACAAGGGGAAATGCTTTAATTTCTCCAAACATTCCACACATTACATGTATGCTGTACTGTGCAGTCTAGATGTATTGTGAGGAGTGTTATAGAAATTGTCTAGGCATAAGAGTTTGTACTGAGAGGGGGTCCTTCCAGTTCAAATGCTGTCCTAGGTAGCATGCACACATCTCTGCACCACGGTGCAAAAGTTATGTGCAGCGCTATACAGCCTGTTTGTGTGCCTGCACAGGGGCAGTAAGAAGCAGCAGACCATTTTTAGTAAATATGGCTCTGCACTGCTTTCTCCCCCTTGTCCTGCATTTTGACTAAAATATAATAAATCTGTCCTGTAAATCCATTGCCACGTAAACACTGGGGAAATCAGGTTGTGACCATAAAGCAGGAAGAGGTAAATTTTTTCAGTCAAGGCCACCCTTCCTTCTTTTTTGGCTGTTGGCTGGGCACCATGCTTTTCATTAAAGAGAACACTTCCATAGTCAAACTTCAATACAATTACAGACAAATTAGTAATACTATAAACAATTTCCAGATAATTATTTTCAATTGTAATTTGAGTTGCATTAAGCTAGAGGAAAAAAAGATGTACATAATAAAACTGAACTCAAAGTTCTGTCGTTAATATATTTCCTTTAAAAAAAGGGGGTATTATTTTGTGTTACAGTGGGACAGGATATAGATAATTGTTCACTACTGTTAAAAAGGGAAGAAAATGTAAAGCCATAACATATGCAAATGACTGGGGCTTATACGTCTATGGATTAAACAAGCATGCTGACTTGACTTACCAGTTGGCTTAATGTCAGTATTGAGATATTTGAGATCTTCACACAATTTCCCAGAGTAGTGAGAAAAGCTCTGCGTTTTCCTGATACTGTCTTAGTGGCCACACAATCCGCCTTGTCTTCAAATGGTGCTTTGTAATGTTCTAATTTATCGGCAAAAGCTCAGCACTTTCTCCTGAGCTATATCAGAATTTTTATAAACCATAATACACAACAAATGTTAACCTCTTTAGTGTCTCGCTTCCCAGTATGCCTGTCAGCCATTGGCCCACACTGGGGAGGGATTTAAAGAAACCTCAGATGCTCGTACCAGAGGTGTGAAAAATTGGGTTGTTGGTTGAAGGGTGTGAGGGTGACCCCTGTGCAAGCAACGGCCGCAATCCCTGTCAGGGTGAACCACAAAATTCACTAAATTAACCTGCACTTAGCCCTCTGGTAGCTTGGCACAAAAGCAGTCAGGCTTACCTTAGAGGCAATGTGTAAAGTATTTATGCAGTTCAGTAATAAAGTGAAAACACAACACAAGACAAATCCCACACCAAGTTAGAAGAACAGAGTACATTTTAAGGTTTTTTTTACACCAAAAAAACGAAATCCAATCAGTAGAACTAGAGATATGCAATTTCAATGTTTAAGTAAAAACAGCTCCTAGAAGCTCAAAGCGCCAACTGTGGGTGTCTGGTCGCAGCGGACCCAGACAAAATGACAAGTTCCGACTGACCATGATGAAATGCTGGCCAGATACAGTGACCAAGTTAAGCCTGCTGAACAAAAGTACCTTAAATCCTGGTTGTGGAGCAATGCAAAGCTCTGCATCAAGGATGCATTGCACAGCAGAAGCAATGCAAGGTCCTTGCATGGAGATGCACTGCACTGTGCAGTGTCGATTCCGAGGAAGCTGTGGTGGGGATGCGAGGAACGTCCATTGAGATGCGTAGCGCAGCACTGGTTCAGAGGAGCTGCAGGCTGCGATTAGAAGTCCTGTATGGAGATGCGTCGCACAGTGGCAGTTCTAAGGAGCTGTGGGCTGCTATGAGAAGTCCTGTGTGGAGAAGCATAGCACTGAGGAGGTTCAGAGGAGCTGAGGGCTGCAATACGAAGTCCTGAGTGTAGATGCATCGTGCAGCGCTGGTTCCGAGGGTCTGCTGGCTATCAGAGCACATTGAGGCCCACTTCCATGGTTCCAGGACTGGGGTGGCACCACTTGGGAAGACAGGACTCAAAGCAAGCAGGTTCCAAGTGCTGGATTCAAGGTTGTTGGAGCCTGTTCTGTCCCTGAGGCTCTGATCATGAGGCCAGCTAACTGGCCCTTGAGGGTCCTCTTTTACATATGATATTTTCTTTGAAGTCAGAGAAGTTGCTAGAGAATTCCCTTAGAAGGGCTTGAAGTTTCCTAACTGCTCTGATCTGGCTCTAAGTTGGCTGCATGAACAATGTGAAGGTAGAGCACAGCCTATTCAGTTGCAAGTGGGGTTGGTCCCAGCTTGACCCCCATTCTGCCAGTTGATGGCTCATCTAGCACACTTAATCCCTCTATTGTGTGGCTGTTTGGGAGGAATAAATAAAGTCCAACTGCCAACTATACCCAGTCATGTGACCCAGGAGAGGATGCAGGCACAAAATGATTTAGGGCAGGAAAATGCCAACTTTCTAAAAGTGTCATTTTCAAAATTCTAACTTAAAATCCGACTTTACCATTAAAGAGAATTTTTCATCACAATTGCTCAGACACCAAACATGAAATGCTTACCTGTTCCTAATCAAAAGTTATCACATATTAAATGTAATAAGGCAACCCAACGTTATTCTACAGGAAAGATAGACCTCACAGTAGTGAAAAACTCATTTTAGAGTTTTTCAATTGAAAGTACATGTCTAACCTTTTAACTACAATGCACCCTGCACTATGGGCTACATAAGGCCAACTTTATGGTTAATTATATGCAATAAAAGGGGACTTTTTGGCTTGACAAAGGGGTTATATTCCCAAGTCAAATTGGCAGTCTACAACTGCATTCAGGCTGCAATGGTACATCTGAGACTTGTTTTTAGGGACTACTTAAGTAGGTGGCACAATACGTGCTGCAAGCCCACTAGTAGCATTGAATTTACAGGCCCTTAGCATATGGTATACCACTCTACAAGGGACTTATAAGTAAACTAAATATGCCAGTCAGGTGTAAGCCAATTCAAAGTAGAGTGTACAAGCCCTTTCACACTGGTTAGCAGTGGTAAAGTGCACAGAGTCCTAAGGCCAACAAAAATCAATTCAGGAAAAATAGGAGGAGTGATGGCAAAAAGTTTAGGGAAAGACCATCCTAAGACTGACATGTCTAACAAGAGGGTGTTCTGTTTTCAAATTTTCAGTTTGTGTTGCCGGGGAAGAGCAGAGATATTTTGTAAAAGCAGAAATAGGCTGAAAAGGGGGTGGGGGCAGACCACCCAGAGATCAGGCTGAGAAACCACCTCTAAATAATCCAAAAAATCTTCATGCTGCTCTGGGGTGGCAGGTAGGAGGTGTTTACCTCCAAATAGCCCCTCTAAGTGGCAGAAAGCCCACTAGGCATTTGTTTTATTACAATAAGTGGTGGGGCAGCCTGTGTGTAAGGAATTGGGCTTAGCCCCCACCACAACAAATATCCAAACAGTCTTTCTGACCCCCTTGAAGGGCATTTAAGATGTGTTTACCACCAATCTACCCCCTGAGGGGCAGAAAGCACACTAGACATCAAGAAAATGTATGAGCCAAGAAGGGGGCGGGGAAGGTCCCCCATGGCAATGGACTTGTACCCCCTCCTCCCAACCACATCAAACTTTCTGCCCCCTGAGGGGCAGATGGGAGTTTTTTACCCAAAATTTGCCCCAGGAGGACAGAAGGCCAATACTTGCAAAGGGAAAAATTGGGTCAATAAAAAAGGCGGTGGGGCGGGTCACCCAGGCATTGTGCTGTGTCCCACCCCAGAATTGGTGCATCAGTCTTTCTTCTCCACTGGGGAGTGGATTGGGGGTATTTACTCAAAATCTGCCCTCGAAGGACAGAAAGTCCAATAGTCAGCATGGGCAAAAATAGGCCCAGCAAAAAAGAGGATGGTGTGTCCCATCCAGGCATTGTGCCATGTCCTCAACCCAGTATGGGTGCATGAATCTTTCTGCTGCCAGAGTGGATTTGGGGTATTTATCTAAAATCTGCCCCGGAGGACAGAAAAGTCACAAGACACCAGGGATTTCAAAATAACGCCATAAGAAACAAAAGAATGGGTGAGGTCTAACTTGGCATCGAGCCATACCTCCACCCCCAGAAGGGGCTGGAGAGTTATACTGCCCCCCGTGTGCAGATAGGAGGTTTGTCTCTATTAGGGAGGATTCTCCTAATCTTCCCCTTAGGGGTTCAAAGCCCACTGGGCATCAGGGATGTCACATTTAGGAAAAGCTAAGGGCTGCTGGTGTCCCACCCTGGCAATGGGTCACACCCCCACTCTATGTGGGGCAAACCAGTCATTTCTGTCCACTCCATGGTCTGTCCCTTTTTTGCCCCACAGGAGCGCATAAAGCTCACTGAAAAATATTGGGATCAAACCAAAGGCCTCATCAATCTCTCTGCTCCCCCGAGGACTGAATCTTCCCCATCTCTATGGCAAGAGAGGACATTTTGTTTCTTATGGACATTGTTTTTGCAAATAGGTGAGCAGAGAAGGGCTAAATCCCAATGTGGTCCCACTTTCCCTGCTGAATAACTGCACTTTTTGGACTCTGGTTGGCAAGGGGGTTATATTGTCAAGTCAGATTGGCAGTCTACAACTGCACTCAGGTAGCAATGGCAGGCCTAGGACATGTTTTAAGGGGTCACTTAAATGGGTGGCACAATAAGTGCTGCAGGTCCACTAGTAGAATTGAATTTACAGGCCCAGTTTGTTTCTTTATGATAACCTTGAGAAATCTACACAAATTACCCCTTGTTGAAGTCAAAATGTTGTCTACTTTTCAGAAGTGTTTAGCTTTGCAGGATCCCCCATGGGTTTCATACCTGTTTCCAGCACAAACTGGAAGTACGTTAACAGAACAAAAATTATGAAAAATAGGTTACTTCTTAGAAACATGCCAAAACTGTGGTTACAATTTTTATTTTATTTAGCTCTGCCTGTTCCCAAAAGCTGGGAAGATGGTGAATTTAGCACAGCAAACCTTTTGTTGATGCAATGTTTAAGAAAAAAAAACAGGCACTTTCTTGCACAGCACTGTTTTCCATTTTTTCCATAAATAATGTCCTTATATTTTAGATATTCTCTCAATCCTCTCGAGGGGAATCTTCAAATCCTGGATATCTTCTGAATCCCCATCATGTTGGCAAAAAAGGATGTAAATTTTGCATGGATACCTTATGTGGGAAAAAAATAATGGGGGCATAATGGCAAAGCACACCAAATAGCAAAAAAAGGGTTCAGCACTAAGCTGGAAAAGCTTTAGCAGTTAAGGAGTTAGTGCATTAAATTGCCAATTGTTGAATCTGCCTCCTTTACCCAATGTATGAAAAAACATCATGTAGATTATAGAATACATGGCCAGAAAACTAACCATCTCTACCAGACAGTACCATACCAGGCGCGAGAACATTGCAAGACTGGAAACTTAAATGGTTGACAAGGAAATAAGCCAAAAGACAGAACTTCTCCATCATTACACCCAGGATATGAAACAACATACTCAGTTACATATGACTTGATTACTGCAAGTTAGCAAGATGCAGAAGACACCTCTATTTAAGAAACATTGAGGGCCATATTTAGCATTATTTCATGCAATGCAGCAAGACACCTTGCTGAGCTGTGTGAAAGGGAGAGGGCAGGAATGTGCCATATCTATCAAACTATAGTGCATTCCTGTTCTCTACTTGCACTTTTGCACAAACTGCTGCCTAGCGCCTACGCAGGCCCCCATGGACAATGGTGCAAGGGTGCCTGCTCTACAGGATTGTTTTTGTTCAGGAAGGGACCCCTTCTGGCACATAAACAGTTGCCTGCGGCATTTTTCTCTTTTTATGTGTGCTTCAGAATGCAGCACATGTAGAAAGATGAAAAAACAAGTAGAAATAAAGAAATGTTTTCAACCCCTGGGAAGGTAGAGCATGAATTAGTAAGTGCTTGTAGCGTTCATCCATTACAATTCCCTCACAAACTAATGGAGGTGACTGGTGAAAAATGCTGGTATAATCATTCTGCTATTGCAGGTCTCTACGCATCTGGTCTTTGGCATATTTGAACCATATTAAGACATCAGAATATCTGTTGGTTTATACAGTATGCAGTTTGCAACTTGAGCGAGGATTTTTGTCTATGTGGGCAGATCATGCCAAATTTGTATCTCTTGACAGGTGGTCAGGCCCTTCATAGACCCACAGGATAGAGGGGCAAATACTAGGTTTTGTCAAGACACTGCCAGGCTGTGTTCCTAGGGCAACCTGGCTCCAGACGTCTTCAAGACGCATGCATATGCATGCATGAAAAGGAATTGGAAAGAGCTCAGCACTCGTGAAAAGCAATAAATCAACAAATTGTACCAGGTTATCACATTTTAGGGATTGCCAACCACAGTAGGTGAGTGCATCAAGCAGGAATCTGCTCCTTTGTCTAGGGAGCGGGTCTACTCCATAGTTGACCCTGAGTTGAGTCAGATTTCCCAGAAAGGAAGACCAGACTTTTTGTGGACCATTGGTGAAAATATGAGAGTCAAAGACCCTCACGTTGTCTCACATGTTGTTTTCACCTCCCTGGCTATGGTTTTCAGTCCCCGTGTAAGGTAGGAAAAGGTGGTACAACCTCTGCCCTTTTCTATGAAGGGCAGAGGTTGTACCAAACCCAAAGAACATAACTTAGATCTCACCAAGACGCCTCAGTGTGTTAGTCAGCCTCTATTTCCAAAATGACTGAGGTCTCATATATATTTCCTCAAATGAGAATGATGCCTTATGTGTGACTCCTCTTACTGGAGAGCCTTTGACTGTAATGGTTATATTTGAATTCGCTTTTCCCCGTAGAAAGGAAAAGCCTACACGTTCCCTCTGTGCCACAGAGATCCCATTTAAAATATGGATTAGAATCTGGCACCCAGCGACCCGGCAATGAGCAGTTGTGGAATAGGGTGTATAATGGGAATTTTCTGGACCTCTTAGCCAGGTTGAGGTGTGTAGATTGTAATGAGACATGATGTTGATGGCAGAAAAACAAACAGACGAGGGTGGACTGGGAACATGTATTTTCACCATTATGCAGAATCGGATTTGATGTGAGCCATTCTTATACAAGTTAGTACCACAGCGTGACATAAAACACAAAGGGTTGGGTGTCAAGTATAGAGAAATCAGGGCTTGAAAATGACTGACTCCTCAACATGAATGGAGATGATGATGCTTCTGATGTATGCCTATAATGGCAGTGTTACTGTTCTTTTTCCTTTCGCATTTTTAACCTGATGAAGTACAAGTTGTTTATGCAGGAATAAACTAAATAATTCTCTGCACACACAGAAAACCTCAATTAGAGAAAACAAAAAGAATTCGCTACAGGCATTGATTTAAATGGATCATGCTAGGAAAGGCCACAAATATTACCCAGAGTCTTTTGGTTTCAAGGCACCTTGGTCCAGTGCCCTGAAGGATTGTTGAGGAAATGGAGTGTGAAATCCACTTTAAGCAAGTAATATGTTTCGTCTGCCCACTAGAGTGTAACTATCATTGGCTGACGCATGTATCAAAAGTAGGGTGCCAAACGTGATCAGTATCGAGTGGTACAAAGTATCCAAAACAAAACATTTTCAAGATAAATGCTAAAAGTGCATCTTTTAATGTAACTTGTCTTTATTTAGAAAAAATGTGAGCAAAACGGTGATGTAAATGCGAGTATGGCAGATCGTCAGTGTAACCACCGGGCAGCAGAAGCCTTGAATTTACCAGTAGTATGCTGAACCACATGCAGTACTTAGACATTCCCACTATTATGCTTAACTTAGAAGCAATGTGTAAAATATGTGTGCAACACTTAAAACAGTAACACAGTGAAAAACACCACAAAAAGTAGCCAAAAACAGATTTAGGAAAATAGAGTAGTTTTTCATAAATTAAATAATGATAAATATCCAATCAGTAGAACCCAAGATATTACATTTATGTTTGTAAAGAAAAATAGTGCCAAAAGGCGTAGAGCACCAACTGTGGATATCTGGCCATGTCACAAAATCAGGCTGACGTGATGGAGTTTGGGTGGGCTACAGAGACCCAGTTAGGCCCGCTGAACAAAAGTACCTTTAATCCTGGTTTGAGGAGTGTTGCAGGGATGCACGTCGAAGATGTGGTGCACAGCTGAAGCGATGCGTTGGTTCCGAGATGCAGCGAGGCTACAGTGCGTGGTCCTGTTCCATCATCCTTGAGTATCCTGTTGAATGGAGCTTGCGATACGAAGGCCGGTGTCAGGGATGTGACGTGTAGCCATGTCAATGAGTTGGTTCCAAGGAGCTGAGAGGCTACCATGCGGAGTCCAGCGTCATCGTCGAGGCTGCCGTCAACGAAGTAGCAGAAGGCCTGCACCAAGAATGCATCTCGAAGTGGCAGTTTCGAGGGCAATGCGGGTCCCGGCAGGGATGCAAGGCTTTTGCGATGGGTCCAATTCATCCAGCAGTGGAGATGCGTAAGTTCTACTCAGGGTTATGCCGCACAGCATAGGAGATTCATTATTCAGCTGGATCTACAGGCTGGCTGAGGACTTTAGGCCCACTTCCAAGGGGCCAACACTAGGGTGGCAATACATGGCAGGGTAAACTCACAGATGGCAGAGTCCAGGTACAGATGCAAGGTTGTTGGAAGCCTGTTATGTCCCTGATGCTTCAGATCAGGAGGACAGCCAAACAGACCCAGGAGGCCCTCTGTGTTCTGGGTTCAAGAGATGCAGTCCAGTACTTCTTGCCCAGGCAAGAGGGCAGCAGGTAGGAGGTCAGCACAGCAAAGCAGGAGTCCAACAGAGTGGCAGTCCTTACGCAGCACAACAGTCCTTCTTCCTGGCAGAGTATCCACAGGTCCAGAAGTGTACTGAAGTGGTGGTGTCTAAGGTTCATCCTTTATACCCTGGTGCCCTGGTTCTAGAAGGTGGGAGAAGCTTTTAGACAGTGGCTTTGAAGTACAAGGAATTCCTTGCCTCTTCTGGCCTGGCTCCAAGCTGGCTGGAGTGACAATGCAGGGTCATTAGGACATTTGTGTGTGGACAGGACACAGCCTATTGAGGTGTAAATGAGGCTGTGTCCAGCCCCTCCTTCCCATCCTGCCGTGGTGGCCCATCCAGTCACACCTAAGCTCTCCTGATGTGTTGCTTTCTATGAGGAATACACAAAACCCAACTGCCAACTATACCCAGTCATGCGATAAGAGACAGGCTGCGAGCACCAAATGGCTAAGTTAAGAAAATGCCAACTTTCTAAAAGTGGCACTTTCCAGAATTGGAATTTAAAATCCAGCTAACCATAAGGTAGTATTTTAAATTAGGATTCCAGAGGCACCAAACATGAACCAGTCATCTCATCCCATTTGGAAATTACAAGTATAAAATGTAATAAGGCAACTCCAACGTTATCCTATGGGACAGATAGGGCTTGCAGTATTGAAAAACGATTTTAAGAGTTTTTCACTACCAAGACATGTGAAACTTAAAAGTACATGTCCCACTTTTTAAATACACTGTATCCTGCCCTTAAGGCTGTCCAGGGTCTACCTTAGGGGTGACATATCTATTAAAAAAGAAGTTTTGGGCCTGGTAAACGGTTTATTTCGCCAGTTTGACATGGCAGGTTAAAACTGCACTTACAGGCTTGGCAATGGCAGGCCTGAGACATGCTTAAAGGGCTAATTAAGTAAGAGGCACAATTAATGCTGCAGGCCCGCTAGTTATATGAACAACAAAGTCCACCATGGAACTCTTTTCTGAAACAGTGACCCCCTCCTGCACCTGTCTGGGGTATCCAACACTCAATGTGATATTTGAAAATACCAAGTGGTAAGTTCCTACTTCAGTAGCGTTTTACAAAAAAAAATATCATAATGATACTCAACAATGACATATGTTAATGATCACAATTTGTACAAAAGGGTTTCTGAAATTATTTTTTTAGTAATATTCTTCAATTTATAGGCAGATACTGTGACAACACTAAACATGAGTGCAGGCGACGCAACACTCTAGTATGTGAACAAATGTAGAAAATATATACAAAGTACACACAACTAATAATCACTGATTACAAATATTTACAAGCATTAACACATGTGCATAAAGAATTACATGTGGAATCATTATTGATCAGTAACCAATTGAAACAATGTTGACGTTTCGACCCCCAATGATTTTCTGGGTCTCCTCAGGACAAAAGTCGTCGGACCAAATATCAACTAATTGATGTATATGGAAAATTTTCAAAACAGGGGGGAGGATGTGAGTCTCAGTCCGAAATTCTATATGGCAATTCATTATACCCAGTGGCTCCAATGTCATCACCACATCCACATAGCATGAATCACTCAGCCTGTGTGTGTCATCAATGGTGTCAACAACTTCACCAATTGTACTCAATATACGGCACTTCATGTCAAAGAGTGTGTTGCTGTCTGGTCCAACTCCACTCTTCGCTAGCCAAAAACCAATGCAGGCCCACAAGTAGCATTTAATTTACAAGTTCTGGCCACGTGTAGTGCCAGTTTACTAGGGACTTAAAAGTAAACTAAATATGCCAATTGGGTATGAGCCAAACTTACAAGGTTTAAGCAGAGAGCACAAGAAACTTTAACACTGGTTAGCAGTGGTAAAGTGCTCAGAGTGCTAAGGCCAACAACATGAATCCAGCAAAAAGTAGGAGGAGGAAGGCAAAAAGTTTGGGGATGGCTCTGCAGAAAGAACCAGGTCCATTAGTCACCATAATATGGCAACCCGACTCACATTCTTTATATTTCTCAGAAACAAAACCCACAATGAGAGGTCTGAAAAATGGCAAATATATGTTAATTATGTGCTGAGGGTTTTATCTCAGAACAATGATTATGTTTGATTTTTTTCCTGCTCAAAACATCACAAAAAAGAACGATTGGCATTGAAGGCTCTGCCTTATTTCACCAGGCCTTCTATTGTTGGCACATTGGTGGCTCTATGATGGAATGCCATCAATGGGTTTCCAATAGTAGAGCTGTTTGAGGCTTTGTCGCTGGAAGCATATGGTTCCTTCACCTGTAAGTGAGGCAAAGAACCACAATTGTGACCAAATAGATCATCTAGCATCTTATATCTAAATCCTAGCTGGTGTAACCTAAATAAGAATTAAATATGAAATAAAAAATTTCCACCATCGTGGAACAATACAATACTCCAGAACTAGAGTCAATAATTTAGAATTTGGTTAGCAAAATCAACCAGATACAAGGTCCTCTGTGTGCTACTAAGGGACTCACTCTTCTCACCAATTACTCAATGCTAAATCTTCCAGGAGAGTATAGGATAACATTTTAAGTGGTGTGCATGAGGCCCACTGAAAATAGAAGCCAAATAAATCTTCATTGTGATCCTCCAACGAATTTCAAACAGCTACGTCATAGGACAGATCACCGACAGCCCAAGGCCTAAGAATATGCAACACTGTAGTCTGCCCATGATGCTGTAGGAAGCTGGCTTTGTATATACTATACCAAAATGAGGTATAGTGTGCACAGAGTCCAGTGGAATCCCAAAGGTAGGCAGAGGTAAAAGTAGATAGCACCTTACTCTCTATTTGTGGCAGTGTTGGCGAGCAGTAAGTAAGTATCAGAGGGTAGTGCTAAGCATTTGTTGTACACACTCAGGCAAGAAATGATGTCACACACTCAAAGATAGAACCCAGACCAATTTGTTTGTATACAAATATTATTTAGTTATATTTATTTTCTAGAACCAAGCAAGCCTGGTGCAGGTAAGTGAAATAATACTTTGCAAAATCTTATGCAATGATTTACAGTTGAATGCAGGTTCAAATGCAGTTGGTTAGATTACAGGTAAGTCGACAGTTCAAAATTACTTTTCAGTTACTTCACAGATTACTGTGCACGTTACTTTTTAAGTTACTTTTGCTAATCTGTGTGATATGCCTAGATATCACACTGAGACATTTCCTAGACAAAAGGTAAGTAATTCTTAAAGGTACAAAAATTCTTTATTGCGTGATTAATTAAAATCCTTGCAATAGGAAAAATACATTCAAAGCAGTCTATGTTAAAAATACTCATGAATTACAATTAGACGTGATAAAAGGTTGTTAAAAGTACACATGATATTCCATTTCTGTGCAAGGTTAAAAGTACAATAAACGAACCAGAACATTCCTGATTAACTGTTGTCGAAATCCGCTCTCAATACCTTAAAGCATGAAACTGGTTTGCACTATCGGTACAATAGTCTGCATATAAAACTTTAGGCAGAGTTTCAGAATTCTGGTTTATGCAACTTAGTCTGTCTTTTGATAATAGCCTACTTAGATCGGATCGTCAGTTAGCAGTTAAATTTAACCTGGTTTTTGCAATATTCATAAATCGGACTAGCCTACATGCTAGCTGAGTGTCGTTTCCATCAAAGCTGGCTATTAGTGCTTGCCTGCGTGTTCGTATTCCTCTTTGGTTCCACAGTGGTTTTAATAAAAGTCTTCTCTCAATATTTAAAGCTGTACAACTGCACAGTATGTGCAGGACGTCCTCTTTAAAATCGCCACAGGTTCTGCAGCTTATTTTTGTTTCTATACGTTCCCAAGGCGGCAGATGCTGATTTACAGGTAGGATTCCCATCCTCAATTTTAAATAGGACTCCTTCACTTTTCTTGAGAACCCTGTTCCCAAATAAGCTTGTGGCTGAGACCTTGTGTAACTCTGAATCACAAACCAACCGTGGGCCCTCTTAGTCAATGTGGCCTTATCTTCCTTCAGAGATAGTAGCTTAACTGTTTTATTTACTAGCTTCTTAAAGATTTTATGAGGCCCATTGAGTTCCCAAAAGATCTTGTAGGGCAAGAGATCTTATTGCCGTTTGGAGGTAGATCATTGCGGGACTATCTTTTTCCTTTCTAGCTCCTTCCATAAGAATGAGTTCAGAGAGCCTTGCTCTGCTCCCTTTATCTTGTGCCAGCATTTGGTGTACGATCCTTTTCGAGCTAATTGCTGTTTTTGGAGGCCAAACTCTAGCCTTAGTTGTGCTGGCGATGTATACTGTGGGAGATTAAATATTATTCGTATTGTTTTTGACATCACTTTGTCCAGAATTGACTCATCTCTCCCTCTCATACTTTCGCTGCCATAAGTGATGGATGGTAGCAGTTTTGCTCAAAGCACTTCTAGTAAAGGAGTTAGACTTGGCCCTGCTATTTTTTGCTTGATTTTTTTTAATGCCACTGCCAGCGTAATCCCTCTTGTTTTAATCAGTGCTTTTTGTTGTCCGAACGATCCCCTTCTGTCGAACGTTATTCCCAAGTATTTATATTCTTTGACCACCTCCAGCTGTTGACCTTGCAGTTCCCATTTAGGATAGTGTTTTTTGTCCTTCCTGTTGAGTATCATCACTTTCGATTTTTTTAAGTTTATTGATAACCCATTCTTGTCTGAGAAACTGCTTGTGGTACTTATAAGATGTTGCAACCCAACTGGGGTTCTACTTATCAGTATTAGATCGTCCGCATACAATAGGTTCGACAGTGGTAAACCTCCCAGGTTTGGGCCATGATGGATACAGGTGTTGAGCTCTGACGAAAGGTCGGAAAGAAAGAGGTTGAACAGAGGTGGGGCAGGAACGCATCCCTGCTTCACCCCCTTTGTGGTCCTTATGTTCCTTGATAAACAGTTGCCTGATCCTAGTTTTATTTGCACCCATGTCTCCGAGTGAAGTGAAATCAATTGGTTCAAAAGTTTCGGGTCTATGTCCCAACTGAATAGTTTGGCCCATAGTTTCCCCCTATCTATGCTGTCGAAGGCCGACGAGTAGTAACAGACGAATAGTGGCTTTTTAATTTTTATAGTGGCGTCTATTAACAGTGAAAGAGCTAGAATGTTAGTCACTGTCCCTGAGCTTTTTGGAAGCCAGACTGGTTGATCGGGATTTCGCCTTTCTTTGATGCCCATTCAGTTAGTTCCTCCAGCAGGAGGCCTGCAAAATATTTGGCGTCTATATCAATTAATGCTATAAGCCTGTAATTCTTTGCATGATTTCTGCTGCCTTTTTTATAGATAGGGAAATAATTGATCCCTTCCAGGAGTCTGGGATTTTTCCTACTTTTAAGATGTTTTTGAAGAGGGCACTTAGTTGCTCTGCCCAGTAATTCGGGTCCTGTTTATATAAGATTGGAGTTATTCCGTTGGGCCCGGGGGCTCCCTCTTTCTTGCCCTTCGTGATTCGGTTCTTTATTTGTTTGGTTGTGCACGGAAGAAAGGCCTCCACATCTACATGGTTTTGGGCTTGTAGACTATGATTGATAATTTCAGTGTCTTGAGAAATTCCGCCTGTTTCTTTGTTGAAATGATGCAGCAGGTAATTTACCCAGGATTCCTCTGTTATATACGAGTTGACTTTATGAGTCCTTGGATTTTCTAAATTGTTAACTGTGTGCCAAAATCTGGCGCTTTTGTTAGTTTTTACGTCATATAAAAGTTTGGCCCATATCTTCTCTGCTGATTCCTGTTTCATTTGCCAGATGTATTTATTTTTTCTACGCTTTAGCTCCCTCAGTTCTGTCTGTATGCCGACGTCCGGGCCCATCTGGCGCAGTTTACGGATCTTTCTATTAATTTCCCTTTTTATTTGCCTTAATTTGCAGCTTTGGCTTGTTGAGAGATTTAATCTTTGATCATTTATGTGCCTACATGGTATGTATTCTCCGTTTTTATTGACAGGTTTTGCTTGTGTTGGTCTTGAGTTTGAGCTAGCTAAGCATAAGTTTTTTATAAAGTTCTCCCAGTTGTTAATTCCATCGCCTTCTTGCTGTTTGTGAGCTTCCCAGCAGATTTTTGCCTCATCCAGGATTTTTTCAGGGTCAGCCGTTTTGAATTTGATCCTCTTGAAATTTGATGTTACTATTAAGTTTTGAGATTCAATTGGGGATGTTAGTGCGGTTCCGTGAGCCATAAGTATAAGCTCCTGTGGCATGTGATCACTGCACTCTTGCATCCCGATTTTAAAATCAATAACTAATTTGAAAAGTGAAAGAGATAGGAAGGTGTAATCTATCGCTGTACTTGCCCTTGAGTTGTGGTAAGTGGCTGATTGAGGGCGGTCTCCAGGGAATCTGCCGTTTGATGCTATCAGGTCTAGACTTGTTAGCTCCGCCAATAAGTCTTTAGATGTCTTAGTTTGTTTGCCCCATTTACACTCTTCTTGGGGTGGGATCCCCCAATCGAGAGGATGATCTTCGGCCAGCTGATCGTTTCCTGCTTTCCCCGAGAGTAGTCTCCTGAGACAATATAATTCGGTGTCTCCTCTTCAGTAATGAGCCTCGTTAGTTCCGACATTAGAAATTTTGCACCGGATTTCTTTCCAATCGGGTGTAGATAGATGTTAACCAGAATTAACTGTTGTTTGTTTTGTCTGGGGCCTGCTATCTCCATCTGTATTACTTTAATTCCGTTGTTTGAAGCGTTCTTCCTCAGTAATTCTTTAGCTGTGGTAACCGATTTTATTGAGGCATATATGGTGAGGCCTCCTTTCAGGTGTCCAAACTTGGAGCTTCTGCTGGCTGGAAGATGGTACGGCTTATGGCCTTGTAAATGGAAAGGCTCTGCTAGCCAAGTTTCTTGGAGTAGGAGTAAGTCGAACTGCTGTCTGCGTTCGTAGATTTTGATCCTAGACCATTTACATTCCACGAGCAAAGCTTTAGATTTAAGGCTTTCTTTAGTTGTTCCGTGGTCTGTCATTGGCTAGAGTGTCTACTATTAATGGCTTTAGCTACCCAAGACCAGTCTTTTGATGTATCCATCTCGCAATTATCCCCAACTCTCGGGATGGGTTTGTCCAAGAACTCCACAGTGGTGTTACGGGCACCTTTTAGCACAGATTTTGTAGGCGGACCCGCCCTTGATATTTTTGCAAAGTTTTCTTTATGGTCGTGGTAATTTCGCAGAAATGGCTCCGGGTAACCTGTTTGGTGAATGAGTTTTATGCAGATCCCCCAAGCTTCTAACTGATGAACTTCCTTTAATATTTTTTCTACTATTTCCCCGGTGGTCCAAGTGGTTTTCGTTATTTCTTGCTCTGATAGATGTATGAGTCGTACAAATTCTACGGAGTCCAGATCTTGTGTAACAATGCCTGCTAAATTACTAATGGAGGTTAGCAATTGGAGAATGTTACTTCTGTTTAGAATATCTCCCCGCCCTTTAGATTTAAACTCCGGAATGAATAGGATTGTTTTTGAGTCATTCTGCCGGGAAAAATTTCGGGGTGATGCAGTTCTAGAGTCTAATTCGTCCCCCTGCAACTTTTGGCTTGGTAGGAGATCATATCCTGTCTGGTTTACTCTATACATTTCTTGGTTTATGTCGTCTGATTCTAATTCTAGTGGCGTTGTAAATGCTTTTTCTACTGCAGACTCCCGGGGGTCAATTTCCCTGATTTTTCACATTCTCGTTTGCTCCGCTGGTTGATCTATTAGGCTTTTAATTGCTGGGAGTTTGTTTTCAGTCAAGATTTTCTTACCAGCATTTCCGTTACTGGTAGTTTCCCCCGTTTTTCCCTTATTAATTTTGCTTGAGTTGGATGCTATCCGGTTTCTGGCCAGTGGGGTCTCTCTTTTTTGCAAAGCTGTCTTATTTGCGCGCAGAGATGGATTTCCTGCATCTTCGGTTCCATTTAGGCATGGTTTTTTACCAATTTCCGGCTTCTCTTGCGGAGTTGGTGTATCGTTAATTTCGGTTTTTTCCATTCGGTCCCCTGGTGGGCTTTTGGTCGCTATTTGGAAGAAGGTTTTTATGGAGGAGATTTTGTTCCTCCCTTTTCTCTTCATTTTACGTCGTTGTTTCGATGTCTTCCTTTTGAAGAACTGTGCGTCCCCTTCATCTGAAGTACTTTGCTACTCAACTTGGCTGCATGAATGGTGCTTTTCTAGTAGCGATTTGTCAAGGGGCTCTATTTGAACCAACCCCGTAGGGGTGCTCCCCCTTAGATTTCCTTTATTCCGGAGTGATTCTTGGTGTGTAGACCAAAAAATGTCTCCTTGTTTGATGAGTGATGTGTTTTGCTCTTCTCTTTGCGTTTTTGGTTTATCTTGGTGCAGAAATTCCTCTGTTAAATTGGTATGAGGTTCCCTTTCTGGTGAGCTGCCTTCTCCAACTCTTATGCCTTCTATTTTATGAGATCCATTGTTTTTGTTGCTATTTGCTTTCTTTATATCAGATAGAAGATCTCCCATTACTACCGGTAATGTGGCTAGTTTGTCTATAATTGAGTAGCAAGCACAGCTTGGGGGGCTTATTGCCGTTTCGGATTGAACCCTCTTGATCAGATTGTTCAGTTCCGATAGTTTATTGTCGATACTTGTGACGTGCATAGCTAGGCAGTTGAGAATGGTTAACTGGCTATCCATCTTATCGGAGTGATATTCTATGGCTTTTGTTGATAATTGCATGGTGTTAAGTAGGGATTTCCATAGTTTATTCTCTTCTGTAAGTAAGTCCTTGGTCTTGTCTTTAAAGGGGTTCCCGGCATCTTGCTGTTTTGTGTCACCATTTCCTAGGGAATATGTTGTAACCATTTTTTCCCATTCCTCCACTGTAAGAAAAGATAGATTGCTTTTTTGGTGACTGGGAATCTCGTCTTGTTCCGCTCCAATCGACTCTGCTCTGCTATTAGAAGTCTTAGGCGTGGAAATTGATTGATATTCTTCCGGCTCTTGGACGTCAGAGCTAATGGCCAGTGGATCGTTTCTCTGATGCTGGCGGTTCTGTGTTTTCGTGTCCAAACTAATATGAGAGGGAGATAACTCACCTGGGGACTTTTGAGGGTCCATTGCTTCCTCAGTGGTTGTCGATAGACCAGCTATCGTCCCGATGTCCTGTTTAAATTCTGAAAAAGTGTCAGAGATGGAAACTGTTACTCTTATGTCTGGGTTTATCTCCTCTGCTTCTTGCTTTAATTGAGCGGAAGGACGAATCATTATAACTGGTTCCAGTGGGAGACTTAAAGCTTCCGGGAAATTGGTGATAAAATAGTTTCCTAGTATTTGCTTGGCGTCATTGCTCCCGTTTTCGAACATTTTGATAATAGTGTCCTCCTTCCACGCCTTACGAACATTGTTGTTGGTTACCTGTATTGGATCTGTATCTTCATCTAGGGCTTGATTGTGGCTAGGAGTTCCTCCTTCGACTCCATCTACTACTTCTTTATTTAATGCTTGGCTCTGCAGATTTCCATTGCCGTTTCTCTGAATGGCCTCTGCTGGTCGGCCTGTTGGGACTGTTGTCTCTTTCCCTTTTTGAGGAATTTTTTCTGGGTCTAATGGTGAAGGGAGTCCCCTTTGTATTTTGTTGGAGAAGTTTAGCACTGCTCCTGCGTCTTTTACGAAGGAAAATTTAGAGTAGATTTTGGGTTGGAACAATGTTTTTGGTGCTTTCGCGGCTCCATTGATTTCGCTTTTCAAATCTACTAGCACTTTGTGCTCCAGGTTGGCCATTGAATCTGTTGCTCCGGCGTTTTCATGGTTGCTGCTGGGTGCGTTAGAAGGTTCTTTGAGGATCTTATTTTTCTTTTTTTGATTGTTTATGACACTTGTGATGCTCCGCCTTTCTTTCCCTGACCTCATTTCTATCCAGCTGTCTCTGTATCTTTGTTACAGCTCTATGTTGCTGCTTGGTTGAATAATGAGTTTTGAGGACCTTGCGTTTTGATCAGGGGATTTTGGAGTCTCAAGTTTGGGTTTGGACTTGAGCTGTTGACGGGTTAGAGCTTTTCGAGCGAGCGGGGCTCACTGGCAGCCCACAAGCTGCACCCAACCTGGTTGGGCCGGCTCCGTGGGCTATCCGGGCACACACTCCGTGACCACCCCTAATGGCGGTCGCGCTCGCTATATTTACTGTTCGAATATGTTTATTTGACTGTTGTGGCTAATTGTCCAATCGCTAAACCAGCGTTTTTGGGCGATCGCAATATTAAGCTCTAGTCTCTTATCTCTTGTCTCTATGTCACTGAACACTCTGGTTGTCTGGGCGGTCCCTTAAAGGTCCCTTGAAAGTCCTGGGCTGGCTCAATGATGGGCAACAGGCTGGTCAGGCTGTGCAGTGCAGGGTAGGTTATGTAGAGTAGATGCTGCTAATGCTGCTAGGGGGGGAGGGGAGGGAGAGGAGAGGGAAACGAAATGCTGGCTCAGCGTTGCTCACCTCTTGTTCTTCCACCTCCACCTCTTTGCCTCTCAATCACCGACTCCACCAGCCTGGCTCGTCGCTTATCGTTTGTCCGGAACCTCATAAGCGTCCGCACACTGTGGTGTATCAGTACCTCGCAACTGATGCTGCTCCTCTCCTCTCCTCTCCTCTCCTCTCTGTGGCCCTGGGCCCCTCACGTCCGCCCTCTGTGCTCTATGCACCAACCATGCGCCGACCATGCGCCCACCACGCCCCAGCTGTCATAGGTTCAGGGTCAGGTTCAGGTTCTGTGCCCAAGGGGGGCGGGGGAGCAGGGAAGCGGCGGCGATGTAGACAGCTCCAGGGAGGCAGGTGGGCGGGCTGTGGGGAGTGGGCTGTGGGGAGTGGGGAGTGCGGTAGGGCCACAGGAGAAGCGGATACCGGCTTAGATTGTGGCTGTGCTGGATGCCGGTTGCCGGTCCTCAGGTGCCACGGTCCGCAGTCCGCGGATTGCCTCGGGAGCCGAGGTGGCGGCGGCTGTGGCAGCCGCAGCCTCTCCTCTCCTTCCAAGATTCATGCTGGTTGTAGCTGGTTGTATCTGTGCTGGATGCCGGCTGCCGGTTGCCGGTCATCAGGTGCCGTGGGCCGCGGTCACGGGTTGCCTCAGGAGCCGCGGCGGCCGCAGGAGAAGCGGATACCAGCTTGGGATGTAACTGTGCAGGTGCCGGTCCGCGGTCGCAGCCTCTCCTCTCCTTCCAAGATTTGCGCCACGCCTCGGGAAAACCAGGACTGGAGCTACAGCCTCAAGAGAGTAGTAATAACTAGCAGGGGCGTAGCTTCAGGGGGTCAGTAAGTAATTCACTTTTAGTACATTTGCAGTTTTTCAATGTTTCATACAAACCAACTCCACACTTAGAAGAATTTTCAAGGAAAAGCAGTCAATACAATCCTTTGGAAGGAAATGAAGTTAACGGTTTGCAGGTAAGTACCTATTTGTGGGAGTTGGTATTCTGGGGTTAGAACCAGGGTTCCCCCAGGGTCAAGGATGTACTCTTGAAACACCCTCAGTGACACTAGGGCGGCCGGGTGCAGAGTGCTGAGGCTCAATGTTATCCAATGGGGGATAGGGGGCCTCCGGTTGGTGGCTGTTCACGAGCAGGCCACAATGTTGTGGGAGCAAAGCTCCTGGACTTAAGCTCAGGGCAAAGGGGGATCCAGTTTAGCACACAAGGAACACCCACAGCAGCACAAGGGTGGCCGGGTGCATGGTGCTGTTTTGGCGCTGGGTGCCCTGTTGTTTTCAATGGGAGTTGCCGGTTTTGGATTTTGGCTGCAGGCTCGGTCCAGGAAGACTTTCGGGAGGAACCAGCAGCTGGGCAGGTAAGTTGGAGGGCTCGGGGATGTAGGTGCACCTCAGGTTCTCTTCTCCAGGGCGCAGGGTGGCTTGATGCATGGGTGTCTTTTGGGGTCGGATTTCACCTTACCGGGCCACTCGCGGTTGAGGGGTCTCCTTGCAGAGGCTGCAGGTGACTTTGGGGAGTCCTGAAGGGGTCAACCCACGGTGGACTCGGACTCTGGTGCACTGGGGGACCTTGCTGAGACCGGTGGGCCACCCGGATTCAGGCCGTAGACATCGGGTGCAGTGGTGGTTACAGGCATCGGGCTTCTTTGTCCTCAGCAGGCTCAAAGTATGTCTTGGGAGTTTCTTTTGAACAGAGCTGCTGTTCACAGGAGATCCGGGCTTTGTTGAAGGCAGTCAGTCCTCCCAGGGGTTCAGGAGGTCGCTGGCTGCAGGACAAGACGTCTTTTGGTGCTGGATCCCTGGAAACTGCAGATGGGCTGGTAGGACGGGGGCCAAGTCATTGGTTCTCTGCAGTCTCCTCTGCTGGGCGTCTTCTTTCGCCCTTCTTCTTTGTAGGTTGCGGGAATCTGTCTTCTTGGTTCAGGGCTGCCCCCTAAATACAGTATTTAGGGTACTCGAGATCAGTAGCCAATGGGCTACTGACCTTAGGGTGACTACACCCTTGGTGTGCTCACCCCACGTGGGGGAGTGGGCACAATCCCTGATTATGATTGGAGAGTGCCTGCCATCTGCTTCACCTCGTCTCCACCACCTGAGGGGTGGGGTTGGCAGAGGTGGGCACACCTTCTGGGCTGTGCTAATTTTTCCTGCCTGTCTTCCCCCGAAAAGGAGGGGAGACAGGAAGGGGGCCTGCTCCTGATAGCAGGAGAGGCTGGGGGTCGCGTTACAAAGGCACCAAGGCCTTTGAAGCTCACCTGCCATAGATGGCTCTTCCTGACCTGGGGAGGTGTGAATACCTCTGCCCAGTAAAGGCTTTGTTTCTGGGCTCAGGGAGTGAAGGCTGCCACCCCAGGGATCCGGAAACATGATTCGTGGTGGCAGACTGGTGTGTATCAGTCAGGAAACCTACCAGAGGCTGGTCGTTTTTCAAGTGGCATTTCTAAGATGCCCTCTGATTGCATTTTTCATTAAATCCCACACTGGCATCAGTGTGGGTTTAATGTGTTGAGAAGTTTGATACCAAACCTCCCAGTTTTTAGTAAAGCCATTATGGTGCTGTGGAGTTCGTAATGACAAACTCCCAGCACCATATGCTCTTAATGGCATTACTGCACTTACAATGTCTAAGAATTGGCTTAGACACTGTAGGGGTACAGGGCTCATGCACCTGTACCCTCACCACTGGTATAGTGCACCCAGCTAGAGGGGTGGCTTACGTATGCCAGGGCAGTGGGCTGTAGGGGTTGTAGGCATGGCACACAGGGATGTGTGCCATTTTAACTCTTCACTTTATTCTGCACCAAAATGCACAGCCTGCAATGGCATGGTGTGTGTGTTAGGGTACAGGACCTCAAAGGGTGGCATAATATGTGCTGCAGCCCTTAGAGGCCTTCCCTGGTCACAGTGCCCTTGGTACCCATAGTACCTTTTACAAGGGACTTATATGTGGCTAGAGAGGTGCCAATTGAGAGTACAAAGGTATAGTTTTGGGAAAGAACACAGGCCCTGGGAACCTGATTGGCAGGGACCCAGGGCACATCAAGTTAAAGTGCATCAGTAGTCTGGCAAAAAGTGTGTGGGGGGTTACTGCAACAGCAACCCAGCTTCCTACAGATGCACACTATTATCTATTCAGGAAACACTTGAACAAAGAATTGTCTGGCATATCTTACACAAACTTTAGACAATACAGAAACCATACCCGATCGCTTAACATGAAACTCAATTTGAAGGTCAACTGGCCAAAACCAATATCCAGACATATCCTTTCAACACCTGAGAAGTCCCAGGACATTTAATTTAAAAAGTCAGCTCTGGCTGACACATGCCCTCCATATCATGCTACAAAAGAAGAAGAAACATCTAAGACTAAAATGCAACATACAGCAAAAGCAAAAGTTAATTTGATAATTCAGATTTGATCTGACCAAATTCAAACTGCACACAACACATGGCTTACTCCATTTGTGTTGGAAATGGCCCTTTTGCAGGGTTACCCTAAACTTTTGCTTCTTCCTCCTTTGTTTTTCCTGACCTGTGGTTGTTGGCTATAGAACTCTGGGCATTTTACCACTGCTGATCAGTGCTAAAGTGCATATGCTCCCTGTGTAAATTGTTATTATGATTGGTTATCCATGATTGGTATATTTGTTTTACCAGTAGGTCCCTAGTAAAGTGCACTGTGTGTGCCAGGGCTGGTAATTCAAATGCTACTAGTGGGCTTGCAGCATTGATTGTGCCACCCACATGAGTAGCCCTAAAAAGATGTCTCAGGCCTGCCACTGCAGTGCCTGCACGCAGTTTGTTAACTGCCATGTTGACCTGGCCAGTGCACCCACTTGCCAGGCCTTACCCTTCCCTTTTCTTACACATAGGACAACCCTATGGTAGGCCCAAGGTACCCCCCTGGGCAGGGTGCAGTGTATGTAAAAGGTAGGACATGTAGTAGTGTGGGTAACATGGTCTGATAGTGAATTACTGCCAATTTTGTTTTTCACTATTGAAAGGCTATCTCGCCCATAGGACAGAATGGGAATGCTGTGTAACATGTTTACCTGCATCTCGTCCCATAGGAGCAAGGTAGAAAATTGGATTCTGGTATCCCTGAACTCAGGATTTAATAACACATCTTTTAGGAACGATGGTTTTTAAATTCTGTGTTTAAAACTAGCACTTTTAGAAAGTGGCTATTTTCTTGTTCAACCTTTCTGTGTGCCTCTGCCTGTTTGTGGATTGACTGTCTGGTTTGAGAGTGACAGGGGCTGGGGTGGCTCCAGGAGTCTGGTTGAGTCAGCACTAGTCTGAATAGACCTATCTGCATTTGGAGTGGTGGGAGGAGTAGCACCTGGGCCTGAATAGGGCTGTGCCTGCCTTCCACAATGCTGGCTCCACCTCCTGCGGTGTGTCTGATGGCCCTGGCCCACACTCACAAAGGAAGAAGATGTGCACTGGCAGAGTGCCCCCAGAACTGGTTTGAACTGGGTCCAGGACCCCTCACACATAGAGAACAAAGACTTTTGGGGTATAAATACTAGAGCTGAAACCCCTGAAAGTTAGACTACTTCCTGATAAAGAGGAATCCCTGCCAACGAAGATCAGCTGAAGAGACTGAGGAGAAGTACTGCCCAAGTGTGTCTAGGGCTGGCCTGCAGTTTGCTGTTTCTACTGAGGAGAGGACCAAGGGACTTTGCTGTGTGCTGTGTCCCCCTGCTTGAAGAAGGACTTTGCTGAGTGCTGTGTCCAACTGAATAGAAGTCTCCAAGGGCCTGAGAAGAGCTGGCATCCTGTTTCTGAAGTCCCAGGCACAAAAGGACTTCACCACCAGCTCCCTGAACTTCCTTGCTGGGAGTTCCAGTCTGCCAGGAGGGCCTGTAACTGTGTGTGAGGCCTTTTTGCTGCTGGGAGCTGGAAGCGCGACGCAACGAGAGAGAAGAGTGATGCCACCGCAGCAGCCATTGTCGCATCATCGAGGAAGCGTGTCGCCGCTGCTGCTGTTTGCCGCCGCATCACCGGAGAAGCGTGCCGCCACCACAGAGGGTGCCGTCGCATCACCGGAAAAGCGTGTCGCAGGGTCGTCGCATCGCTGAGGAAGCGTGCCACCGTCACAGAGGGTGTCGTTGCCTCACCGGAGAAGTGTGTTGCACGGCTTGTCGCGGCTCAGAAAATCACTGAGTTCGCCGCACGGCCGTCGGGCATGCCCGCATCCCCTCCACGTTGTCGCATCACAACAAAGACACCATTTTGTCGCATCGCACCGGATCGTCGCAACGCATCGAGGCGCCATCTTGTCGCATCGGAACCGGATCGCAGGAAAAATCAACGCATCGCCTTCTCTGCGCCCCTTTTGTTTGATTTGCGTTACGCATCCCAGGTACTTTGAGACTAAAGTGTCGCATTGATCATCTACAAGTTTATTTTTGCAACAACCCTTTTCAAAGACATTCTACTGAGTTTCTGTATGTTGGATTTTTGTCGTTTTGGTCTTGTTTAGTTTAGATAAAGATATTTTATTTTTCTAAACTGGTGTGGTGTCCATTTGTGGTGTTTTCACTGTGTTACTGTGAGTGTTGGTACAAATCCTTTACTCATTGCCTTTGGGATAAGCCTGTCTGCTCGTGCCAAGCTACCAAGGGGGTGAGCAGGGGTTATCTAAAGTGTGTATCCCCCTTACCCTGACTAGAAGCAAGGGTCCCTATTTGGTCAAAGGTACCTACCTCTGCCAACTAGAGACCCCCAGTTCTAACAATTTGTTACCTCTTACTTACAAACTTCTGCCTCTGATCTCTGAACACATCATCAACAAACAGGAGCGACAAGTTGCTGACAGAAAATTCTATAATTTGTCATAAAACTTGCCATTTGTATGTCAAAGTTTAACTTTTTTTTAAAATAAATTACACATGACAAAAATTCCCTTTCACATAAGGATGGAGGCAGGATCCTTGTACTATTTAGCACTACCCAAGTCTCTGGTATGCTTGATGATGCACCAAAGAGGGGGGCAAACACCTACTAACTTCACAAATGACCACTGGGCACATAGTTGGGCATTAAGTCTATTCTAGACTCATGATGTCTATACACCCATATCGTGATTCAAATGCATAAACGTATGAAAACAACACCTGTAGGTAAGCACCCTTGAACTGGCATGAAAAGCAACATACAGCACTCCAAAAAATTCCACCAGTAAAAAAATGCTTAAATAATAAAGTGTTGCTGCTTTTCAATCTGTCTGTAGAGGTTGCCAATATTATTATTTTTTATAACTTTATTTATTATTTTTTAATCTTAACAGAAGTGCAATCATCAGTACAACATTGCTCATTTTCTCAGCATACATAATATCGCCAGGTAAATCATATTTCTTATTTCGCGGGCACCTAGGTGTCTATTCTGTGCAGGATAGAGAAGAATGTACGAAGATTTAATGAGTCGATCTATGGGGGATTAATCCGGACTGTGCTGATGATATAATTTGCCCCAGCAGTAGCGACATTTTAGTCTCCAACATTTTAGCCAATATTTCCATATCTAAATTTAATAGCGACAGGGGCTTGTAGGAACCGCAAAGCGTTGGATCTTTCCCCGGCTTGAGAAGTAGCACTATAACAGCCTCCCACAGCGAAGGAGGAAGAATGCCATCCTGTAATGCCTTGGCATACATTCTAGCAGCTGCGGTGCCAGTAGCTCTGTGTAAGCCGTGTAGAAGGCACCTGAGAACCCATCCGCCCCTGGTGCCTTGTTCCCGTCCGTGGCTTCTATTGCCTGCTGGAGCTCTTCAACAGAAAATGGCTCACTTAGGAATTGTTGTTAAGCAGACGTTACCCACACCATGGCTATACTGTCCAGATAGCTGGCTATATCACTACTCCCCTCTGTATGTCTGGTGGTATATAAATTTGTATAATCTTAACACTTCCTGTATAATTCCGGGTGTATCAGCAATATATATTCATCCTGCGGTTCACGCAGACTTGCTATGTATGATTGCCCACGTGGCGGCTGCAATAGACGTGCCGGGTCAGAGTCCTCAAGTGAGGTATTGGAAGAATCGGAAAAGGTAATCTGTTGATTATTACGGTATCTACCCCAGTTGCGTGTTCTCGGTGGGATGTATGGAGTGTTGAAAAATTCGTCACTTAGGTAAGGATAGGTTTTATCTACGTTGTAGAATTTGATGTCCTTCTGGATTTTCGTAATTTTCTTGTTAAGCTCAAAGGTATTAAAGGTGGTGACGGTCGTGTTGATTTTCTCTAGGAGACTTTTCGCGTCTGTGAAAGAGGTGTCCGCCCAGGATAAGTCGCTCTAGTTCTGCTATCTCTTCCAGTTCTTTGAGACTGTGTTCAATTGCTGTGTCCCGGGTGAGGGACCCAGCACCTCCAGAACTGCCAACAGACCACCACCGTTACTAGCAACAGGTTTTTTAGGACAGGGCCGCGGACGCGGCCTACCACAACCTCGACCACGGACCAATCGCCAATACCAACCTCAATTCTCAGGAGAAAGACAAACACGAAACAGGTTCTACCAATGGTGACCACAACAATAATCGATCACATTCCCTCACCTATTGCCTTAGACTCACTTTCCATACCCATCTTCAACCTTTCGGAGCATATCCTATCACACGATGAAACCCAACTCCTCAGCAGCAGGGCTTACGTTTCGTGCCCACAGAACGGACCAACTTTTTGGACCTTCAGTCCAACCTGCTACTATTCTTCCGAAGAATCCGGCTAAGACAATTCTTCTCGGACAAACCCTCATCCATTCTACCGACGGGACCACGATTCCACCCACCCTCCACCTTCAATCCCCCCTCCTCTTCCATGCCTCCTGAAATATTGACGTTCGAACGCACTGTTTTACGAGAAGTCAAAGACCTCCAAACAGAATTCGAATATGTTCCCTACAACTTATCGCTCCCTGAAAAACAAGCCTTGATCAACCTCAAAAACAAATCTCACTTAATAATCAAACCAGTGGATAAAGGTGGAGGCATAGTGGTCATGAACTTTGACAAATACGATCAAGAAGTGAAACGACAACTATCCAATCTCAACCACTATCGCCCGCTCACCAAAGATCCTTTCCCTAACCTCAGAACCAAAATACTACAAGTCACTGGACGTGCTCGATCCCTTAACATCATATCTCAGAAAGAATACACCTTCCTCAACAATCAACATCCACGCACACCGGTTCTGTATGTACTGCCGAAGATCCACAAGGACAGTACCAACCCACCAGGTCGTCCCATTGTCTCAGGTTGTGGCTCCATCCTCGAACCCTTGGGTAAATACATTGATGCCGTCATAAAAGAATTTGTTCCCTCCACAGCCACTTTCATCAGAGACACTATGGACCTCATTCTCACCATTGAAGACAGACCCTTTGACACTAACACAGATCTGATGGCCGGATTGGACATAGAATCATTATACACTAACATCCCACATGTCGAAGGACTTGAAGTCATTGAGACTTTACTTGAGACTAGGCCAAGACCCACTTTGATCCCTACAGAATTTATTATGGATCTGCTCCACATCACCTTAGAAAATAACTATTTTCTGTACCGCGATACCTTCTACCTCCAAGTTAAAGGTGTCTCCATGGGAGCTTGTTTCGCCCCGAATTTTGCTATTCTCTTCGTTCACCACCTGGAGATTACTCACATTCTCACCGCTAATAACCCCTTTGTCGATCAGATCTCTCTTTGGCGACGCTACATCGATGATATTCTTCTATTATGGAAAGGCACTACTCAGACCCTTAACCTTTTCATTGAATGGCTCAATCAGTCCCAAACCCACCTTAAATTCACCTGCGAGTCCAAATCCAATGACCTTCCATTCCTAGACGTCATAATACACGCAGAAGATGACAAAATCGGCACTCGCCTGTACCGTAAGCCGACCGAAAGAAACACTCTTCTTCAGTACTCTAGTTATCACCCGCGAGGTCTCCGGGATGGCCTTCCCTACGGCCAATTCCTACGCATTCGCAGGAACTGCAAATGGCGGAAGGATTACTTCCGGGAATCAGATATCCTGATCCAAAAACTTCTTGACAGGGGGTACCCTAAGCGTCTAGTCACCAGAGCCCGCAAAAGAGCCTGGTACTGCCATCGAGAACATCTTCTCACGCCTCAACCTAAGAAAAACATGACCCGGATTCCCTTTGTCTCAAGATTCAGCCCTAGTAGCAATAAAGTTAGTAAGATCATTAAACGCAACTGGCAGCTACTACAACCATTTGAATTGTTCAGAGAAGCTCCGCTCTTCTCGTATCAACGAGGCAACAATTTAGCCACACATCTAGTACATGCCATCACGTGGCCAACAGAAACCCTAGGCAAGAATACCATCACGGCCTCCTGGGGTTTACCCCCTGCTATTGGACACTACAAATGCCAAGCCTGCGTCGTCTGTGACCTCACTGTTAATACCAAGGACTTCAAAATCAACAACCAATCCTACAAACTCAACACCCTCACGAATTGCAGGTCCCAAAATGTGATTTACGCTATTCGCTGCCCATGCGACCTCATCTACATTGGTCAGACCACTCAAATGGTCAAACAAAGGATAATTCAACACAGAAGCAGAATCCATTGTAAAGTTTTTACTGCACCACCGGTCGCACATTTCATTGAACATAACCACTGCGAAACAGACATCACCTGGAAGGTGATAGACCAACCCACACTTCCCATCAGAGGCGGTGACATCAAAGCCCTTTTGAACAAGTGTGAATGCAAATGGATCACTATTTGTAACTCAGTCAACACAGGCTTGAACACAATTGACGAATGGAATAGTACCATTTCACTTTGACATTCTTCCATATGAAACTAGCTCCTTCCTAACCTGAGCCTCATGTACTATGTCTTCCCTGAGTCCTTCTGCTATACATATTTCCAACACTCAGGCTCCCTTGTCTCTTACCCATCAGTCTAACACACTAGTCCCTGTCATACTGATTCTGCCCTCTTTCACATTGATTTGGTTCATCATCCCCTTGCCTTGTGATTTCCGTAAACATAGGTTTACGATGTATGCATACAAATCCATCTGATCGATTGCTCTGACCTTGTATATACAGAATTCTTCGATGTGCATTTGTGACTTTTAATTCGTTTTATCCATGTCACTTATGTTTTTCTTTCTGTATTCTAAACGTGACTGGATCCTTTTCAAGTTTCTACCACCACGCTTGTAAATGTACTTTTATTCTGTTCCAAATGTGTTGTAGACCCTCCTCCCCTTCCCTCCTCACCCCCGCCCCTTACCGTGCAGCATGAGCTTCTATAGGCCCCTTCACGTGATCACATGCTCCGTGACGTCACCAACCCGGAAGCAGTGAGCTATGCCTTAGACTACCGTCGCGGCATTTCACTACTCTACCGCACACGATCGTGGCGGACAGACGCTGATCCCGGCGTCCCCTTGTTTTTCCAGGATCCACTCCTCACCACAAGGTAAGCCCTGCTGCATCTTTCAGCAGTACCTTTAGACGGGCTTCCTCTCGGTCCTAGGTAACAGTTGACCCATCCTTTTTCAGAGACCTCCCCCATCGGTACCGATTCGCGGTACACCGAGGAGCTTCCTCAATCGTTTTCCAGCTGCCGATGTTTTGTCCGTGACACGGCACCAGCTAACACGATCCATTGACGTGGATTGCTCCCAGGTACCTAGGTTCCTCGCGCACTTTCATTCCTGCCGTTAACGCACTGGCCAGTCTATTTATGCTTCCCTCCCTTTTCCCCAAGATCTCCTTCCTCGGAAACCTGATGTACACTGCATTCGTTATCCTACCCCCCTGGGACATGGGACTGTGTCCTTCTCAGGTAGACCACGTTCGCTTGCATGGGTCCTGAGCACTTCCATTAGCCTTATTTCAGTATATATAACTGCCCTTGCGCTCACAGATCTCACTCCTTCAGTAGTCGCCAGACGCGCACGGATACTTCCTGGCTGTGTCTCTCTCAGTTGGCCATTTCTCCTTCTCGCGCTTCACTCCGCTGCTACCCTTCACGTTTTTTATCGTCAGTTTCTTATCTCACATTCACGCGCAAAGATTAGTACCTCTCCCTTCTTCCCCCTTCCCTGAACCCTTTCCATTCCCTCCCTGTACAGCACCGCTAATATACAGCAACGCGGTCCTGAAGATGATCCTGAGTCATAGGATCGAAACGTCGTCGACCCCTCAGCGCAACTGATGGCGCATTACCCTTTGTGGTTCAACTAAAATTACTGCCTCTATTATAAATTGAAAATTACTGTTGTGAACCACATATACTCACTGTATATATCTGTTCACTAATTGCACTTTGCGCCGTTTTCGCTGATTACACATTGTCACTTGCGTCGCCACTTTGTGTGTCACAAACACAATTCAGCACCAAGTCCAATTCGGGTTGTTTTTGCATTTCATTGCCTACAGTACTGCTACAACTGTACCCGCATTATTGTGTTCTTAAAATATACGATGCCAAGTGCACTTTTCAAAAAATTCTTTCAGAGTCTCCCTATTCCTTTTTGTAATGTGTTGTACATGCAATTCTAACTGCCCTCACTAATTATACCGGTTGAGATATTGTTGTTTAACCTTGAGTACATGTGTTAGCATCTATATGAGTAAGTGAGTGGGTATATGAGTATCTGTATGGGTGAGAGAGTTGTTGTGTGAGTGGATGTATGAGTGAGTGAGTGGGTGTGTGAGTGAGTGGCTCTATGCATAAGTCAGTGGGTGCTTGAGTTTGTGAATGGGTATGTGAATAGTTGTGTGGGTGTGTGAGTGGGTATATGAGAGGTTGCATGGGAGTGTGATTGGGTGTGTGAATGGTTATGTGGATGATGTCATCAGTGATGTAATTTGAGATGTAATCAGTTATGTTATCAGTGATGTCACTGACCATGTCATGAGTGATGTAATTTGTGAGGTTATAAGCAGTGCATTGTGGAGGCTTAAGTTATAGTTAGCTCAGGTAACTATAACTGCTGAATTTCAATAGTTTTGTATGAGTGAAATCTGAGCCTAACTATAATGTCTCTATAGCCTTTGTTGTTTTCAATGACTTGCTAAGGATTTTTGAATTCTATTTCCTAACTATAACGTCCCTTTAACCATTGTTTTTTTCAGTGAATTTCTAAGGTCTTTTTAACATTAAGTAAGATGCCCATCGCAATGCACAGTGGGGGAGTTGAACGCAGGGCCTGGCCTGGAATTGTTGTGCCCCCACCCAAGCTTGTGGCTCCTGCCTCCTCCTCCTTGCCATTCATTGTCCAAGTCCATGACCCTGCTCCCTTGTTGCAGCTGTATATGCCCATTGTTCTGCCTTTGCCCTTCCTACCTGCTGGAAACAATTGGATTGCTGCCCCATCCACTTCCTCCCTACCCTCTGTTGTCTGAGTCTATTCACCAGCCTCCTCCCTTCCACCCTGCATGGTTTGATGTACTGCTACTGCCCTCCATTTAGCTTGATGTCCCTGCCTACTCCTCCTGCCCTGCTTTCCTCAATTCTATACCCCCATCATTGCCCTCCTGCTTATCCTCTGTGCTTAGGTTGCTGCCCCTACTCTCTTTCCCCCTATCCTCCAAAGTCTGAGTGCATGGCCCTGCTCCCTCCTTTCTTCCCACTATATTCCATGGACCTGCCACCCTCCTATCTACTCTGAGTGTTCTATTGAGTTGTCACTGACCCTCCCACTTGCCTAGCATGGTCAGATGGCTGCTGCCTGTCCCTGCCAACTCCATCCTGCCTGTCCAAGTTCCATAACCCTATCCCCTCCCTCCTACCCTCCATGGTCCATTTTTCTGCCACTCCCTTCTGCCCTCCATGCTCTGTTGTGCTGCAACTGCTCCTCCTGTCTGCCCTGCTGTGAAGCCCCTTCCCTTGCCCTCTTTGTCTGTGTCTAGCACCTACCCCTCCTTTCTGTTCTCCATGGTCTTTTGTGCATGCCCTTGCCCCTTCCCTTTTGCCCACCATGGTTGTTGTGCTGCCACTAACCCTCCCGCTTGCCATGCATGGTCTTCTGTGTTTCCACAGTCCCTCCCACCTACACTGTGTGGTCAGATTGCAACCCCTGACTCCCTCCCACCTTCCCTCTGTTGTCTGTGTGTATGCCAGTATAGCCTCACTGTTGCCCTCCATGGTGTATTGTACTTCAAGGGCCCATCCTGCCTGCCCTCCATATTCAGCTTGCTGCTCCTGCCCCGTGTCCCCTGCCCTCCAATTTGTCCATGTGCAGACCCCTATCACCTCCCTCCTACTTTGTTTGGTCTGCTGTCATGCCCCTGCCCCCTCCCTCCTTCCCTTTATGGTCGTTATGCTGCAACTGACCCTCCTTTCTGCCCGGTATGGTCAGCTTGCTGCCCTTGCCTCTTTAACCTCTGCTCTCTGTTGTCTATGTGCATGGCCCTGTCTCCTCCCTATTGCTTTCCATGGTCCATTGTGCGGAACTGCCATGCCGCTTGCCCTATGTGGTGTATTGTGCTGCTGCAACCCCCTGATGCCTGTCCTGTAAGATCCATTTGGTACCCCTGCCCATCTCCCTCCTGCCGTCTCTTATCCAAGTCCATGTCCCTAACCCATTCCTTCTGCCCTTCATGATCCAATGTACCTTACTTGTCAACATTTTGAACTTGGTAAGAGGTAGATTTTGAAAAAAGATACCTGGGGAACTGATTTTCTGCATTGACTTACATTGAAAAAGATGAGATTTTAGGCAGGAGACAGATAAAATAAAGCCCGTTTGGGCTTAAAAACATTTGGAGTCTCCTGCCTGAATCGGGTCTGTTGGCATGTATGGTTGTACTGCTACTTACTCTTGCTTCTGCCCTCTATGGTCTTTTATTTTGCTACAGCCTCTCTTGCCTGTACTGCATGGTCGGTTTGTTGCCCCTGCCCCCTAGCCCTCCAGGGTCTGTTGTGCTGCCACTTACTCTACCACAGGCACAGCATGGTCAACTTGTTGCCTCTGCACCCTGCTCCATGAGAGGGTCTTATTCCCATAGAAATTAGGATTAGTGCTCTAAACAAATAAAATGATTACATAATTTAGAGTTCTCAAATAGGGACAAAGCACTTTTAAATAATTTGTTTTTTTATCCAGTTGATCATTTGATTATATGTTACACTTAAGGGAGAGGATGTGATGTTATGGAAAGACCTGCAGACTTTGCAACTGGGGAACCAGGTTCAAATTTTGGGGTCAGCTCGACATCCTGTGATTCTGGGCAAATCATTTAATCTTCTCATGTCTAAAACCAAACTGAATGAGTCCTTGTGTAATGTAACTGATGCTCATGTAAAGCACTCCTATGTCTTCAGGTCAAGCCTCTGCTATATAAAACTGCAAAAAAATCGGCCCCCCTAAGGGCCTCCCTTAACGCGGCAGCTATACTTGTCTCCGGAACAAAAAGAAATAATTACATTTCCCCTGCTCTAAAATCTCTGAGTTGGCTACCATATGAAGCACGAATTCAACTAAAGATTGCCTGCATGTCTCATAAAGCCCTACATTTCAATACCCCCAGATCTCTGGACCTCAGTATTAGTGAGTGAGTTGGTGTATGTACGGCTGTATGTGTGACTGAGTGGATGTGTGTGTAGTTCTATGAATCAGTGAGTGGGTGTGTAAGTACGGGTATGGGTGTGTCAATGGGTTTGAGAATGCTAGTGTAGAAGTTGGAGATTCTGTGGATGATGTCATCAGTGATGTCACTGACCATGTCAGGAGTGATGTAATATGTGAGGTCATAAGCAGTGCATTGCGGGGACACTAGTTATAGTTAGCTCAGCTAACTATAACTGCTGAATCTCTCTGGTTTTGTATGAGTGAAATATAAGCCTAACTGTATATATATATATATATATATATATATATATATATATATATATATATATATATATATATATATATATATATATACATACACACTGAAAAAAACAAAGGTTACAGGTACGTTATAGTTAGGCTCAGATTTCACATGTTACATCACTCATGAAATGGTCAGTGACATCACTGATGACATCTCTAATTACATCACTCATGACATAATCCAGTGACTGTAAGTGTTTCATAAACATTTCTGGACTTAAAGATACACACTAAGCTACAGCATAAGTAAAGTTACTATTCTTTCTGTACTAGTAATTAGTCATTCGATTTCTAATATATCTCATCTGAGTGGCTGACTGACTGTATCAGTGTGTGAGTGGATATCTGAGTGGCTGTATGGGTGTGTGAGTGGCTGGATGGATGTGTTCGTGGGTGTGTGAGTAGCAGTATGGGAGAGTGTTGAAAAGTCATCCAGTGCACTGGGCACCCCCAAGTTTTTGCTGACTGGTACTGTTTGAACTTTATAAGTGGACAGAGATGTTTCATTTTGTTTTGTTATTTATGGATTTATGGATTGTTTGTCAGTTCATCGCTTTATTCACTATATGTCACAACAATCACTAACTAACTGGTTGCTTTCTTTATGTTCTGTATGACAGCCTTTTTTCACCAAATGAAATATATACATAATTTGAAGTATCTTTGTGGTGTGTTTGATACTATGGTTAGAGTACGGAAAAGAAATGTCTTTTCATTTAAATTGTTATGATTCAAAAGTAATTGGTCTCACCCAACGGAACTTTTATCTGAAACTGCAGCACTTTGGATGTACATTGCTTCAAGAGGAATAAAGAGGGGACGTCAAGCTGGAAACTTGATTTGCACCATCAGGCCCTGCCTTGTGACAGACTGCACCTGCTGCATATCTGGAACTACAGCCCTTTGGATGTACCTTGTTTCAAGAGGAATAAAGAGTGGGCTCCCTGCAAGCTACAGGTTATCAAAGCTTACCGGCATCAACTCCACCAAGAGTCCCCTGCCTGGAGTGTATCTAGTGGACTTTTAAGGGTGTTGTCCAGGTGCATTGTGGGAATTGTGGTCCCAACCTTTCAAGGACCATCTTGGAGATTCCAGACCCTTGGATTGTGTTTTGGACAGTTTGACCCATCAAGAGGAACTTTAGGAAGAAGTTTGGGAAAGTTTGGTGAAATGTTGTGAAAAATCTCCAGAGGGTGACCGGACTCTCACAGAACTAATTGAATCTGGCTTGCTGGAGGAGGCTGCACAATGTTTGGTCAGAAATCCTTCAGAAAAGTTTATGTGTGACGGTAAAATCTTGACCGGGGCCTCCCACTTAGTGTATCCGGCAAGGGCTCCATTGCGGTCGGCCTCAAACTTTGACTTTGTTCTGGTCAGAGGCAACCAAATGTCCAGAAGTGGCACAATTGGTTCCTAAGCACTAGAAAGTGTTTAATGTTTACAAATGCATATCTCTAGTTTCCTACAGTGGATTTATTTCATTTTGGTGTAATTTTAAAGATAAAAATATATACGATTTTTATAAATTGGTGTTGGATTTTTATTGTGTGTTGTGTCTTAATTATTTACTGAATTGGTGTTTTTAAATGCTTTACATACCTGTCTTTGAAGTTAAGCCTGCCTGCTTGCAGCCAAGTTAACAAGGGTTGATCATGAGAATAATTTTCTAAGACCTATTCTGAGACCTAGACTGTGTTAGTGGCCTTATTGTCAGAAGCAGATATACATTTGCTACTACTAATAATCCACTTTCCAACAGTGAGTGAGTGGGTGTGTGAGTGACTGTGTTGGAGAGTGTGTGGGTGAGTGGCTGTATGGAAGAGTTAGTGGCTGTGTGAGTAGCTGCATAGGTGTATGAGTAGGTGTGTCAGTGGCTGGGTGAGCGAGTGGATATATAAGTGGCTCTGTGGGTGAGTGAGTGGCTGTTTGAGTGGGTGTTTGGTTAACTTAGTGGGTGTGTGAGTGGCTGTATTGGAGAGTGAGTGCATGTGTGAGTGGATGTATGGATGAGTGAGTAGTCATCTGAGTGCATGTAGGGATGAGTGAATGGGTATGTAAGTGGTTGTGAGAGTGTGGGAGTGAGTGTGTTAGTAGTTGTATGGGTATGTCAATAGGTCTGTTGAGGTGCTGTATGGGTAAGTGACTGGCTGTTGGAGTTATTGTATTGGATACAGGGTACAGGGAGCCAAATAGGTAAAGACGTAGGTGCTTCCCTTTGATGAAAGTGTGACCAAAAGGAGCGCTTGCCCTATGAAGCCTTATTGACTAAATAGCCAACTCAGACCAACGCAAAAAGGAAAACGTCCAAAATACTAATCTGTATGATTTGCGTGCATGCCTTTCTTAAAATCTTTTTAAAAAAGACGGATATACACCATATAAAGGCCAGTTACACTTAGAGAGATTAGCACAAAAATAAGATCCTAAAGAAAGCTGACCGAACCACACAGGCGATTCTAACGGCTGAAACCTGTTGACCTCAGATGTATAGGGTCACTACTCCCCTACGACATCGCACTGTTTTTAACCTTGCCAATGGACCATTCATTAAAAAGTAGTACGATCCGGCAGGCAATTTTAATTTTGTCTCACAATCCCTAAAACCACATAGCCAAGGTGCTCCACTTACAAATGTGTTGAGTCTGTCCACCCACACTAAATGAGTGGGACGAGGGTCCAATGATGAAGAAAGCCATAGGTGGTACCTGTGGGTGAGGACTCTAAAATATACCCCACAAGGGCACAGTGAGTTTCCTGATTTTACCTGGGTGAACAATCCTACACCCGACTGAGGCAGTGGCTACGCAACATTCTGTATTGAGGATAGTAATAGGATCCAACAAAATAAGGTAGCCCTCCTCAAGTATTGTTGAGTTATTGTATGACTGATTAAGTTGGTGTGTGAGTAGCTGTATGGGTGATTGTATGGCTGTGTAAGTTGTTGTATGGGTGAGTAAGTGGTTGTATGAGTAGCTGTCTGAGTGAGTGGTTGTGTGAGGGGCTGTATGAGTGAGTGAGTGGATATGTCAGTGTTTGCATGGATGAGTGAGTGGGTGTGTGACAAGTTGTATGGATATGTGAATAGGTATGTGAAAGGTTCTGTGGGTGTGTGAGTGAGTGTATAAGAGAGTGAGTGGATATGTCATTGTTTGCATGGATGAGTGAGTGGGTGTGTGACAAGTTGTATGGATATGTGAATAGGTATGTGAAAGGTTCTGTGGGTGTGTGAGTGAGTGTATAAGAGACTGTATAGGTATGTGAGTGGGTGTGTGAGTGGTTCTGTGGATGATGTCATCAGTGATGTAATTTGAGATGTCATCAGTGATGTCACTGACCATGTCATGAGTGATGTAATATGTGAGGTGATAAGCAGTGCATTGCGGGTGTATGTCATAGTTAGATCAGCTAACTATAACTTCTGAATTTCACTGGTTTTGTACGAGTAAAATTTAAGCTTAACTATAACGTCCCTGTAACCTCTGGTTTTTTTCAGTGAATTTCAGAGGTTTTTTTAAAATTGTATTTCCTAACTATAATGTCCCTGTAACCTTTGGTTTTTTTAAGTGAAATTCTAAGGTTTTTCAAATTCTATTTCCTAACTATAACGTCCTTGTAACCTTTGGTTTTTTTATGTGAATTTCTATGTTTTTTTAACTAGTAGTCATGTTTGCAGAGTGGTGGAGAAAGGTGGCGGGCCTCCAACCAGCTTTCAGGCAACCTGCTTTATGGGACTTACTGGTGGTAACAGGAGGGCTTCTTGTTCCCCAAGATCCCTCAGCATCCAAGAGGACTTCATCCCCCAACCAGTAGTGCGACAGGGGGTGCATTTGCAGAGTGGTGAAAAAAGACAGCATGGCCTCCAACAACCTCTCAGCAATCCAGCTGTGTGGGACTTACTGGTGGTAACAGGAGGTGTAGTTGGCCCCCAAGGACTCTCAAGAGCCAAGGTGACTTCAACCACCAACTAGTAGTACACCAGGAGGTGTGTTTACAGAGTGGTGGAGAAAGGAGGCATTGCCTCCAAAGACCTCTCAGCAACCTCGCTGTGTGGGACTTACTGGAGGTAACAGAAGGGGTTCCTGGCCCCCAAGGATCCTCAGCATTCAAGGGGACTTCATCCCCTAACCAGTAATGCGCCAGGAGATGCGTTTGCAGAGTGATGGAGAAAGGAGGCGGGCCTCCAATCACCTCACAGCAATCCCCCAATGTGGGACTTACTCGAGGTAACAGGAGGGGTTGTTGGCCCTCAAGGACCCCCTGTAGCCAAGGGGACTTTATCCCCCAACCAGGAGGCATGTTTGCAGACTTGCTGGTCGGCTTTTTAAAAAAAAAAAATGTTGTTTATTACAGGAGAGGGGCTGTGTGGCCCCCCTTGCCCTGGGCCGATTTCTGCCCCAGGCACCCCATCCCCCATGGCCCAGCCTTTTCATTTTTTTTTGTTTAAAGGGAGGGTGGGCCACTTGCCCCCCCTCCCAGGCCAATTCGGCCCCGGGGATCATATCCCCTGGGACCTGCCCTCTATTTTGGGCACCCTGATCCTACCCAGGTCACCCAGTGACTTTAGTGGAGGACCAAGAGGGATCCTGAAGGCCCCCGCGGTCCCTGACAGTTCCCCGCCTCCTGCAGGAGCCAGCATTATTTGACAGACAAGTGGCTGCTGAAAGGCAGCGCCCTGTCTGTCAAAGCAATGTTGTCATGTCCTTTAGGTTAGCCCCATCATGTACATACAGATTACATACATTGGGTCCCATCCACACGACATAACGGTTTTACACAGGTGACCTTTTACCTAGTAGCTTACTTCTGTCTCTTCGACATCAGGCTCTTGGTACCATATCTTAATCCCTGTACCTGACGTACATAAACATGTCCCCAGGCACGGTAGATTTACTCTGTACAAGGGTCACCACTTTTTTTCATCCATGGCCAACAGCCAGCTGTGCATGATCATGTTTGTTTAGAAAAGGATTAGCGGGGGATTAGCAAATGTATTCAAAACAAATCGATTCTAGAAAAACCCTGGAGTGACCACTTTAGTATAAAAGACCCTCACTCCCCCTTACAAACGCAGAGGAGAATTCCTTCCAGCCTGGACCGAGACTCTGCAGGCTGATCGTTCGACAGGAAGAGATCCGACATCCCTTGCGGGGTGCCATCCTCGACGCAGAGACGGGGTCCTTCATTCAGAACCATCAGGTGGGGGTTAGTACTTCCCCGGGGAATTCTTGGCTCCATTAGGTTCCATTAGGACATATCCTAGCACTTATACATACAGGCTTCACCCACATACCTAGGCTAGGTACATTTTAGGTAGGCTACGCATCGTAGGAATACGCCAGTGCTATTGTTTTATATAATTTGTTTTTATTCATCTTACTAGCACTATGGAAAAAATGTATCTACTTTTTATGATATTGGTACTAGCAATTACATTTGTCTGCTCCTGTCTTTTGATTGTCGCAGCTAACATGTTTCATACTAGACTGATGCTTGACCAGTAAATAATTATTGAAACTGTTCCCATCGTCATTCTATGTATTCTGAGAAAAGCAAGCACAAGTGACTGAGCAAAAGATACCGTATTGTTTCCACGATACCTGTGGGATCAGGGTTGTCATGTTCAGTGGTTTCAAGAAACTACATACACCACTGTAGAATACAGGGTGGTGGTAGTGGCACCGTAGAGCTAGCTGGTCTAACGGCTGACTCATCCTGTGGGGGTGTCCAGAGTCTGTCTCCACACCAAGCCCTCAGTTTAGGTCATCCAAAACGTGCAGGTCCTGGGAGGTCCTAGGAACGACATGACAATGTTTTCATCTGTTTCTCTGCACGCATATTTGTGTGCAGAGAAACCGATGAAAAACTCTGCTCTCCGCAAGCCGGAGCTGTTTCGAAGATCCAGCATACAGAAACCAGAATTATGTCTGCTTTTGCACGGTGGGAGCTCGCAGCTCCTACCAAGTATAAGCAAACAGCTGTGTCCCAGGGGTGGGCACCCCAGGACATAGCAGGAGCCGGCCCTGTGGGGTGGCAGTCTCCAGGGCTATCCATGGCTCCACAAGGGGGGTTGTGTGGTTTCCCTCCAACATACAACATAGTCCTGGGGTGGTGGAACCTATACATTAATGTGTTTCAGCGCTGGGGAGGTGGCATCCCCGGGGATGGGGGAGTGCCGCGGGTCCCCCATATTTTCATTCAATTGCCCTGGGGAGATGGTGGTCCCCCGGCTGTGGAGGGCCACCAGGGGCCCTCCTGCATTCATTTGTTAATTAGCCCCAGGGAGCTGTCAATACACAGGGCTGCGGGGGAGACCGTACGCCCCTGCATTAATTTTAAATTCAGCCACAGTGAGGTGGCGATCCACGAGGCTCTGGGGGCTGTGTAGGCCCCTGCATTATTTTATATATGCCCCGGGGAGGTGGCGTCCCTGGGGCAGCGGGCAGGCTCAGTGGGCTCGCCCGCACACATCTTACAAAGTGCTGTGGGAAAATAGCGGTCCCCGGGGCTACAGGGGGATCACGTGGGGCCCCCCACATTCATTTACATATGCCCCAGTGAGGTGGCAGTCCCTGGGGATGTGGGCGGGCCCAGTGGGCCCTCCCGAATACATAATAATAAGTGCCCCGGGAAGGGTGGTGGTTACCAGGGCTTTCATAAGCCCTAGGGTGGGGGACCCGTGTGCCCCTCTCCTATTTTTCTGATATGCCCCAAGACCGGGCCCACCCAGGGGTTATTTAAAAGCAAGCACAGGAGCATCCCACTTGGGACTTTGATTTATTGTTGGCTTTGTCAAGATTTGCAGATAGTGACTTTAACTACTGGCAAGTTCTTAAGATTCATTTAAACCAAAGGTGATCTTATCTATCATGTTTTAGAAATGTTTCCATATTTATTCATGTATTTTATTTCTAATTTGTATTTTTGCATATTTGCACGTTTAAGGATCAAGCTTTGCACTTTTAAAGCACTTGCACTTTGAGGTGACAAAAAGAGGATAAATATATTAGAAAAAGAAAATAATGAAATATGAGGATAGAAAAAGAGTATATCCACGAAGAAAGCATGGAAAATCATGTAAGAGTTTGCTTACGGTGTATATGCCTTTCTGTATGCACATCTTGGCTACATGTACTTAAGGGTGAGAAAATGGCATCTATATTGTGTGAGCAAGGCAGTGGAGACTGCCGAAACGCGTAATGCCATAGTGTTCTGAGTGAATAATAAAACTGGTTAAAAAGATTCCAGCGGTGTCGGCACCGGTTTGTAGAGAAAGCAGGAGGTGGAAGTATGTATGCATATATATATATATATATATATATATATATATATATATATATATATATATATATATATATATATATATATATATATATCCAACAACTTTGCAGACAGGTTCCCCCACGATTGGAGGAGAAGGGAACGCAGCACAGCCAGGTGTCAGCGACCTTGTAAGTGTAGAGGAGAGACATATATATATATATATATATTCACTGAAAAAACCATAGGTTTCAGGCACGTTATAGTTAGAAATTAGCATTTAAAAAACCTTACAAATTCACTGAAAAAACCATAGGTTTTAGGGACAGTTATAGTTACTTGGACATTGCACTCGTACAAAACCCATGAAATTCCCCTGTTATAGTTAGTTCAGCTAACTATAACTCGCGCCCCGCAATGCACTGCTGATGACGTCACATATTACATCACTCATGACATGGTCAGTGACATCACTGATGACATCTCAAATGACATCACTGATGACATCATCCAGTGACTGTGTGTTTCTGTAAAGTTTAAATATTTTTAATATATATAGGGAAAGGCGTATTGAAGAATGAGTGGGTGTATAAGTGTCTGAATGGATGATTTACTAGGTGCGTGACTAACTCTATAAGTGAGTGATTAAACGTATCTTACTGAATGCATGGGTTAGTGACTAAACTGTGTGAATGTCTGTATCCGTCTGTCTGTTGCTGGGTAAGTGGCCGCATGGGTTTGTGAATAGCTACATGAGTGTCTATATGAGTTATTGATTGGTTGTCTGAGTATCTGTATGGGTGCCTGAGTGTTTGTGTGGGTGGGGTGTGTGCGACTCTGTGCATAGATGTGTGAGTGGGTGATTCACTGGGTGGATGGTTTCAAGAGTGCATCTGTGATAGACTGTATGGGTGGGTAAGTGTGTGTAAAAGTGTGTTAGTGAGTGAATGTATGTCCCAGTGGTACATGTGTGAGTAACTACATATGTAAAAGGCAGTATATATGTGTGTTAGAGTATATAAATAGCTATAAGCGAGAGTGTGTGATTGTGAGAGTGACTGTATGGATGAGTGTGTGCTTGTATCAGTGATTGTATAAGAGCGTAAGAATGTGCTAGTATTTGTATGAGTAAGTGAGCTGGTGTGTGTATAATTGTATAGGTGAGTAAATGGCAGTGTGTTTAATTATTTGCATGACTGACTAGGTGTGTGAGTACCTCTATGGATGAGTTGCATTGTGTGAGTGTTTATATAGGTGTATGAGTGCATATGATAGTCCTGTACTGAGTGACTGTAAGTATGAGTGACTGTATGGGTGAGTGAGTAGATGTGTGTGTGTAGACCTAAGAATCAGTGAGTGGGTATGTACTTATTGGTATTGGAGTGTGTATGGTTTTTAGAATGGCAGTCTGTAATTTAGAGTGGGTGTATCAAAAGTTATATTAGGGTGTGAGAAGATGCATTAAATTCTCACATGGATGATGTAATCAGTGATGTCATTTGAGATGTCATCAGTGATGTCATCAGTGATGTCACTGACCATGTCATGAGTGATGTAATATGTGACGTCATCAGCAGTGCATTGCGGGCGCGAGTTATAGTTAGCTGAACTAACTATAACAGGGGAATTTCATGGGTTTTGTACGAGTGCAATGTCCAAGTAACTATAACTGTCCCTAAAACCTATGGTTTTTTCAGTGAATTTGTAAGGTTTTTTAAATGCTAATTTCTAACTATAACATGTCTGAAACCTATGGTTTTTTCAGTGAATTTCAAAGGTTTTTAAATGCTAATTCCTAACTATAACATGTCTGAAACCTACGGTTTTTTAAGTGAATTTCAAAGGTTTTGTAAATGACAATTTTTAAATGTATTAATTGTTATATTTATTTTTTCATACTGATTTACTACATTTTTAGAAACCATTTTTTTTTACATATTTTATTTTTTAAATTACATTGTAATTACATTATACATTACATTACAAAAAATACTTTCTCAGAATGAATTACTTTAGTTTAAATACTTTGCACATAGGCAATAGACTTTTAAGTACAGTAGTTACAGTTGTTGCAATGGGCAACACATTTTCAAACACAATGCAACATTCAGCTCAATGTGAATTTCTAGTTAAATGCAATTAGTTACTTTATGGATTACTTTTCTAACCACAGGACTGGATCCTAGATTCAGTCCTGGGACATCTCCTGTAAACAGTTGAGTAAAAGCGTTTTGGTTACAGTAGTGATTTTTAAGGAATATTATTGTATTTTAAAAGTTGACACTTAGAAACTTTTTCTCATAGAATCACCAATGTTATCCTATGGAAGGAAATTCACTTAGCAGGTAAAAACTGTTATCGTTACTTTTTCTTACTCAGTGTTGGATCCTGGATCCAGCACTGGTGCATCTCCTGTAAACAGTTGAAAGAATGCGTTTAAGTCATACAGGCGATTTTTAAGGAATATTTGTAGTTTGTGAAAATCGACACTTTGAAACTTTTCTGCTGAAAACCAGACAATGGATTCCTATGGAAGAAAATATAAGTTACTGGTAAGTACGGTTAAAATTACTTTTTAGGGTCAGTGCTGGGCTAAAAGATGCAGCACTGGGTTCTCTCCTGATAACAGATGAGTAAATTGGAATTCGTACTTTGGTTGATTTTAGAGGAATATTATAAAGTTCCAAAACTCCACACTTAGAAGAATTTCCAAGTGAAACCAGTCAATGTTAGCCTATGAAGGAAATTCAAGTTACCGGTAAGTACGGTTAAAATTACTTTTCAGGACCAGTACTGGGCTGAAAGATGCAGCACTGAGGTCTCTCCTGATAACAGGTGAGTAAATCGGAATTCGTATTTCGGCTGATTTTAGAGGAATATTTGTATGTTTCAAAAATCAACACTTAGAAACTTTTTCAACAAAAAGCAGGCAATGATATCCTATGGAAGGAAATTCAAGTTACTGGTAAGTACGGTTAAAATTACTTTTGAGGATCAGTACTGGGCTGAAAGATGCAGCACTGAGGTCTCTCCTGATAACAGGTGAGTAAATCGGAATTCGTATTTCGGCTGATTTTAGAGGAATATTTGTATGTTTCAAAAATCAACACTTAGAAACTTTTTCAGCAAAAAGCAGGCAATGATATCCTATGGAAGGAAATTCAAGTTACTGGTAAGTACGGTTAAAATTACTTTTCAGGATTAGTACTGGGCTGAAAGATGCAGCACTGAGGTCTCTCCTGATAACAGGTGAGTAAATCAGAATTCGTAGTTCGGCAGATTTTAGAGGAATATTTGCACAATGGTGAAGGGAGGGGCGGGGCCTGAGGTGACATCTGTGCAAACGTGCCCCGTGGCGCGTTTTAAGTTGGGGGATTAAGTCCCCTTGAATCATGAGGGTCCCTAGGGGCCAACTAGCCCACCAGGAACCTCCAGTATGCACCAGGGGCTGCGTTGCAGAGACGTGTAGAGAGGCCACACCCCTTTTACACCTCTCTGCAACGCAGCTCTGTGGCGCTTTCTGGATGTACCTGTTGGGCTCGTTGACCCCAGGGACCCTCAGGATTGAAGTGGATTTAATTCCCCATCTTAAAACGCGCCACGGCACCTGTTTGCACACATGTCACCTCAGGCCCGCCCTCCCTTCACCACTGTGCAAACGCGCCCCGTGGCGCGTTTTAAGTCAGGGGATTAACTCCCCTTGAATACTGAGGGTCCCTGGGGTGCAACTAGCCCACCAGCTACCTCCATTAAGCGCTACAGAGCTGCGTTGCAGAGAGGTGTAAAAGGGATTGGCCTCTGTACACCTCTCTGCAAGGCAGCCCCTAGCGCATACTGGAGGTTCCTGGTGGGCTAGTTGGCCCTAGGGACCCCAGTATTCAAGGGGAATTACTTCCCCTTCTTAAAACGCGCCAGGAAGCGCGTTTGCAGAGTACTGCAGGGAGGGGCGGGGCCTCCGGCACAATGCCGTTTTTTTTTTTTTTTAATGGGAGGGGGCTGCGTGGCCCCCCTCCCGAGCCACCTATGGCCCGGGGACCCCATCCCCGGGGCCTGGCCTCTGGTTGGGGAATGTGGGGGTCCCCAATCCCCCACAGTCCCAGCCGGCTCCCCGCCTCCTGCGCGAGCCGTGCATTGCTTTCCACACGGGGAACAGCTAACATGCTGCTCCCCGTGTGGAAAAGCTAGTTGGTTTGCATTTTGAAAGAGAGAGCAGGTTTCCTGCTCTCTCTTTCAAAATGCAAACAAAGTTTGCTATGACAGGACGGGAGCCGCGAGGCTCCCGTCCTGTCATAGCAAACAGCAGTGTCCCGGGGGTAGGCACCCGGGACACTGCAGGAGCCGGCCCTGGGGGTGGCGGTCCCCAGGGCCATCAAGGGCTCCAGGAGGGGCCGCGTGGCCCCCCTCCCTACATTTTGAAAGCCCAGGGGAGGTGGTGGTCCCCGGGGCTTGGGGTCCAAAACGGACCCCATTTTCAATTTTCTTAGTGCCCCGGTGAGGTGGTGGTCCCGGGGCGTGTGGGGGCTGGAGCCCCCCCACACAGGTTTTAAAAAATAAAAATAAAGAAGCCCCGGGGAGGTGGTGGTCCCCGGGGCTGCGGGAGGGCTCAGAGCCCTCCCGGCTCCCGCACCATTTATGATAAAGCCCGGGGGTGGTGGTCCCCGGGGCTTGGGGACCCTTAGAGGCCCCCATACATAAAATAAACCCCCCAGCTTGCCCCCGGGACTTGGCCCACCCGGGGCAAATTTATCGAGCGCGGGAGACCGCGCTTCGATTTTTATCGGCAGGATTCGCGCTCCCTGAGCGCATCCTGCCCGATTTTTTTTTAAATGCTTTTTTTTGCCCAGGGGTCCTATGGGACCCCTGAGCAGACCTAGGGGTCAGGGTGTTTCTACCCTGCCCCCTTTGTGCGTTTTGCGCACTTTTTTTACTGCTTTCTTGTTCCTCGGTTCTATTGAGGAACAAGATGGCTGCCAACACTTCCTGGTTTGGAGTGTTGACAGCCAATTAGCAGACAGCTCGTGATCGGGAGGGTGCGCGGATCCTCCGTGCCCATAGATATATATGTACTTTTACTTTTGATTTTCTCAGCAACTACTGAACGGATTTACACCATTTAACAAAAGGGTTCTTTCTGAACCAAGAACTAACTCTTTGCCAAATTTGGTGTAATTCCGTTCAGCAGTTCAGGCTGTAGCCGTGTCTAAAGTTTCCTATGGAAAAATGAATGGGGAAAACGCGTTTTGGGACCCCCCCTTTTTTTTCGGCCACGGCTTAACGAATCACCCCGAGACTTTCAGGGTAGGAGCGGACCGGAGCGCCCCACAAAGTTTGAAAATTTCGCAAAGATACGTCAACCGGCAAGAGAGTTATTTCAAATAGAATGTCGCGGATTTCCTATGGAAAATAGGTCCTAACTATAACTATCTACTGGCGACCGCCAGTAGATAATATATATATATATATGTATATATATATATATATATATATATATATATATATATATGTTGCTTGCAATGATCACGATGTGCCTGGAGAACAACTTTTTCTCATTTAACAACCTCATATTCCAGCAGGTGAGGGTGTAGCGATGGGGGCCTGTTTTTCCCCCAGCTATGCCTGTCTGCACATGGGTCTGTGGGAAGAACAGGTCCTCTCGCTCACCTTTGGGGATATCATGGAGAACAACATAATAAGGCTTTTTAGATACATCGATGATTTACTAATAATCTGGAAAGGCAATGAGAATGAGGCTAGGTTGTTCATTGAGCAAATCAATGACAACCATTTGAATCTCAAATTTTCTGGTCAAATCAGCAACACATCTATTTACTTTCGTGATGTGGAGATCTTAGTTCTTGACAACCAACTGCACACCAGGCTTTATAGAAAACCGACGGCTGGTAATACACTGCTTTATGCAGGAAGCCATCATCCAACCCATTTGATTCGCACTATCCCCTATGGGGAGATGCTGCGAATAAGGAGAATCTGCAGCACAGACTCAGATTGCCATTTAGCGCAGACGGAGTGTGGCGACAGATTCTTGAGAAGAGGTTATTCACCTGAAGTCATTAAGAGAGCTATGACCAATGCCAATAAACAGAGCAGAGCGCAGGCTCTAGCTGGAAAGAATCTTACCGCCAAACACAAAAACATGGAGTCAGAGGCATTACAACCATCCCGGCTCATACTTACCTACAGCAGTCAACACAAGATTATTCGCAGGATTGTGAATAAGAATTGGGCCCTTGTGCAAAATGACCCTATCCTAGGGACCAATTTGACTAGCTCACCGCACATAGCTTTCAGGAGAGCACGCTCTATGAGCAATTCGCTTGTAAAATGCAGCCCTGAGGTGAGAATCAATACTACCTGGCTCAATAGTAGTAAGGGTTTTATCAAATGTGCAGTTTGCAAAGCTTGTAAGCAGGGCATTAATAAAACTGAATACACCACACCGTTCAGCAACAAACCTACTCAGATCAAGAAAAAGTTGACGTGCAAGACAGAATTTGCCGTATATGTGCTGGAGTGTCCATGTGGCCTGCGGTATGTTGGGAGTACAAAACTGCAGGTCGACAAACGGATACTCCAGCACATAAGGGCAATCAACAATGGTGATATGTCCTACCCTGTGGCACGCCACTTTGAAGAAATCCATGCCAAAAGTTCCCAAGATCTTAGATATTTCGTAGTAGACACGGTCCTCCCACTCAGAAGGGGTGGAGACCGGGAGGGTCTTTTGCGTAAACTTGAGACTAGGTACATATTGGAATTAGATTGCAAGACACCATTTGGGTTGAAGAGCGTTGAAGATTTTTATACACACTTGTAGGTACAACTTATACGAACATCTCAGGGGTTTTTACCTCAGTACCATTTTCTATGATATCATATTTAGCCGCTGCCTCGCTTTTATCTTTCAGTCATTTTATGTTTTTTATCTTTGAACATTTTTGCACACGCGAACTTATGGTGTCGCTGGGTGACACTTTTTTGCACAAATGCACTGACACTTTACTTGCTGACATAGAATTTCAATTTGTTGGCCCACTTGGGCTTTATTGATCCTGTATGATTTGCTTTTATTATGATGTTGATCCAATGTTGCCAGTCCCCATTGCAAAATACCATTTGATACAAATCATAGTAGGCATTTATCTTACTGGTACTGTATGTATTTATTTGCAATTGGTGGCATTAAGGTGTTTTTAATATTTAATATGTAATTTTTAATATGTAAACATCCCTTTTATGAGTCAATTTTATTAACTATATATGTATTTATGTATTTATTTATTTATTTACATATTTATTGAATTCCTCATATTGCACATGTCTGGCTTTTATGACATTGATCATCAACTGTATCATGCCAAGCTTATCTTACGAAAAGGAAGAACGTTATTTCAACTCTTCTATGTCTGTTGTAAAATGATGTCATTTGAGATGTCATCAGTGATGTCATCAGTGATGTCACTGACCATGTCATGAGTGATGTAATATGTGACGTCATCAGCAGTGCATTGCGGGGCGCGAGTTATAGTTAGCTGAACTAACTATAACGGGGAATTTCTATGGTTTTGTACGAGTGAAATGTCCAACTAACTATAACTGTCCCTAAAACCTATGGTTTTTTCAGTGAATTTCAAAGGTTTTTAAATGCTAATTTCTAACTATAACGTGTCTGAAACCTATGGTTTTTTCAGTGAATTTCAAAGGTTTTTTAAATGCTAATTTCTAACTATAACGTGCCTGAAACCTATGATTTTTAAGTGAATTTCAAAGGTTTTTTAAATGCTAGTTTCTAACTATGCCTACAGAGGTAGGACATGTGAAGAAAGAAGAAAAAACGCACAGAAAGAAGCAAAAGATGTGCAGAAAGAACCAACAGAGGAGCAGAAAGAGGCCTTGTTGCAAAATCATCCTGTGCCCACAACTTTTTCAGACGGGTACTGGTGGTAACTGACTCTGACTAACCAGAGCCAGTGCTATGCTAAAAGGCACTTAGAATACTGTGAAAACACCTACATACACTAGGGAAAACTATGCGTTGGGGTACCCCTGTGATTAGCATGACCTCCTCTGCAAGTCCCTAGTACATAATAGGGCAGGGGGATTAAAACTACCTCTTAAAACGCTACAGGGCGCGTTTGCACAGTGGTGAAGGGAGGGGGGCCTGAGGTGACATGTGTGCAAACGCACCCCGTGGCGCGTTTTAAGTTGCGGGATTAAGTCCCCTTGAATTCTGAGGGTCCCTGGGGCCCAACTAGCCCCCAGGTACCTACAGTTAGGACCACAGAGCTGAGTTGCAGAGAGGCGTTCCGAGGCCACGCACCTTTTTCACCTCTCTGCAACGCAACTCTGTTGTGCTTACTGAAGGTACCTGGTGGGCTAGTTGGCCCCAGGGTCCCTCAGGATTCAAAGGGAATTAATTCCCCAACTTAAAACGCACCACAGGGCGTGTTTGCGCACATGTCACCTGAGGCCCCGCCCCCTCCCTTCACCACTGTGCAAACGCGCCCTGTGGTGCGTTTTAAGTTGGGGGATTAGGTCACCTTGAATCCTGCAGATTCCCTGGGGCCCAACTAGCCCACCAGGTACTTCCAGTAAGCACCACAGGCCTGCGTTGCAACGCCTGTAACAAATTGTGCAGTTGTGTTTTAGGGTTTAGGGTAGTGCAGTGGTGTTTGTGTAGTGTAGGGGGTCATGCTGGGGGTAGATTTAGGGTTTAGGGTAGTGCAGTGGTGTTTGGGTAGTGTAGGGAGTCGTGCTGGGGGAAGTGTTTTAGGGTTTAGGGTAGTGCAGTGGTGTTTGGGTAGTGTAGGGGGTACTGCTGGGGGTAGTGTTTTAGGGTTTAGGTTAGTGCAGTGGTGTTTGGGTAGTGTAGGGGTACTGCTGGGGGTAGTGTTTTAGGGTTTAGGGTAGTGCAGTGGTGTTTGTGTAGTGTAGGGGTAGTGTTTTAGGGTTTAGGGTAGTGCAGTGGTGTTTGTGTAGTGTAGGAGGTCGTGTTTTAGGGTTTAGGGTAGTGCAGTGGTCTTTGGGTAGTGTAGGGAGTCATGTGGGGTTAGTGTTTTAGGGTTTAAGGTAGTGTAGGGGTCATGCGGGGGTAGTGTTTTAGGGATTAGGGTAGTGCATTGGTGTTTGGGTAGTGTAGGGGGTCATGCGGGGGGTAGTGTTTTAGGGTTTAGGGCAGTGCAGTGGTGTTTGGGTAGTGTAGGGGTCGTGCTGGGGCAGTGTTTTAGGGTTTAGGGCAGTGCAGTGGTGTTCGGGTAGTGTAGGGGGTCATGCTGGGGAGTGTTTTAGGGTTTAGGGCAGTGCAGTGGTGTTCGGGTAGTGTAGGGGGTCGTGCTGGGGGAGTGTTTGAGGGTTTAGGGCAGTGCAGTCGTGTTCGGGTAGTGTAGGGGGTTGTGCTGGGGGTAGTATTTTAGGGTTTAGGGTAGTGCAGTGGTGTTCGGGTAGTGTAGGGGGTCGTGCTGGGCGTAGTGTTCTAGGGTTTAGGGCAGTACAGTGGTGTTTGGGCAGTGTAGGGGGTAATGCTGGGGGTGGTGTTTTAGGGTTTAGGGCAGTGCAGTGGTGTTCGGGCAGTGTAGGGGGTCGTGCTGGGGGTGGTGTTTCAGGGTTTAGGGCAGTGCAGTGGTGTTCGGGCAGTGTAGGGGGTGGTGTTTCAGGGTTTAGGGCAGTGCAGTGGTGTTCGGGCAGTGTAGGGGGTCGTGCAGGGGGTGGTGTTTCAGGGTTTAGGGCAGTGGTGTTCGGGCAGTGTAGGGGGTCGTGCTGGGGGTGGTGTTTCAGGGTTTGGGGCAGTGCAGTGGTGTTTGAGCAGTAAAGGGGGTCGTGCTGGGGTGGTGTTTCAGGGTTTAGGGCAGTGCAGTGGTGTTCGGGCAGTGTAGGGGCAGTGCAGGGGGTGGTGTTTCAGGGTTTAGGGCAGTGCAGTGGTGTTCGGGCAGTGTAGGGGGTGCTGCAGGGGGTGGTGTTTCAGGGTTTAGGGCAGTGCAGTGGTGTTTGGGCAGTGTAGGGGGTCGTGCAGGGGGTGGTGTTTCAGGGTTTAGGGCAGTGCAGTGGTGTTCGGGCAGTGTAGGGGGTCGTGCTGGGGCTGGTGTTTCAGGGTTTAGGGCAGTACAGTGCTGTTCGGGCAGTGTAGGGGGTCGTGCTGGGGCTGGTGTTTCAGGGTTTAGGGCAGTGCAGTGGTGTTCGGGCAGTGTAGGGGGTCGTGCTGTGGCTGGTGTTTCAGGGTTTAGGGCAGTGCAGTGGTGTTCGGGCAGTGTAGGTGGTCGTGCTGGGGCTGGTGTTTCAGGGTTTAGGGCAGTGCAGTGGTGTTCGGGCAGTGTAGGGGGTCATGCTGGGGCTGGGTTTTCAGGGTTTAGGGCAGTGCAGTGGTGTTCGGGCAGTGTAGGGGTCTTGATGGGGCTGGTGTTTCAGAGTCTAGGGCAGTGCAGTGGTGTTCGGGCAGTGTAGGGGGTCTTGCTGGGGCTGGTGTTTCAGGGTTTAGGGCAGTGCAGTGGTGTTCGGGCAGTGTAGGGGGTCGTGCTGGGGGTGGTGTTTCAGGGTTTAGGGCAGTGCAGTGGTGTTTGGGCAGTGTAGGGGGTCATGCTGGGGCTAGTGTTTCAGGATTTAGGGCAGAGCAATGGTGTTCAGGCAGTGTAGGGGGTTTTGCTGGAGGTGGTGTTTCAGGGTTTAGGGCAGTGCAGTGGTGTTCGTGCAGTGTAGGGGGTGGTGTTTCAGGGTTTAGGGCACTGGTGTTCAGGCAGTGTAGGGGGTCTTGCTGGGGTTGATGTTTCAGGGTTTAGGGCAGTGCAGTGGTGTTCGGGCAGTGTAGGGGGTCGTGCTGGGGGTGGTGTTTCAGGGTTTAGGCCAGTGCAGTGGTGTTCCGGCAGTGTAGGAGGTCGTGCAGGGGGTGGTGTTTCAGGGTTTAGGGCAGTGCAGTGGTGTTCGGGCAGTGTAGGGTGTCGTGCTGGGGTGGTGTTTCAGGGTTTAGGGCAGTGCAGTGGTGTTCGGGCAGTGTAGGGTGTCGTGCTGAGGGGTGGTGTTTCAGGGTTTAGGGCAGTGCAGTGGTGTTCGGGCAGTGTAGGGGGTCGTGCAGGTGGTGGTGTTTCAGGGTTTAGGGCAGTGCAGTGGTGTTTGGGCAGTGTAGGGGTCGTGCAGGGGGTGGTGTTTCAGGGTTTAGGGCAGTGCAGTGGTGTTCGGCCAGTATAGGTGGTCTTGCTGGGGGTGGTGTTTCAGGCTTTAGTGCAGTGGTGTTCGGGCAGTGTAGGGGGTCTTGCTGGGGGTGGTGTTTCAGGGTTTAGGGCAGTGCAGTGGTGTTTGGGCAGTGTAGGGGGTCTTGCTGGGGCTGGTGTTTCAGGGTTTAGGGCAGTGCAGTGGTTTTCGGGCAGTGTAGGCGGTCGTGCTGGGGCTGGTGTTTCAGGGTTTAGGGCAGTGCAGTGGTGTTCGGGCAGTGTACGGGGTTGTGCTGGGGCTGGTGTTTCAGGGTTTAGGGCAGTGCAGTGGTGTTCGGGCAGTGTAGGGGGTCGTGCTGGGGGTGGTGTTTCAGGGTTTAGGGCAGTGCAGTGGTGTTCGGGCAGTGTAGGGGTCGTGCTGGGGCTGGTGTTTCATGGTTTAGGGCAGTGCAGTGGTGTTCGGGCAGTGTAGGGGTCATGCTGGGGGTGGTGTTTCAGGGTTTAGTGCAGTGCAGTGGTGTTCGGGCAGTGTAGGGGGTCATGCTGGGGGTGGTGTTTTAGGGTTTAGGGCAGTGCAGTGGTGTACGGGCAGTGTAGGGGTCTTGCTGGGGGTGGTGTTTCAGGGTTTAGGGCAGTGGTGTTCGGGCAGTGTAGGGGGTCTTGCTGGGGGTAGTGTTTCGGGGTTTAGGGCAGCAAAGTGGTGTTCGTGCAGTGTAGGGGATCGTGCAGGGGGTGGTGTTTCAGGGTTTAGGGCAGTGCAGTGGTGTTCGGGCAGTGTAGGGGGTCATGCTGGGGGTGGTGTTTCAGGGTTTAGGGCAGTGCAGTGGTGTTTGGGCAGTGTAGGGGGTCGTGCAGGGGGTTGTGTTTCAGGGTTTAGGGCAGTGCAGTGGTGTTCGGGCAGTGTAGGGTTCGTGCTGGGGCTGGTGTTTCAGGGTTTAGGGCAGTGCAGTGGTGTTCGGGCAGTGTAGGGGGTCTTGCTGGGGGTGGTGTTTCAGGGTTTAGGGCAGTGGTGTTCGGGCAGTGTAGGGGGTCTTGCTGGGGGTGGTGTTTCAGGGTTTAGGGCAGTGCAGTGGTGTTCGGGCAGTGTAGGGGGTCTTGCTGGGGGTAGTGTTTCAGGGTTTAGGGCAGTGCAGTGGTGTTCGTGCAGTGTAGGGGGTCGTGCTGGGGATGGTGTTTCAGGGTTTAGGGCAGTGCAGTACTGTTCGGACAGTGTAGGGGGTCATGCAGGGGGTGGTGTTTCAGGGTTTAGGGCAGTGCAGTGGTGTTCGGGCAGTGTAGCGGGTCGTGCTGGGGTGGTGTTTCAGGGTTTAGGGCAGTGCAGTGGTGTTCGGGCAGTGTAGGGGGTCGTGCTGGGGGTGGTGTGTCAGGGTTTAGGGCAGTGGTGTTCGGGCAGTGTAGGGGTCTTGCTGGGGGTGATGTTTCAGGGTTTAGGGCAGTGCAGTGGTGTTCGGGCAGTGTAGGAGGTCTTGCTGGGGGTAGTGTTTCAGGGTTTAGGGCAGTGCAGTGGTGTTCGGGCAGTGTAGGGGTCATGCTGGGGGTGGTGTTTCAGGGTTTAGGGCAGTGCAGTGGTGTTCGGGCAGTGTAGGGGGTCGTGAAAGGGGTGGTGTTTTAGGGTTTAGGGCAGTGCAGTGGTGTTCGGGCAGTGTAGGGGGTCGTGCTGGGGGTAGTGTTTTAGGGTTTAAGGTAGTGCAGTGGTGTTTGTGTAGTGTAGGGGGTCGTGCTGGGGGCAGTGTTTTAGGGTTTAGGGTAGTGCAGTGGTGCTTGTGTAGTGTAGGGGGTCGTGCTGGGGTAGTGTTTTAGGATTTAGGTTAGGGCAGTGGTGTTGGGGTAGTGTTTTAGGGTTTAGGGTAGTGCAGTGGTGTTTGTGTAGTGTAGGGGTTCTTGCTGGGGGTAGTGTTTTAGGGTTTAGGATAGTGCAGTGGTGCTTGTGTAGTGTAGGGGGTCGTGCTGGGGTATTGTTTTAGGGTTTAGGGTAGTGCAGTGGTGTTTTTGTAGTGTAGGGGTCATGTTTTAAGATGCAACGCTCCAATACCTGACCAGTCTGCACTACATAAAACTACAAAAAAACTAAAAATAAAAAGTGTTTTGCACACTTTTGTCATTGGGCTATATGTGGGCTACATCTGGGTAATATTTGTGCTACATTTGGGCTCTTTTTTCACTGGTGGCCATCTTGGAAGACTTCTTTGTTATGAAGTTTCCTAATTTCCTCATTTACTGCAGTCTCCTCAGTAGGAAATACTTTCAGTTTTTACTTTAATTCCATCAAGAAGGCATTCAGATGTGTCACACATTTGCCATAAATTCAGAATGTTATTACTCTAGTTGTTCATTAGATCACTGTAGTAAAGCTACTGCTCACCAAGGAGTTAACTGGAAGTCTACTGCTGGTATTGAAAGTGATTGTTTCAGTCTGCATGTCAGAATTTTCTAATGAAATAGAAGAGGATTTGAGATCTCACTTAAAACATGCACTAAATTTTCTTTTTGCAGCACTAACCATAATTTCTATGGCAAAATGAACCCCCTCATTTTGTTCCTTTTTAAATTAAATGTTTTAAGTGTTACCAGTTTAGATGGCTTCAGGTGTGCCATACTTTTGTCATAAGTAAGACTGTTAGCGCTCTAGTTGTTCTTTAGAACACTCTGAGAAGCTGCAGTAGAACACAAAGGCATCAACTGACAGGCTGCTCCTGTTGAAATATAACAGGAAGATATTTGAGATCACACTTGAAACATGTCCTAATTTTTCTTTCTACAGCACTAACCATAATTTCTATGACAAAATGAACCCCATCATTTTGTTCCTTTTAAATTAAATGTTTTAAGTGTTACCAGTTTATTCCAATCAAGATGGCTTCAGGTGTGCCATACTTTTGTCATAAGTAAGGCTGTTAGCACTCTAGTTGTTCTTTAGAACAGTCTGGGAAGCTGCAGTAGAACACAAAGGAATCAACTGACAGTCTCTGCCCTTGTTGGATGTACATGTTTTACTGAGAATGTCAGACTTCATTCTCACATGACTGAGAAAGATAATGTGAATTTACAGAAAATATGCTCTCATTTTAGCTTCTGGGGCACCTTCCAAAACTGTATGGGACAAGCATGTGAAAATAGTTTTCTCTCAAACATGATTCATGATATCCCAGCAGAAGGTTTTTCACAGGGTAAAATCACCTTAGAACACACCACAATTCCTGAAATTAGTATGGTACCATCAACAAATGAATTCTAATGTAACTAAAGTCTGTTATCACCCTTTATAGTTCTCCTTTTGGTAACCCCCAAAATCTTCGATTCACTACAATGCATTTCAATGGGGTACTATCATTTATATTGGTCCCAAGATGGCTGCCAGCAATTCCAGGATGAAGTGCTGACAGCCAATCAGATCTCACGATGACATGTGTGGTTAGGCTCCGCCCAGATATATATGTGTTTTTACTTTTGATTTTCTCAGCAACTACTGCCAAATTTGGTGTAATTCCGTTCAGCAGTTCGGGCTGTAGCCTTGCATAAAGTTTCCTATGGGAAATTGATTTTCTGACTCTTATTTTTTAATTTCTCCGCAACTACTGAGCGGATTTACACCATTTAACAAAAGGGTTCTTTCTGAACCAAGAACTACCTCTTTGCCAAATTTGGTGTAATTCCGTTCAGCAGTTCGGGCTGTAACCGTGTCTAAAGTTTCCTATGGGAAAATGAATGGGGAAAACACGTTTTGGGACCCCCCTTTTTCTCGGCCCCCGCTTGACGAATCACCCTGAGACTTTCAGGGTAGGAGCGGACCGGAGCGGGCCACAAAGTTTGAAATTTCGCGAAGATTCGTCAACCGACGCAAGAGTTATTTCAAATAGAATGTCGCGGATTTCCTATGGAAAATAGGTCCTAACTATAACTATCTACTGGTGACCGCCAGTAGATAATATATATATATTATATATATATATATATATATATATATATATATATATATACATATATATACATATGTGCAGTAAAAATCGTCTCTCTACCAAGGTAGGAATCCGTTGAACAGACGAAGCAAACCCAAATGATGGTGCAATTTGGTGTTTATTACATGCCCAACACCACCGCCGCCATAACGCGTTTCAGCCCACGTGGGGCCTTGATCACATGACCAGTAGATAATATATATATATATATTTATATATATATATATATATTCACTGAAAAAACCATAGGTTTTAGGGACAGTTATAGTTAGTTGGACATTTCACTCGTACAAAACCATAGAAATTCCCCCGTTATAGTTAGTTCAGCTAACTATAACTCGCGCCCCGCAATGCACTGCTGATGACGTCAGATATTACATCACTCATGACATGGTCAGTGACATCACTGATGACATCACTGATGACATCTCAAATGAAATCACTGATGACATCATCCAGTGACTGTGTGTTTCTGTAAAGTTTAAATATGTTTAATATATATAGGGAAAGGCGTATTGAAGAATGAGTGGGTGTTTAAGTGTCTGAATGGATGATTTAGTACGTGCGTGACTGACTCTACAAGTGAGTGATTAAACGTATCTTACTGAATGCATGGGTTAGTGACTAAACTGTGTGAATGTCTGTATCCGTCTGTTTGTTGGTGTGTAAGTGGATGCATGGATTTGCGAATAGCTACATGAGTGTCTATATGGGTTATTGATTGGTTCTCTGAGTATCTGTATGGCTGCCTGAGTGTTTGTGTGGGTGGGGTGTGTGTGACTCTGTACATAGATGTGTGAGTGGGTGATTCACTGGGTGCATGATTTCAAGAGTGCATCTGTGATGGACTGCTTGGGTGGGTGAGTGTGTGTATGGGTGTGTTAGTGACTGAATGTATATCTCAGTGGTACATGTGCGAGTAACTACATATGTAAAAGGCAGTATATATGTGTGTTAGAGTATTTAAATGGCTATAAGTGAGAGTGTGTGATTGTGAGAGTGGCTGTATGGATGCGTGTGTGCTTGTATCAGTTATTGTATAAGAGCGTAAGAATGTGCTAGTATTTGTATGAGTAAGTGAGCTGGTGTGTGTATAACTGTATAGGTGAGTAAATGGGTGTGTGATTAATTTTTTGCATGACTGATTAGGTGTGTGAGTACCTCTATGGATGAGTGGCGGTGTGTGAGTGTTTATATAGGTGTATGAGTGCATATGATAGTCCTGTACTGAGTGACTGTAAGTATGAGTGACTGTACGGGTGAGTGAGTAGATGTGTGTGTGTAGACCTAAGAATCAGTGAGTGGGTATGTAGTTATTGGTATTGGAGTGTGTATGGTTTTGAGAATGGCAGTCTGTAATTTAGAGTGGGTGTATCAAAAGCTATATTAGGGTGTGAGAAGATGCATGAAATTATCACATGGATGATGTCATCAGTGATGTCATTTGAGATGTCATCAGTGATGTCATCAGTGATGTCACTGACCATGTCATGAGTGATGTAATATGTGACGTCATCAGCAGTGCATTGCGGGGCGCGAGTTATAGTTAGCTGAACTAACTATAACGGGGAATTTCTATGGTTTTGTACGAGTGAAATGTCCAACTAACTATAACTGTCCCTAAAACCTATGGTTTTTTCAGTGAATTTCAAAGGTTTTTAAATGCTAATTTCTAACTATAACGTGTCTGAAACCTATGGTTTTTTCAGTGAATTTCAAAGGTTTTTTAAATGCTAATTTCTAACTATAACGTGCCTGAAACCTATGATTTTTTAAGTGAATTTCAAAGGTTTTTTAAATGCTAGTTTCTAACTATGCCTACAGAGGTAGGACATGTGAAGAAAGAAGAAAAAAACGCGCAGAAAGAAGCAAAAGAAATGCAGAAAGAAGCAACAGAAGTCCACAAAGACGAAGAAAAGTGCAGGAAGAAGCAAAAGATGTGCAGAAAGAACCAACAGAGGAGCAGAAAGAGGCCATGTTGCAAAATCATCCTGTGCCCACAACTTTTTCAGACGGGTACTGGTGGTAACTGACTCTGACTAACCAGAGTCAGTGCTATGCTAAAAGACACTTAGAATACAGTGAAAACACCTACATACACAAGGGAACACTATGCGTTGGGGTACCCCTGTGATTAGCATGACCTCCTCTGTAAGTCCCTAGTACATAGTAGGGCAGGGGGATTAAAACTACCTCTTAAAACGCGTGTGCAAACGCGCCCCGTGGCGCATTTTAAGTTGCGGGATTAAGTCCCCTTGAATCCTGAGGGTCCTTGGGGCCCAACTAGCCCCCCAGGTACCTACAGTTAGGACCACAGAGCTGAGTTGCAGAGAGGCGTTCCGAGGCCACGCACCTTTTTTCACCTCTCTGCAACGCAACTCTGTTGTGCTTACTGAAGGTACCTGGTGGGCTAGTTGGCCCCCAGGGTCCCTCAGGATTCAAGGGGCGTGTTTGCACACATGTCACCTGAGGCCCCGCCCCCTCCCTTCACCACTGTGCAAACGCGCCCCGTGGCGCGTTTTAAGTTGGGGGATTAGGTCACCTTGAATCCTGAGGGTCCCTGGGGCCCAACTAGCCCACCAAGTACTTCCAGTAAGCACCACAGGCCTGCGTTGCAACGCCTGTAACAAATTGTGTAGTTGTGTTTAGGTAGAGAAGGGGGTCGTTCTGGGGGTAGTGTTTTAGGGTTTAGGGTACTGCAGTGGTGTTTGTGTAGTGTAGGGGGTCATGCTGGGGGTAGATTTAGGGTTTAGGGTAGTGCAGTGGTGTTTGGATAGTGTAGGGAGTCGTGCTGGGGGAGTGTTTTAGGGTTTAGGGTATTACAGTGGTGTTTGGGTAGTGTAGGGGGTTGTGCTGGGGGTAGTGTTTTAGGGTTTAGGGTAGTGCAGTGGTGTTTGGGTAGTGTAGGGGGTCATGCTGGGGGTAGTGGTTTAGGGTTTAGGGTAGTGCAGTGGTGTTTGGGTAGTGTAGGGGGTACTGCTGGGGGTAGTGTTTTAGGGTTTAGGGTAGTGCAGTGGTGTTTGGGTAGTGTAGGGGTTCATGCTGGGGGTATTGTTTTAGGGTTTAGGGTAGTGCAGTGGTGTTTGTGTAGTGTAGGGGGTAGTGTTTTAGGGTTTAGGGTAGTGCAGTGGTGTTTGTGTAGTGTAGGGGGTCGTGCTGGGGGTAGTGTTTTAGGGTTTAGGGTAGTGCAGTGGTCTTTGTGTAGTGTAGGAGGTCGTGTTTTAGGGTTTAGGGTAGTGCAGTGGTGTTCGGGCAGTGTAGGGGGGTCGTGCTGGGGGTGGTGTTTCAGGGTTTAGGGCAGTGCAGTGGTGTTCGGACAGCGTAGGGGGTCTTGCTGGGGGTGGTGTTTCAGGGTTTAGGGCAGTGCAGTGGTGTTTGGGTCGTGCAGGGGGTCATGCTGGGGGAGTGTTTTAGGGTTTAGGGCAGTGCAGTGGTGTTTGGGTAGTGTAGGGGGTCATGCTGGGGGAGTGTTTTAGGGTTTAGGGCAGTGCAGTGGTGTTCGGGCAGTGTAGGGGGTCGTGCTGGGGGCAGTGTTTTAGGGTTTAGGGCAGTGCAGTGGTGTTCGGGTAGTGTAGGGGGTCGTGCTGGGAGGAGTGTTTCAGGGTTTAGGGCAGTGCAGTTGTGTTCGGGTAGTGTAGGGGGTCGTGCTGGGGGGAGTATTTCAGGGTTTAGGGTAGTGCAGTGGTGTTCGGGTAGTGTAGGGGGTCGTGCTGGGGGTTGTGTTTCAGGGTTTAGGGCAGTGCAGTGGTGTTCGGGCAGTGTAGGGGATCGTGCTGGGGCTGGTGTTTCAGGGTTTAGGGCAGTGCAGTGGTGTTCGGGCAGTGTAGGGGGTCATGCACGGGGTGGTGTTTCAGGGTTTAGGGCAGTGCAGTGGTGTTCGGGCAGTGTAGGGGGTTGTGCTGGGGCTGGTGTTTCAGGGTTTAGGGCAGTGCAGTGGTGTTCGGGCAGTGTAGGGGGTCTTGCTGGGGGTGGTGTTTCAGGGTTTAGGGCAGTGGTGTTCGGGCAGTGTAGGGGGTCTTGCTGGGGGTGATGTTTCAGGGTTTAGGGCAGTGCAGTGGTGTTCGGGCAGTGTAGGGGGTCTTGCTGGGGGTAGTTTTCAGGGTTTAGGGCAGTGCAGTGGTGTTCGTGCAGTGTAGGGGATCGTGCTGGGGATGGTGTTTCATGGTTTAGGGCAGTGCAGTAGTGTTCAGGCAGTGTAGGGGGTTGTGCTGGGGCTGGTGTTTCAGGGTTTAGGGCAGTGCAGGCAGTGGTGTTCGGGCAGTGTAGGGGGTCGTGCTGGGGGTGGTGTTTCTGGGTTTAGGGTAGGGCAGTTGTGTTCGGGCAGTGTAGGGGTTCGTGCTGGGGCTGGTGTTTTAGGGTTTAGGGCAGTGCAGTGGTGTTCGGGCAGTGTAGGGGGTCATGCTGGGGCTGGTGTTTCAGTGTTTTGGGCAGAGCAGTGGTGTTCGGGCAGTGTAGGGGGTCGTGCTGGGGGTGGTGTTTCAGGGTTTAGGGCAGTGCAGTGGTGTTCGAGTAGTGTAGGGGGTCGTGCTGGGGGTGGTGTTTCAGGGTTTAGGGCAGTGGTGTTCGGGCAGTGTAGGGGGTCTTGCTGGGGGTGATGTTTCAGGGTTTAGGGCAGTGCAGTGGTGTTCGGGCAGTGTAGGGGTCTTGCTGGGGGCAGTGTTTCAGGGTTTAGGGCAGAGCAATGGTGTTCAGGCAGTGTAGGGGGTTGTGTTGGAGGTGGTGTTTCAGGCTTTAGGGCAGTGCAGTGGTATTCGGGAAGTGTAGGGGGTCTTGCTGGGGGTGGTGTTTCAGGGTTTAGGGCAGTGGTTTTCAGGCAGTGTAGGGGATCGTGCTGGGGGTGTGGTTTCAGGGTTTAGGACAGTGCAATGGTGTTCGGGCAGTGTAGGGGGTCGTGCAGGGGCTGGTGTTTCAGGGTTTAGGGCAGTGCAGTGGTGTTTGGGCAGTGTAGGGGGTCATGCTGGGGGTGGTGTTTCAGGGTTTAGGGCAGTGCAGTGGTGTTTGGGCAGTGTAGGGGGTCGTGCTGGGGGTGGTGTTTCTGGGTTTAGGGCAGTGTAGTAGTGTTCGGGCAGTGTAGGGGGTCATGCAGGGGGTGGTGAGTCAGGGTTTAGGGCAGTGCAGTGGTGTTCGGGCAGTGTAGGGGGTCATGCTGGGGGTAGAGTTTTAGGGTTTAGGGCAGTGCAGTGGTGTTTGGGCAGTATAGGGGGTCGTGCAGGGGGGTGGTGTTTCAGGGTTTAGGGCAGTGCAGTGGTGCTCGGGCAGTGTAGGGGTCGTGCTGGGGGTGGTGTTTCAGGGTTTTGGGCAGTGCAGTGGTGTTCGGGCAGTGTAGGTGGTCTTGCTGGGGCTGGTGTTTCCGGGTTTAGTGCAGTGGTGTTCGGGCAGTGTAGGGGGTCTTGCTGGGGGTGGTGTTTCAGTGTTTAGGGCAGTGCAATGGTGTTCGCGCAGTGTAGGGGTTTTGCTGGGGCTGATGTTTCAGCGTTTAGGGCAGCGCAGTGGTGTTCGGGCAGTGTAGGGGGTCTTGCTGGGGGTGGTGTTTCAGGGTTTAGGGCAGTGCAGTGGTGTTCGGGCAGTGTAGGGGGTCTTGCTGGGGCTGGTGTTTCAGGGTTTAGGGCAGTGCAGTGGTGTTCGGGCAGTGTAGGGGGTCTTGCTGGGGCTGGTGTTTCAGGGTTTAGGGTAGTGCAGTGGTGTTCGGGCAGTGTAGGGGGTCGTGCTGGGGCTGGTGTTTGAGGGTTTAGGGCAGTGCACTGGTGTTCGGGCAGTGTAGGGGGTCGTGCTGGGGCTGGTGTTTCAGGGTTTAGGGCAGTGCAGTGGTTTTCAGGCAGTGTAGGCGGTCGTGCTGGGGGTGGTGTTTCAGGGTTTAGGGCAGTGCAGTGGTGTTCGGGCAGTGTAGGGGGTCGTGCTGGGGGTGGTGTTTCAGGGTTTAGGGAGTGCAGTGGTGTTCGGGCAGTGTAGGGGGTCGTGCTGGGGCTGGTGTTTCAGGGTTTTGGGCAGAGCAGTGGTGTTCGGGCAGTGTAGGGGGTCGTGCTGGGGTTGGTGTTTTAGGGTTTAGGGCACTGCAGTGTTGTTTGGGCAGTGTAGGGGGTCTTGCTGGGGGTGGTGTTTCAGGGTTTAGGGCAGTGGTGTTCGGGCAGTGTAGGGGGTCTTGCTGGGGGTGATGTTTCAGGGTTTAGGGCAGTGCAGTGGTGTTCGGGCAGTGTAGGGGGTCTTGCTGGGGGTAGTGTTTCAGGGTTTAGGGCAGTGCAGTAGTGTTCGTGCAGTGTAGGGGGTCATGCTGGGGGCGGTGTTTCAGGGTTTAGGGCAGTGCAGTAGTGTTCGGGCAGTGTAGGGGGTCGTGCAGGGGGTGGTGTTTCAGGGTTTAGGGCAGTGCAATGGTGTTCGGGCAGTGTAGGGGGTCGTGCTGGGGGTGGTGTTTCAGGGTTTAGGGCAGTGCAGTGGTGTTCGGGCAGTGTAGTGGGTCATGCAGGGGGTGGTGTTTCAGGGTTTAGGGCAGTGCAGTGGTGTTCGGGCAATGTAGGGGGTCGTGCTGGGGCTGGTGTTTCAGGGTTTAGGGCAGTGCAGTGGTGTTCGGGCAGTGTAGGGGGTCTTGCTGGGGGTGGTGTTTCAGGGTTTAGGGCAGTGGTGTTCGGGCAGTGTAGGGGGTCTTGCTGGGGGTGATGTTTCAGGGTTTAGGGCAGTGCAGTGGTGTTCGGGCAGTGTAGGGGGTCTTGCTGGGGGTAGTGTTTCAGGGTTTAGGGCAGTGCAGGGGTGTTCGTGCAGTGTAGGGGGTCGTGCTGGGGATGGTGTTTCAGGGTTTAGGCCAGTGCAGTAGTGTTCGGGCAGAGTAGGGGGTCTTGCAGGGGGAATGGTGTTTCAGGGTTTAGGGCAGTGCAGTGGTGTTCGGGCAGTGTAGTGGGTCATGCAGGGGGTGGTGTTTCAGGGTTTAGGGCAGTGCAGTGGTGTTCGGGCAATGCAGGGGGTCGTGCTGGGGCTGGTGTTTCAGGGTTTAGGGCAGTGCAGTGGTGTTCGGGCAGTGTAGGGGTCTTGCTGGGGGTGGTGTTTCAGGGTTTAGGGCAGTGGTGTTCGGGCAGTGTAGGGGGTCTTGCTGGGGGTGATGTTTCAGGGTTTAAGGCAGTGCAGTGGTGTTCGGGCAGTGTAGGGTGTCGTGCTGGGGGTGGTGTTTCAGGGTTTAGGGCAGTGCAGTGGTGTTCGGGCAGTGGAGGGGGTCGTGCACGGGGTGGTGTTTCAGGGTTTAGGGCAGTGCAGTGGTGTTCGGGCAGTGTAGGGGGTTGTGCTGGGGCTGGTGTTTCAGGGTTTAGGGCAGTGCAATGGTGTTCTGGCAGTGTAGGGGGTCGTGCTGGGGCTAGTGTTTCACGGTTTAGGGCAGTGCAGTGGTGTTCGGGCAGTGTAGGGGGTCATGCTGGGGCTGGTGTTTCAGGGTTTAGGGCAGTGCAGTGGTGTTCGTGCAGTGTAGGTGGTCGTGCTGGGGCTGGTGTTTCAGGGTTTAGGGCAGTGCAGTGGTGTTCGGGCAGTGTAGGGGGTCATGCTGGGGCTGGTGTTTCAGGGTTTAGGGCAGTGCAGTGGTGCTCAGGCAGTGTAGGGGGTCGTGCTGGGGGTGGTGTTTATGGGTTTAGGGTGGTGCAGTGGTGTTCGGGCAGTGTAGGGGGTCGTGCTGGGGCTGGTGTTTCAGGGTTTAGGGCAGTGCAGTGGTGTTCGGGCAGTGTAGGGGGTCGTGCTGGGGCTGGTGTTTTAGGGTTTAGGGCAGTGCAGTGGTGTTCGGGCAGTGTAGGGGGTCTTGCTGGGGGTAGTTTTTCAGGGTTTAGGGCAGTGCAGTGGTGTTCGTGCAGTGTAGGGGGTCGTGCTGGGGATGGTGTTTCATGGTTTAGGGCAGTGCAGTAGTGTTCAGGCAGTGTAGGGGGTCATGCTGGGGCTGGTGTTTCAGGGTTTAGGGCAGTGCAGGCAGTGGTGCTCGGGCAGTGTAGGGGGTCGTGCTGGGGGTGGTGTTTCTGGGTTTAGGGTAGTGCAGTGGTGTTCGGGCAGTGTAGGGGTTCGTGCTGGGGCTGGTGTTTCAGGGTTTAGGGCAGTGCAGTGGTGTTCGGGCAGTGTAGGGGGTCATGCTGGGGCTGGTGTTTCAGTGTTTTGGGCAGAGCAGTGGTGTTCGGGCAGTGTAGGGGGTCGTGCTGGGGTGGTGTTTCAGGGTTTAGGGCAGTGCAGTGGTGTTCGAGCAGTGTAGGGGGTCGTGCTGGGGGTGGTGTTTCAGGGTTTAGGGCAGTGGTGTTCGGGCAGTGTAGGGGGTCTTGCTGGGGGTGATGTTTCAGGGTTTAGGGCAGTGCAGTGGTGTTCGGGCAGTGTAGGGGGTCTTGCTGGGGGCAGTGTTTCAGGGTTTAGGGCAGAGCAATGGTGTTCAGGCAGTGTAGGGGGTCTGTGTTGGAGGTGGTGTTTCAGGCTTTAGGGCAGTGCAGTGGTATTCGGGCAGTGTAGGGGGTCTTGCTGGGGGTGGTGTTTCAGGGTTTAGGGCAGTGGTGTTCAGGCAGTGTAGGGGGTCGTGCTGGGGGTGGTGTTTCAGGGTTTAGGGCAGTGCAGTGGTGTTCGGGCAGTGTAGGGGGTCGTGCAGGGGCTGGTGTTTCAGGGTTTAGGGCAGTGCAGTGGTGTTCGGGCAGTGTAGGGGGTCGTGCTGGGGGTGGTGTTTCAGGGTTTAGGGCAGTGCAGTGGTGTTTGGGCAGTGTAGGGGGTCGTGCTGGGGGTGGTGTTTCTGGGTTTAGGGCAGTGTAGTGGTGTTCGGGCAGTGTAGGGGGTCGTGCAGGGGGTGGTGAGTCAGGGTTTAGGGCAGTGCAGTGGTGTTCGGGCAGTGTAGGGGGTCATGCTGGGGGTAGAGTTTTAGGGTTTAGGGCAGTGCAGTGGTGTTCGGGCAGTGTAGGGGGTCGTGCAGGGGGTGGTGTTTCAGGGTTTAGGGCAGTGCAGTGGTGTTCGGGCAGTGTAGGGGTCGTGCTGGGGGTGGTGTTTCAGGGTTTAGGGCAGTGCAGTGGTGTTTGGGCAGTGTAGGGTGTCGTGCTGGGGGTGGTGTTTCAGGGTTTTGGGCAGTGCAGTGGTGTTCGGGCAGTGTAGGTGGTCTTGCTGGGGCTGGTGTTTCCGGGTTTAGTGCAGTGGTGTTCGGGCAGTGTAGGGGGTCTTGCTGGGGGTGGTGTTTCAGGGTTTAGGGCAGTGCAATGGTGTTCGCGCAGTGTAGGGGGTCTTGCTGGGGCTGATGTTTCAGCGTTTAGGGCAGCGCAGTGGTGTTCGGGCAGTGTATGGGGTCTTGCTGGGGCTGGTGTTTCAGGGTTTAGGGCAGTGCAGTGGTGTTCGGGCAGTGTAGGGGGTCTTGCTGGGGCTGGTGTTTCAGGGTTTAGGGTAGTGCAGTGGTGTTCGGGCAGTGTAGGGGGTCGTGCTGGGGCTGGTGTTTGAGGGTTTAGGGCAGTGCAGTGGTGTTCGGGCAGTGTAGGGGGTCGTGCTGGGGCTGGTGTTTCAGGGTTTAGGGCAGTGCAGTGGTGTTCGGGCAGTGTAGGCGGTCGTGCTGGGGGTGGTGTTTCAGGGTTTAGGGCAGTGCAGTGGTGTTCGGGCAGTGTAGGGGGTCGTGCTGGGGGTGGTGTTTCAGGGTTTAGGGCAGTGCAGTGGTGTTCGGGCAGTGTAGGGGGTCGTGCTGGGGCTGGTGTTTCAGGGTTTTGGGCAGAGCAGTGGTGTTCGGGCAGTGTAGGGGGTCGTGCTGGGGGTGGTGTTTTAGGGTTTAGGGCACTGCAGTGTTGTTCGGGCAGTGTAGGGGGTCTTGCTGGGGTGGTGTTTCAGGGTTTAGGGCAGTGGTGTTCGGGCAGTGTAGGGGGTCTTGCTGGGGGTGATGTTTCAGGGTTTAGGGCAGTGCAGTGGTGTTCGGGCAGTGTAGGGGGTCTTGCTGGGGCTGGTGTTTCAAGGTTTAGGGCAGTGCAGTAGTGTTCGTGCAGTGTAGGGGGTCATGCTGGGGGCAGTGTTTCAGGGTTTAGGGCAGTGCAGTAGTGTTCGGGCAGTGTAGGGGGTCGTGCAGGGGGTGGTGTTTCAGGGTTTAGGGCAGTGCAATGGTGTTCGGGCAGTGTAGGGGGTCGTGCTGGGGTTGGTGTTTCAGGGTTTAGGGCAGTGCAGTGGTGTTCGGGCAGTGTAGTGGGTCATGCAGGGGTGGTGTTTCAGGGTTTAGGGCAGTGCAGTGGTGTTCGGGCAATGTAGGGGGTCGTGCTGGGGCTGGTGTTTCAGGGTTTAGGGCAGTGCAGTGGTGTTCGGGCAGTGTAGGGGGTCTTGCTGGGGGTGGTGTTTCAGGGTTTAGGGCAGTGGTGTTCGGGCAGTGTAGGGGGTCTTGCTGGGGGTGATGTTTCAGGGTTTAGGGCAGTGCAGTGGTGTTCGGGCAGTGTAGGGGTCTTGCTGGGGGTAGTGTTTCAGGGTTTAGGGCAGTGCAGGGGTGTTCGTGCAGTGTAGGGGGTCGTGCTGGGGATGGTGTTTCAGGGTTTAGGCCAGTGCAGTGGTGTTCGGGCAGTGTAGTGGGTCATGCAGGGGGTGGTGTTTCAGGGTTTAGGGCAGTGCAGTGGTGTTCGGGCAATGTAGGGGGTCGTGCTGGGGCTGGTGTTTCAGGGTTTAGGGCAGTGCAGTGGTGTTCGGGCAGTGTAGGGGGTCTTGCTGGGGGTGGTGTTTCAGGGTTTAGGGCAGTGGTGTTCGGGCAGTGTAGGGGGTCTTGCTGGGGGTGATGTTTCAGGGTTTAGGGCAGTGCAGTGGTGTTCGGGCAGTGTAGGGTGTCGTGCTGGGGGTGGTGTTTCAGGGTTTAGGGCAGTGCAGTGGTGTTCGGGCAGTGTAGGGGGTCGTGCACGGGGTGGTGTTTCAGGGTTTAGGGCAGTGCAGTGGTGTTCGGGCAGTGTAGGGGGTTGTGCTGGGGCTGGTGTTTCAGGGTTTAGGGCAGTGCAATGGTGTTCTGGCAGTGTAGGGGGTCGTGCTGGGGCTAGTGTTTCATGGTTTAGGGCAGTGCAGTGGTGTTCGGGCAGTGTAGGGGGTCATGCTGGGGCTGGTGTTTCAGGGTTTAGGGCAGTGCAGTGGTGTTCGTGCAGTGTAGGTGGTCGTGCTGGGGCTGGTGTTTCAGGGTTTAGGGCAGTGCAGTGGTGTTCGGGCAGTGTAGGGGGTCATGCTGGGGCTGGTGTTTCAGGGTTTAGGGCAGTGCAGTGGTGCTCAGGCAGTGTAGGGGGTCGTGCTGGGGGTGGTGTTTATGGGTTTAGGGTAGTGCAGTGGTGTTCGGGCAGTGTAGGGGGTCGTGCTGGGGCTGGTGTTTCAGGGTTTAGGGCAGTGCAGTGGTGTTCGGGCAGTGTAGGGGGTCATGCTGGGGCTTGTGTTTCAGGGTTTTGGGCAGAGCAGTGGTGTTCGGGCAGTGTAGGGGGTCGTGCTGGGGGTGGTGTTTCAGGGTTTAGGGCAGTGCAGTGGTGTTCGGGCAGTGTAGGGGGTCGTGCTGGGGGTGGTGTTTCAGGGTTTAGGGCAGTGGTGTTCGGGCAGTGTAGGGGGTCTTGCTGGGGGTGATGTTTCAGGGTTTAGGGCAGTGGAGTGGTGTTTGGGCAGTGTAGGGGGTCTTGCTGGGGATAGTGTTTCAGGGTTTAGGGCAGTGCAGTGGTGTTTGGGCAGTGTAGGGGGCCGTGCTGGGGGTGGTGTTTCAGGGTTTAGGGCAGTGCAGTGGTGTTCGGGCAGTGTAGGGGGTCGTGAAGGGGGTGGTGTTTCAGGGTTTAGGGCAGTGCAGTGGTGTTTGGCAGTGTAGGGGGTCGTGCTGGGGGTGGTGTTTCAGGGTTTAGGGCAGTGCAGTGGTGTTCGAACAGTGTAGGGGGTCGTGCAGGGGCTGGTGTTTCAAGGTTTAGGGCAGTGCAGTGGTGTTCGGGCAGTGTAGGGGGTCGTTCTGGGGGTAGTGTTTTAGGGTTTAGGGTAGTGCAGTGGTGCTTGTGTAGTGTAGGGGGTCATGCTGGGGGTAGTGTTGTAGGGTTTAGGGTAGTGCAGTGGTGTTCGGGCAGTGTAGGGGGTCTTGCTGGGGGTGGTGTTTCAGGGTTTAGGGCAGTGGTGTTCGGGCAGTGTAGGGGATCTTGCTGGGGGTGATGTTTCAGGGTTTAGGGCAGTGCAGTGGTGTTCGGGCAGTGTAGGGGGTCTTGCTGGGGGTAGTGTTTCAGGGTTTAGGGCAGTGCAGGGGTGTTCGGTGCAGTGTAGGGGGTCGTGCTGGGGATGGTGTTTCAGGGTTTAGGGCAGTGCAGTAGTGTTCGGGCAGTGTAGGGGGTCGTGCAGGGGAATGGTGTTTCAGGGTTTAGGGCAGTGCAGTGGTGTTCGGGCAGTGTAGGGTGTCGTGCTGGGGGTGGTGTTTCAGGGTTTAGGGCAGTGCAGTGGTGTTCGGGCAGTGTAGGGGTCGTGCACGGGGTGGTGTTTCAGGGTTTAGGGCAGTGCAGTAGTGTTCGGGCAGTGTAGGGGGTTGTGCTGGGGCTGGTGTTTCAGGGTTTAGGGCAGTGCAATGGTGTTCTGGCAGTGTAGGGGGTCGTGCTGGGGCTAGTGTTTCACGGTTTAGGGCAGTGCAGTGGTGTTCGGGCAGTGTAGGGGGTCATGCTGGGGCTGGTGTTTCAGGGTTTAGGGCAGTGCAGTGGTGTTCGTGCAGTGTAGGTGGTCGTGCTGGGGCTGGTGTTTCAGGGTTTAGGGCAGTGCAGTGGTGTTCGGGCAGTGTAGGGGGTCATGCTGGGGCTGGTGTTTCAGGGTTTAGGGCAGTGCAGTGGTGCTCAGGCAGTGTAGGGGGTCGTGCTGGGGGTGGTGTTTCTGGGTTTAGGGCAGTGCAGTGGTGTTCGGGCAGTGTAGGGGGTCGTGCTGGGGCTGGTGTTTCAGGGTTTAGGGCAGTGCAGTGGTGTTCGGGCAGTGTAGGGGGTCGTGCTGGGGCTGGTGTTTCAGGGTTTTGGGCAGAGCAGTGGTGTTCGTGCAGTGTAGGGGGTCGTGCTGGGGGTGGTGTTTCAGGGTTTAGGGCAGTGCAGTGGTGTTCGGGCAGTGTAGGGGGTCGTGCTGGGGGTGGTGTTTCAGGGTTTAGGGCAGTGGTGTTCGGGCAGTGTAGGGGGTCTTGCTGGGGGTGATGTTTCAGGGTTTAGGGCAGTGGAGTGGTGTTTGGGCAGTGTAGGGGGTCTTGCTGGGGATAGTGTTTCAGGGTTTAGGGCAGTGCAGTGGTGTTTGGGCAGTGTAGGGGGCCGTGCTGGGGGTGGTGTTTCAGGGTTTAGGGCAGTGCAGTGGTGTTCGGGCAGTGTAGGGGGTCGTGAAGGGGGTGGTGTTTCAGGGTTTAGGGCAGTGCAGTGGTGTTCGGGCAGTGTAGGGGGTCGTGCTGGGGGTGGTGTTTCAGGGTTTAGGGCAGTGCAGTGGTGTTCGGGCAGTGTAGGGGGTCATGCAGGGGGTGGTGTTTCAGGGTTTAGGGCAGTGCAGTGGTGTTCGGGCAGTGTAGGGGGTCGTTCTGGGGGTAGTGTTTCAGGGTTTAGGGTAGTGCAGTGGTGCTCGTGTAGTGTAGGGGGTCGTGCTGGGGGTAGTGTTGTCAGGGTTTAGGGTAGTGCAGTGGTGTTCGGGCAGTGTAGGGGGTCTTGCTGGGGATAGTGTTTCAGGGTTTAGGGCAGTGCAGTGGTGTTTGGGCAGTTTAGGGGGCCGTGCTGAGGGTGGTGTTTCAGGGTTTAGGGCAGTGCAGTGGTGTTCGGGCAGTGTAGGGGGTCATGACGGGGGTGGTGTTTCAGGGTTTAGGGCAGTGCAGTGGTGTTTGGCAGTGTAGGGGGTCGTGCTTGGGGTGGTGTTTCAGGGTTTAGGGCAGTGCAGTGGTGTTCGAACAGTGTAGGGGGTCGTGCAGGGGCTGGTGTTTCAAGGTTTAGGGCAGTGCAGTGGTGTTCGGGCAGTGTAGGGGGTCGTTCTGGGGGTAGTGTTTTAGGGTTTAGGGTAGTGCAGTGGTGCTTGTGTAGTGTAGGGGGTCGTGCTGGGGGTAGTGTTGTAGGGTTTAGGGTAGTGCAGTGGTGTTCGGGCAGTGTAGGGGGTCTTGCTGGGGGTGGTGTTTCAGGGTTTAGGGCAGTGGTGTTCGGGCAGTGTAGGGGGTCTTGCTGGGGGTGATGTTGCAGGGTTTATGGCAGTGCAGTGGTGTTCGGGCAGTGTAGGGGGTCTTGCTGGGGGTAGTGTTTCAGGGTTTAGGGCAGTGCAGGGGTGTTCGTGCAGTGTAGGGGGTCATGCTGGGGATGGTGTTTCAGGGTTTAGGGCAGTGCAGTAGTGTTCGGGCAGTGTAGGGGTCGTGCAGGGGGAATGGTGTTTCAGGGTTTAGGGCAGTGCAGTGGTGTTCGGGCAGTGTAGGGTGTCGTGCTGGGGGTGGTGTTTCAGGGTTTAGGGCAGTGCAGTGGTGTTCGGGCAGTGTAGGGGGTCGTGCACGGGTGGTGTTTCAGGGTTTAGGGCAGTGCAGTAGTGTTCGGGCAGTGTAGGGGGTTGTGCTGGGGCTGGTGTTTCAGGGTTTAGGGCAGTGCAATGGTGTTCTGGCAGTGTAGGGGGTCATGCTGGGGCTAGTGTTTCACGGTTTAGGGCAGTGCAGTGGTGTTCGGACAGTGTAGGGGGTCATGCTGGGGCTGGTGTTTCAGGGTTTAGGGCAGTGCAGTGGTGTTCGTGCAGTGTAGGTGGTCGTGCTGGGGCTGGTGTTTCAGGGTTTAGGGCAGTGCAGTGGTGTTCGGGCAGTGTAGGGGGTCATGCTGGGGCTGGTGTTTCAGGGTTTAGGGCAGTGCAGTGGTGCTCAGGCAGTGTAGGGGGTCGTGCTGGGGTGGTGTTTCTGGGTTTAGGGTAGTGCAGTGGTGTTCGGGCAGTGTAGGGGGTCGTGCTGGGGCTGGTGTTTCAGGGTTTAGGGCAGTGCAGTGGTGTTCGGGCAGTGTAGGGGGTCGTGCTGGGGCTGGTGTTTCAGGGTTTTGGGCAGAGCAGTGGTGTTCGTGCAGTGTAGGGGGTCGTGCTGGGGGTGGTGTTTCAGGGTTTAGGGCAGTGCAGTGGTGTTCGGGCAGTGTAGGGGGTCGTGCTGGGGGTGGTGTTTCAGGGTTTAGGGCAGTGGTGTTCGGGCAGTGTAGGGGGTCTTGCTGGGGGTGATGTTTCAGGGTTTAGGGCAGTGGAGTGGTGTTTGGGCAGTGTAGGGGGTCTTGCTGGGGATAGTGTTTCAGGGTTTAGGGCAGTGCAGTGGTGTTTGGGCAGTGTAGGGGGCCGTGCTGGGGGTGGTGTTTCAGGGTTTAGGGCAGTGCAGTGGTGTTCGGGCAGTGTAGGGGGTCGTGAAGGGGTGGTGTTTCAGGGTTTAGGGCAGTGCAGTGGTGTTCGGGCAGTGTAGGGGTCGTGCTGGGGGTGGTGTTTCAGGGTTTAGGGCAGTGCAGTGGTGTTCGGGCAGTGTAGGGGGTCGTGCTGGGGCTGGTGTTTCAGGGTTTAGGGCAGTGCAGTGGTGTTCGGGCAGTGTAGGGGGTCATGCTGGGGTGGTGTTTTAGGGTTTAGGGCAGTGCAGTGGTGTTCGGGCAGTGTAGGGGGTCGTGCTGGGGCTGGTGTTTCAGGGTTTAGGGCAGTGCAGTGGTGTTCGGGCAGTGTAGGGGGTCTTGCTGGGGGTGGTGTTTCAGGGTTTAGGGCAGTGCAGTGGTGTTCGGGCAGTGTAGGGGTCTTGCTGGGGCTGGTGTTTCAGGGTTTAGGGCAGTGCAGTGGTGTTCGTGGCAGTGTAGGGGGTCATGCTGGGGGCAGTGTTTCAGGGTTTAGGGCAGTGCAGTAGTGTTCGGGCAGTGTAGGGGGTCGTGCAGGGGTGGTGTTTCAGGGTTTAGGGCAGTGCAGTGGTGTTCGGGCAGTGTAGGGGGTCGTGCTGGGGTTGGTGTTTCAGGGTTTAGGGCAGTGCAGTGGTGTTCGGGCAGTGTAGTGGGTCATGCAGGGGGTGGTGTTTCAGGGTTTAGGGCAGTGCAGTGGTGTTCGGGCAATGTAGGGGTCGTGCTGGGGCTGGTGTTTCAGGGTTTAGGGCAGTGCAGTGGTGTTCGGGCAGTGTAGGGGGTCTTGCTGGGGGTGGTGTTTCAGGGTTTAGGGCAGTGGTGTTCGGGCAGTGTAGGGGGTCTTGCTGGGGGTGATGTTTCAGGGTTTAGGGCAGTGCAGTGGTGTTCGGGCAGTGTAGGGGGTCTTGCTGGGGGTAGTGTTTCAGGGTTTAGGGCAGTGCAGTGGTGTTCGTGCAGTGTAGGGGGTCGTGCTGGGGATGGTGTTTCAGGGTTTAGGCCAGTGCAGTGGTGTTCGGGCAGTGTAGTGGGTCATGCAGGGGGTGGTGTTTCAGGGTTTAGGGCAGTGCAGTGGTGTTCGGGCAATGTAGGGGGTCGTGCTGGGGCTGGTGTTTCAGGGTTTAGGGCAGTGCAGTGGTGTTCGGGCAGTGTAGGGGGTCTTGCTGGGGGTGGTGTTTCAGGGTTTAGGGCAGTGCAGTGGTGTTCGGGCAGTGTAGGGGGTCTTGCTGGGGGTGATGTTTCAGGGTTTAGGGCAGTGCAGTGGTGTTCGGGCAGTGTAGGGTGTCGTGCTGGGGGTGGTGTTTCAGGGTTTAGGGCAGTGCAGTGGTATTCGGGCAGTGTAAGGGGTCGTGCACGGGGTGGTGTTTCAGGGTTTAGGGCAGTGCAGTGGTGTTTGGGCAGTGTAGGGGGTTGTGCTGGGGCTGGTGTTTCAGGGTTTAGGGCAGTGCAATGGTGTTTTGGCAGTTTAGGGGGTCGTGCTGGGGCTAGTGTTTCATGGTTTAGGGCAGTGCAGTGGTGTTCGGGCAGTGTAGGGGGTCATGCTGGGGCTGGTGTTTCAGGGTTTAGGGCAGTGCAGTGGTGTTCGTGCAGTGTAGGTGGTCGTGCTGGGGCTGGTGTTTCAGGGTTTAGGGCAGTGCAGTGGTGTTCGGGCAGTGTAGGGGGTCATGCTGGGGCTGGTGTTTCAGGGTTTAGGGCAGTGCAGTGGTGCTCAGGCAGTGTAGGGGGTCGTGCTGGGGGTGGTGTTTATGGGTTTAGGGTAGTGCAGTGGTGTTCGGGCAGTGTAGGGGGTCGTGCTGGGGCTGGTGTTTCAGGGTTTAGGGCAGTGCAGTGGTGTTCGGGCAGTGTAGGGGGTCATGCTGGGGCTTGTGTTTCAGGGTTTTGGGCAGAGCAGTGGTGTTCGGGCAGTGTAGGGGGTCATGCTGGGGGTGGTGTTTCAGGGTTTAGGGCAGTGCAGTGGTGTTCGGGCAGTGTAGGGGGTCGTGCTGGGGGTGGTGTTTCAGGGTTTAGGGCAGTGGTGTTCGGGCAGTGTAGGGGGTCTTGCTGGGGGTGATGTTTCAGGGTTTAGGGCAGTGGAGTGGTGTTTGGGCATTGTAGGGGGTCTTGCTGGGGATAGTGTTTCAGGGTTTAGGGCAGTGCAGTGGTGTTTGGGCAGTGTAGGGGGCCGTGCTGGGGGTGGTGTTTCAGGGTTTAGGGCAGTGCAGTGGTGTTCGGGCAGTGTAGGGGTCATGCTGGGGGTGGTGTTTCAGGGTTTAGGGCAGTGCAGTGGTGTTTGGCAGTGTAGGGGTCGTGCTGGGGGTGGTGTTTCAGGGTTTAGGGCAGTGCAGTGGTGTTCGAACAGTGTAGGGGGTCGTGCAGGGGCTGGTGTTTCAAGGTTTAGGGCAGTGCAGTGGTGTTCGGGCAGTGTAGGGGGTCGTTCTGGGGGTAGTGTTTTAGGGTTTAGGGTAGTGCAGTGGTGCTTGTGTAGTGTAGGGGGTCATGCTGGGGGTAGTGTTGTAGGGTTTAGGGTAGTGCAGTGGTGTTCGGGCAGTGTAGGGGGTCTTGCTGGGGGTGGTGTTTCAGGGTTTAGGGCAGTGGTGTTCGGGCAGTGTAGGGGATCTTGCTGGGGGTGATGTTTCAGGGTTTATGGCAGTGCAGTGGTGTTCGGGCAGTGTAGGGGGTCTTGCTGGGGGTAGTGTTTCAGGGTTTAGGGCAGTGCAGGGGTGTTCGTGCAGTGTAGGGGTCGTGCTGGGGATGGTGTTTCAGGGTTTAGGGCAGTGCAGTAGTGTTCGGGCAGTGTAGGGGGTCGTGCAGGGGGAATGGTGTTTCAGGGTTTAGGGCAGTGCAGTGGTGTTCGGGCAGTGTAGGGTGTCGTGCTGGGGGTGGTGTTTCAGGGTTTAGGGCAGTGCAGTGGTGTTCGGGCAGTGTAGGGGGTCGTGCACGGGGTGGTGTTTCAGGGTTTAGGGCAGTGCAGTAGTGTTCGGGCAGTGTAGGGGGTTGTGCTGGGGCTGGTGTTTCAGGGTTTAGGGCAGTGCAATGGTGTTCTGGCAGTGTAGGGGGTCGTGCTGGGGCCAGTGTTTCACGGTTTAGGGCAGTGCAGTGGTGTTTGGACAGTGTAGGGGGTCATGCTGGGGCTGGTGTTTCAGGGTTTAGGGCAGTGCAGTGGTGTTCGTGCAGTGTAGGTGGTCGTGCTGGGGCTGGTGTTTCAGGGTTTAGGGCAGTGCAGTGGTGTTCGGGCAGTGTAGGGGGTCATGCTGGAGCTGGTGTTTCAGGGTTTAGGGCAGTGCAGTGGTGCTCAGGCAGTGTAGGGGGTCGTGCTGGGGGTGGTGTTTCTGGGTTTAGGGCAGTGCAGTGGTGTTCGGGCAGTGTAGGGGGTCGTGCTGGGGCTGGTGTTTCAGGGTTTAGGGCAGTGCAGTGGTGTTCGGGCAGTGTAGGGGGTCGTGCTGGGGCTGGTGTTTCAGGGTTTTGGGCAGAGCAGTGGTGTTCGTGCAGTGTAGGGGGTCGTGCTGGGGGTGGTGTTTCAGGGTTTAGGGCAGTGCAGTAGTGTTCGGGCAGTGTAGGGGGTCGTGCTGGGGGTGGTGTTTCAGGGTTTAGGAGCAGTGGTGTTCGGGCAGTGTAGGGGTCTTGCTGGGGGTGATGTTTCAGTGTTTAGGGCAGTGGAGTGGTGTTTGGGCAGTGTAGGGGTCTTGCTGGGGATAGTGTTTCAGGGTTTAGGGCAGTGCAGTGGTGTTTGGGCAGTGTAGGGGGCCGTGCTGGGGGTGGTGTTTCAGGGTTTAGGGCAGTGCAGTGGTGTTCGGGCAGTGTAGGGGGTCGTGAAGGGGTGGTGTTTCAGGGTTTAGGGCAGTGCAGTGGTGTTCGGGCAGTGTAGGGGGTCGTGCTGGGGGTGGTGTTTCAGGGTTTAGGGCAGTGCAGTGGTGTTCGGGCAGTGTAGGGGGTCATGAAGGGGTGGTGTTTCAGGGTTTAGGGCAGTGCAGTGGTGTTTGGCAGTGTAGGGGGTCGTTCTGGGGGTAGTGTTTTAGGGTTTAGGGTAGTGCAGTGGTGCTTGTGTAGTGTAGGGGGTCGTGCTGGGGGTAGTGTTGTAGGGTTTAGGGTAGTGCAGTGGTGTTCGGGCAGTGTAGGGGGTCTTGCTGGGGATAGTGTTTCAGGGTTTAGGGCAGTGCAGTGGTGTTTGGGCAGTTTAGGGGGCCGTGCTGAGGGTGGTGTTTCAGGGTTTAGGGCAGTGCAGTGGTGTTCGGGCAGTGTAGGGGGTCATGAAGGGGTGGTGTTTCAGGGTTTAGGGCAGTGCAATGGTGTTTGGCAGTGTAGGGGTCGTGCTTGGGGTGGTGTTTCAGGGTTTAGGGCAGTGCAGTGGTGTTCGAACAGTGTAGGGGGTCGTGCAGGGGCTGGTGTTTCAAGGTTTAGGGCAGTGCAGTGGTGTTCGGGCAGTGTAGGGGGTCGTTCTGGGGGTAGTGTTTTAGGGTTTAGGGTAGTGCAGTGGTGCTTGTGTAGTGTAGGGGGTCGTGCTGGGGGTAGTGTTGTAGGGTTTAGGGTAGTGCAGTGGTGTTCGGGCAGTGTAGGGGTCTTGCTGGGGGTGGTGTTTCAGGGTTTAGGGCAGTGGTGTTCGGGCAGTGTAGGGGGTCTTGCTGGGGGTGATGTTTCAGGGTTTATGGCAGTGCAGTGGTGTTCGGGCAGTGTAGGGGGTCTTGCTGGGGGTAGTGTTTCAGGGTTTAGGGCAGTGCAGGGGTGTTCGTGCAGTGTAGGGGGTCGTGCTGGGGATGGTGTTTCAGGGTTTAGGGCAGTGCAGTAGTGTTCGGGCAGTGTAGGGGGTCGTGCAGGGGAATGGTGTTTCAGGGTTTAGGGCAGTGCAGTGGTGTTCGGGCAGTGTAGGGTGTCGTGCTGGGGGTGGTGTTTCAGGGTTTAGGGCAGTGCAGTGGTGTTCGGGCAGTGTAGGGGGTCGTGCACGGGTGGTGTTTCAGGGTTTAGGGCAGTGCAGTAGTGTTCGGGCAGTGTAGGGGGTTGTGCTGGGGCTGGTGTTTCAGGGTTTAGGGCAGTGCAATGGTGTTCTGGCAGTGTAGGGGGTCGTGCTGGGGCTAGTGTTTCACGGTTTAGGGCAGTGCAGTGGTGTTCGGACAGTGTAGGGGGTCATGCTGGGGCTGGTGTTTCAGGGTTTAGGGCAGTGCAGTGGTGTTTGTGCAGTGTAGGTGGTCGTGCTGGGGCTGGTGTTTCAGGGTTTAGGGCAGTGCAGTGGTGTTCGGGCAGTGTAGGGGGTCATGCTGGGGCTGGTGTTTCAGGGTTTAGGGCAGTGCAGTGGTGCTCAGGCAGTGTAGGGGGTCGTGCTGGGGGTGGTGTTTCTGGGTTTAGGGTAGTGCAGTGGTGTTCGGGCAGTGTAGGGGGTCGTGCTGGGGCTGGTGTTTCAGGGTTTAGGGCAGTGCAGTGGTGTTCGGGCAGTGTAGGGGGTCGTGCTGGGGCTGGTGTTTCAGGGTTTTGGGCAGAGCAGTGGTGTTCGTGCAGTGTAGGGGGTCGTGCTGGGGGTGGTGTTTCAGGGTTTAGGGCAGTGCAGTGGTGTTCGGGCAGTGTAGGGGGTCGTGCTGGGGGTGGTGTTTCAGGGTTTAGGGCAGTGGTGTTCGGGCAGTGTAGGGGGTCTTGCTGGGGGTGATGTTTCAGGGTTTAGGGCAGTGGAGTGGTGTTTGGGCAGTGTAGGGGGTCTTGCTGGGGATAGTGTTTCAGGGTTTAGGGCAGTGCAGTGGTGTTTGGGCAGTGTAGGGGGCCGTGCTGGGGGTGGTGTTTCAGGGTTTAGGGCAGTGCAGTGGTGTTCGGGCAGTGTAGGGGGTCGTGAAGGGGTGGTGTTTCAGGGTTTAGGGCAGTGCAGTGGTGTTCGGGCAGTGTAGGGGGTCGTGCTGGGGGTGGTGTTTCAGAGTTTAGGGCAGTGCAGTGGTGTTCGAACAGTGTAGGGGGTCGTGCAGGGGCTGGTGTTTCAAGGTTTAGGGCAGTGCAGTGGTGTTCGGGCAGTGTAGGGGGTCGTTCTGGGGGTAGTGTTTTAGGGTTTAGGGTAGTGCAGTGGTGCTTGTGTAGTGTAGGGGGTCGTGCTGGGGGTAGTGTTTTAGGGTTTAGGGTAGTGCAGTGGTGTTTGTGTAGTGTAGGGGTCATGTTTTAGGGTAGTGCAGTGGTGTTTGGGTAGTGTAGGGGGTCGTGCTGGGGGTATTGTTTTAGGATTTAGGTTAGTGCAGTGGTGTTTGGGTAGTGTAGGGGATCGTGCTGGGGGTAGTGTTTTAGGGTTTAGGGTAGTGCAGTGGTGTTTGTGTAGTGTAGGGGGTCATGCTGGGGGTAATGTTTTAGGGTTTAGGATAGTGCAGTGGTGCTTGTGTAGTGTAGGGAGTCGTGCTGGGGTAGTGTTTTAGGGTTTAGAGTAGTGCAGTAGTGTTTTTGTAGTGTAGGGGGTCATGTTTTAAGATGCAACGCTCCAATACCTGACCAGTCTGCACTACATAAAACTACAAAAAAACTAAAAATAAAAAGTGTTTTGCACACTTTTGTCATTGGGCTATATGTGGGCTACATCTGGGTAATATTTGTGCTACATTTGGGCTCTTTTTCTCTGGTGGAAATCTTGGAAGACTTCTTTGTTATGAAGTTTCCTAATTTCCTCATTTACTGCAGTCTCCTCAGTAGGAAATGCTTTCAGTTTTTACTTTGATTCCATCAAGAAGGCATTCAGATGTGTCTCACATTTGCCATAAATTCAGAATGTTAGCACTCTAGTTGCTCATTAGATCACTGTACTAAAGCTACTGCTCACCAGGGAGTTAACTGGAAGTCTGCTGCTGGTATTGAAAGTGATTGTTTCAGTCTGCATGTCAGAATTTTCTAATGAAATAGAAGAGGATTTGAGATCTCACTTAAAACATGCCCTCATTTTTCTTTCTGCAGCACTAACCATAATTTCTATTTAAAAAGAACCCCCTCATTTTGTTCCTTTTTAAATTAAATGTTTTAAGTATTAACGGTTTATTCCAATCAAGATGGCTTCCGGTGTGCCATACTTTTGTCATAAGTAAGGCTGTTAGCGCTCTAGTTGTTCTTTAGAACACTCTGGGAAGCTGCAGTAGAACACAAAGGCATCAACTGACAGGCTGCTCCTGTTGAAATATAACAGGAAGATATTTGAGATCACACTTGAAACATGTCCTAATTTTTCTTTCCAGAGCACTAACCATAATTTCTATGACAAGATGAACCCCATCATTTTGTTCCTTTTTAAATTAAATGTTTTAAGTGTTACCAGTTTATTTCAATCAAGATGGCTTCAGGTGTGCCATACTTTTGTCATAAGTAAGGCTGTTAGCACTCTAGTTGTTCTTTAGAACACTCTGGGAAGCTGCAGTAGAACACAAAGGCATCAACTGACAGGCTGCTCCTGTTGAAATATAACAGGAAGATATTTCAGATCTCACTTGAAACATGTCCTAATTTTTCTTTCTATAGCACTAACCATAATTTCTATGACAAAATGAACCCCATCATTTTGTTCCTTTTTAAATTAAATGTTTTAAGTGTTACCAGTTTATTCCAATCAAGATGGCTTCAGGTGTGCCATACTTTTGTCATAAGTAAGGCTGTTAGCACTCTAGTTGTTCTTTAGAACACTCTGGGAAGCTGCAGTAGAACACAAAGGAATCAACTGACAGTCTCTGCCCTTGTTGGATGTACATGTTTTACTGAGAATGTCAGACTTCATTCTCACATGACTGAGAAAGATAATGTGAATTTACAGAAAATATGCTCTCATTTTAGCTTCTGGAGCACCTTCCAAAACTGTATGGGACAATCATGTGAAAATAGTTTTCTCTCAAACATGATTCATGATATCCCAGCAGAAGGTTTTTCACAGGGTAAAATCACCTTAGAACACACCACAATTCCTGAAATTAGTATGGTACCATCAACAAATGAATTCTAATGTAACTAAAGTCTGTTATCACCCTTAATAGTTCTCCTTTTGGTAACCCTCAAAATCTTTGATTCACTACAAGGCATTTCAATGGGGTACTATCATGTATATTGGTCTCAAGATGGCTGCCAGCAATTCCAGGATGAAGTGCTGACAGCCAATCAGATCTCACGATGACATGTGTGGTTAGGCTCCGCCCAGATATATATGTGTTTTTACTTTTGATTTTCTCAGCAACTACTGAATGGATTTACACCATTTAACAAAAGGGTTCTTTCTGAACCAAGAACTACCTCTTTGCCAAATTTGGTGTAATTCCGTTCAGCAGTTCGAGCTGTAGCCTTGCATAAAGTTTCCTATGGGAAATTGATTTTTTGACTCTTATTTTTTAATTTCTCCGCAACTACTGAGCAGATTTACACCATTTAACAAAAGGGTTCTCTCTGAACCAAGAACTACCTCTTTGCCAAATTTGGTGTAATTCCGTTCAGCAGTTCAGGCTGTAGCCGTGTCTAAAGTTTCCTATGGGAAAATGAATGGGGAAAACACGTTTTGGGACCCCCCTTTTTCTCGGCCCCGCTTGATGAATCACCCCGAGACTTTCAGGGTAAGAGTGGACCGGAGCGGGCCATAAAGTTTGAAAATTTCGCGAAGATTCGTCAACCGGCAAGAGAGTTATTTCAAATAGAATGTCGCGGATTTCCTATGGAAAATAGGTCCTAACTATAACTATCTACTGGCGACCGCCAGTAGATAATATATATATATACATATATATACATATGTATACATATATGTATACGTATGTTTGTATATGTATATATATATATATTCACTAAAAAAACTAAAGTTGCAGGGACATCATAGTTCAGGTCAGATTTTACTCATACAAAACCAGAGAAATTCAGCCGTCATAGTTAGCGAGTTAACTATAACTCGCGCCCCCGCAATGCACTGCTTATGACCTCACATATTACATCACTCATGACATGTTCAGTGACATCACTGATGACATCACTGATGACATCTCAAATGACATCAGTGATTACATCATCCAGTGACTGTGAGTGATTTGTGAATCAGTAGGTTTATGAGTGACTGTATGGATGACTGAGTGGGTGCGTGACTGACTGTATAAGTGAGTGATTAGGTGTCTCAGTTGTGTGAATGTATGTATCTGTCTGTCGGTTGATGTCTAAGTGGGTGTATGAGTGTGTTAGTGGGTATGTGAATGGCTACATGGGTGATTGATTGGTTGTCTGACTAGCTCTATGGTTGCCTGGGTGTCTGTGTGGGTGGGTGAGGAGATGTGTGACTGACTGGATGGATGAGTGAGTGGGTGAGTCAGTGGCTGTATGGGGTAGTGAGTGTGTGTGAGAAGCTGTGTGGGTGGGTGAGTGAGTGTCTGTATGGCTGTGTTGGCGATTGAGTGCTTGTGTCAGTATGGGTAAGTATCTGGTAAATGAAAGGCAATATAGGTGAGTGACTGGGTATATGAGTGACTGCATGCATGAGTGAATGAATGTGCGAGCAGCTATGTGGATGAGTGCATGCTTCTGTCAGTGACTGTATAGGTGAATAGCTACATGTTACTATTTGCATGAGTAAGTAAGTGGGTGTGTGTGTAACTGTTCAGGTAAGTGGCTGTGTGATTGACTGTATGGGTTAGTGTCTAGTTGTGTGAGTAGTTCTATGGGTGACGCACTCAGTGTGTGAGTATTTGCATGGGTGCATGAGTGAATATGTCAATGGCTATATTAGTGAGTGAGTGGGTGTATGAGTGGCTGTATGGGTGAGCAAGTGGATGTGTGTTTAGATCTATGAATCAGTGAATGGGTGTGTAAGTACTGGTATGGCTCTGTGAGTGGCTTTGTGAAAGGTTGTGCTGGAGTGGCACTGGGTGTATAAAAGATTCTATTCGGGTGTGAGTGGGTGAGTCAGAGATGCTGTGGATGATGTCATCAGTGATGTCATTTGAGATGTCATCAGTGATATCATCAGTGACGTCACTGACCATGTCATGAGTGATGTAATATGTGAGGTCATAAGCAGTGCATTGCGGGGGCATGAGTTATAGTTAACTCAGCTAACTATAACGGCTGAATTTCTCTGGTTTTGTATGAGTAAAATCTGACCCTAACTATAACATCCCTGTAACCTTTGGTCTTTTTAGTGAATTTCTAAGGTTTTTTTTAATTCTATTTGCTAAATAGATCATCCTTGTAACCTTTGTTTTTTTCAGTGAATTTCTAAGGTTTGTTAAATGCTAATTCCGAACTATAACGTCCCTGTAACCTTTGTTTTTTTAGTGAATGTCTAAGGTTTTTTAACTAGCAGTCACGTTTGCAGAGTGGTGGAGAAAGGGACTGGGCCTCTGACCAGCTATCAGGAATTCCGCTGCGTAGGACTTACATGAGGTCCCAGGAGGGCTTCTTGGCCCCCAAGGTCCCTCTGGAGCCAAGGAGACTTTATCCTCAACCATTAGTGCGCCAGAAGGCACATTTCCAGAATGGTGGAGAAAGGGGGCATGACCTTTGACAACTTCTCAGAAATCCTGCTGTGTGGTATTTACTGGTTGTAACAGGAGGGGTAGTTGGCCCCAAAGAACGTCCTTGGGGGCAAACTACCCCTCCTATTACCTCCAGTAAATCCAGTAAGTCCCATATAGCAGGATTGCTGAGATCTGATAGCAGACCATGCCCCTTTTCTCCACCACTCTGCAAACGCACCTCCTGATGCACTATTAGTAGGGGAGTAGGGGGATGAAGTCCCCTTGGCTATTGAGGGTCCTTGGGGGCCAACTACCCCTCTTGTTACCTCCAGCAAGTCCCACACAGTGGGTTTGCTGAGAGGTTTTCTGTGGCCATGCCCTCTTTCTCCTCCACTCTGCAAATGCGCCTCCTGGTGCACTACTATTTGGGGGATGAAGTCCCATTGGCTCTTGAGGGCCCCTGGGGGCCATCTAGCCCTCCTGTTACTTCCAGTAAGCCCCTCACAGCTGGATTGCTGAGAGGTGGTCAGAGGCCACGCACACTTTCTCCAACGATTTCGTCCCCGTCGACCCCATCCCCCGGGGCCAGGCCATTTTTTTTTTTTTTAAAGAGAGGGGGGTACACAGACCCCTCCCCAGGCCATTTTCGGCTCCAGGGACCCATCCCCCAGGGCATGGCCAACTGGTTGGGGACCACGGGGGAGCCTGATAGCCCAGGGGAGGTGGTGGTCACTGGGGCAGCTGGGGGCACGTGTCCCCCCCCATATTTAAGTATAGTAGCCTCGAGTAGGTGGTGGCCCCTGGGGCTGTGTGGGGGGTGGAGCCCCCATGCATCTTATTTAAATATAGCCCCGGGGAGGTGGCGGTACCCGGGGCTGCGTGGTGGGGGCTGAGCACCCCATGAATTATAATAAAATATAGCCTCAGTGAGATGGCGGTCTCTGGGGCTGCAGGGGGGGTTGTGTTGGCAGCCATTTAGATATCAGGCAGGAGATCGAGAGGGGTCACGGATCCACCGTGGCCACAGTTGTATTTCTGAGAAATCTTTACATTTCTCAGGAACTACTGAACGGATTTACACCATTTAACAAAAGGAGTGCTTTCTCGACCAAGAGCTAACTTTTTGCCAAATTTGGTGTAATTCCGTTCAGCGGTTCGGGCTGTAGCCGCGACAAAAGTTTCCAAAGGAAATTAACATGGAGAAAAAGTGTTTTCGTAACCCCCATTTTTCTCGGCCCCCGCTTGACGGATCACGCTGAAATTTTCAAAACAGCAGCTGACGTGACTGGCACATTAGTTTTGAAAATTTCACTAAGATTCGTCAAACGGCGCCAATGTTATTGCAAATCAATAAACGCTCTTCCTATGGAAACTAGGTCTAACTATAACTACCTACTGGCGACCGCCAGTAGGCAATATATATATATATATATCAACGCTCCCTTGCACCACAAACAGCGCACTCACGGACGGGTGCTTCCAACGAGGAGGTGCAACCGCGTACAATATTCACGCTCCTTTCCGCTCGTAATCCTTGATCCGATCAAGGATTACGAAGAAAGGAACTGTATATGTATATATATATATATATATATATATATATATATATATATATATATTTGAAAAGGTTTGCCATCTTGTGAGATGCACTCCCAGGAAGTAAGCAGACACAGGAACTGGGATATTAAAACACACTGACCAGCAGTTTAATGTGACGCGTTTCAGGCTTACGCCCTTCTTCAAATCCAACTGCTCTCCAGGACGGCCAAACATTTCTGCCAGCATTTTCCCTCCCTTTATTCAAGACACGCCCCAAGTGGGCTTCAAGTCACGCCCCAAGTGGGCCGGCAAATCACATTGCCTGCAAAGCATGATGGGGCTGGTAGTTCCTTACCCATGTGGGTCTGTTTGTAGCCATCACTGGTTTTCAAAGTTCTTTAAATGGTGCTTTAAAACAAAGAAACACAGCTCTCTTTACAGGCCGCTCCTCCTGTTCCACCCACAGTCAATATAAAACAGCAGGCGGCCGTCCTGGAGAGCAGTTGGCTTTGAAGAAGGGCGTAAGCCTGAAACGCGTCGCATTAAACTGCTGGTCAGTGTGTTTTAATATCCCATTTCCTGTGTCTGCTTACTTCCTGGGAGTGCATCTCACAAGATGGCAAACCTTTTCAAATAAATAATTCGGCCCGCCTAGGTCGAGAGAAGCACCACCGCAAGATCCCAAGCGGGGCCGCCTGCTGTTTTATATTGACTGCGGGTGGAACAGGAGGAGCGGCCTGTAAAGAGAGCTGTGTTTCTTTGTTTTAAAGCACCATTTAAAGAACTTTTAAAACCAGTGATGGCTACAAACAGACCCACGTGGGTAAGGAACTACCAGCCCCATCATGCTTTGCAGGCAATGTGATTTGCCGGCCCACTCGTGGCGTGACTTGAAGCCCACTCGGGGCGTGTCTTGAATAAATGGAGGGAAAATGCTGGCAGAAATGTTTGGCCGTCCTGGAGAGCAGTTGGCTTTGAAGAAGGGCGTAAGCCTGAAACGCGTCGCATTAAACTGCTGGTCAGTGTGTTTTAATATCCCAGTTCCTGTGTCTGCTTACTTCCTGGGAGTGCATCTCACAAGATGGCAAACCTTTTCAAATAAATAATTCGGCCCGCCTAGGTCGAGAGAAGCACCACCGCAAGATCCCAAGCGGGGCCGCCTGCTGTTTTATATTGACTGCGGGTGGAACAGGAGGAGCGGCCTGTAAAGAGAGCTGTGTTTCTTTGTTTTAAAGCACCATTTAAAGAACTTTTAAAACCAGTGATGGCTACAAACAGACCCACGTGGGTAAGGAACTACCAGCCCCATCATGCTTTGCAGGCAATGTGATTTGCCGGCCCACTCGGGGCGTGACTTGAAGCCCACTCGGGGCGTGTCTTGAATAAATGGAGGGAAAATGCTGGCAGAAATGTTTGGCCGTCCTGGAGAGCAGTTGGCTTTGAAGAAGGGCGTAAGCCTGAAACGCGTCGCATTAAACTGCTGGTCAGTGTGTTTTAATATCCCAGTTCCTGTGTCTGCTTACTTCCTGGGAGTGCATCTCACAAGATGGCAAACCTTTTCAAATAAATAATTCGGCCCGCCTAGGTCGAGAGAAGCACCACCGCAAGATCCCAAGCGGGGCCGCCTGCTGTTTTATATTGACTGCGGGTGGAACAGGAGGAGCGGCCTGTAAAGAGAGCTGTGTTTCTTTGTTTTAAAGCACCATTTAAAGAACTTTTAAAACCAGTGATGGCTACAAACAGAACCACGTGGGTAAGGAACTACCAGCCCCATCATGCTTTGCAGGCAATGTGATTTGCCGGCCCACTCGGGGCGTGACTTGAAGCCCACTCGGAGCGTGTCTTGAATAAATGGAGGGAAAATGCTGGCAGAAATGTTTGGCCGTCCTGGAGAGCAGTTGGCTTTGAAGAAGGGCGTAAGCCTGAAACGCGTCGCATTAAACTGCTGGTCAGTGTGTTTTAATATCCCAGTTCCTGTGTCTGCTTACTTCCTGGGAGTGCATCTCACAAGATGGCAAACCTTTTCAAATAAATAATTCGGCCCGCCTAGGTCGAGAGAAGCACCACCGCAAGATCCCAAGCGGAGCCGCCTGCTGTTTTATATTGACTGCGGGTGGAACAGGAGGAGTGGCCTGTAAAGAGAGCTGTGTTTCTTTGTTTTAAAGCACCATTTAAAGAACTTTTAAAACCAGTGATGGCTACAAACAGACCCACGTGGGTAAGGAACTACCAGCCCCATCATGCTTTGCATGCAATGTGATTTGCCGGCACACTCGTGGCGTGACTTGAAGACCACTCGGGCGTGTCTTGAATAAATGGAGGGAAAATGCTGGCAGAAATGTTTGGCCGTCCTGGAGAGCAGTTGGCTTTGAAGAAGGGCGTAAGCCTGAAACGCGTCGCATTAAACTGCTGGTCAGTGTGTTTTAATATCCCAGTTCCTGTGTCTGCTTACTTCCTGGGAGTGCATCTCACAAGATGGCAAACCTTTTCAAATAAATAATTCGGCCCGCCTAGGTCGAGAGAAGCACCACCGCAAGATCCCAAGCGGGGCCGCCTGCTGTTTTATATTGACTGCGGGTGGAACAGGAGGAGCGGCCTGTAAAGAGAGCTGTGTTTCTTTGTTTTAAAGCACCATTTAAAGAACTTTTAAAACCAGTGATGGCTACAAACAGACCCACGTGGGTAAGGAACTACCAGCCCCATCATGCTTTGCAGGCAATGTGATTTGCCGGCCCACTCGTGGCGTGACTTGAAGACCACTCGGGCGTGTCTTGAATAAATGGAGGGAAAATGCTGGCAGAAATGTTTGGCCGTCCTGGAGAGCAGTTGGCTTTGAAGAAGGGCGTAAGCCTGAAACGCGTCACATTAAACTGCTGGTCAGTGTGTTTTAATATCCCAGTTCCTGTGTCTGCTTACTTCCTGGGAGTGCATCTCACAAGATGGCAAACCTTTTCAAATAAATAATTCGGCCCGCCTAGGTCGAGAGAAGCACCACCGCAAGATCCCAAGCGGGGCCGCCTGCTGTTTTATATTGACTGCGGGTGGAACAGGAGGAGCGGCCTGTAAAGAGAGCTGTGTTTCTTTGTTTTAAAGCACCATTTAAAGAACTTTTAAAACCAGTGATGGCTACAAACAGACCCACGTGGGTAAGGAACTACCAGCCCCATCATGCTTTGCAGGCAATGTGATTTGCCGGCCCACTCGGGGCGTGACTTGAAGCCCACTCGGGGCGTGTCTTGAATAAATGGAGGGAAAATGCTGGCAGAAATGTTTGGCCGTCCTGGAGAGCAGTTGGCTTTGAAGAAGGGCGTAAGCCTGAAACGCGTCGCATTAAACTGCTGGTCAGTGTGTTTTAATATCCCAGTTCCTGTGTCTGCTTACTTCCTGGGAGTGCATCTCACAAGATGGCAAACCTTTTCAAATAAATAATTCGGCCCGCCTAGGTCGAGAGAAGCACCACCGCAAGATCCCAAGCGGGGCCGCCTGCTGTTTTATATTGACTGCGGGTGGAACAGGAGGAGCGGCCTGTAAAGAGAGCTGTGTTTCTTTGTTTTAAAGCACCATTTAAAGAACTTTTAAAACCAGTGATGGCTACAAACAGACCCACGTGGGTAAGGAACTACCAGCCCCATCATGCTTTGCAGGCAATGTGATTTGCCGGCCCACTCGGGCGTGACTTGAAGCCCACTCGGGGCGTGTCTTGAATAAATGGAGGGAAAATGCTGGCAGAAATGTTTGGCCGTCCTGGAGAGCAGTTGGCTTTGAAGAAGGGCGTAAGCCTGAAACGCGTCGCATTAAACTGCTGGTCAGTGTGTTTTAATATCCCAGTTCCTGTGTCTGCTTACTTCCTGGGAGTGCATCTCACAAGATGGCAAACCTTTTCAAATAAATAATTCGGCCCGCCTAGGTCGAGAGAAGCACCACCGCAAGATCCCAAGCGGGGCCGCCTGCTGTTTTATATTGACTGCGGGTGGAACAGGAGGAGCGGCCTGTAAAGAGAGCTGTGTTTCTTTGTTTTAAAGCACCATTTAAAGAACTTTTAAAACCAGTGATGGCTACAAACAGACCCACGTGGGTAAGGAACTACCAGCCCCATCATGCTTTGCAGGCAATGTGATTTGCCGGCCCACTCGGGCGTGACTTGAAGCCCACTCGGGGCGTGTCTTGAATAAATGGAGGGAAAATGCTGGCAGAAATGTTTGGCCGTCCTGGAGAGCAGTTGGCTTTGAAGAAGGGCGTAAGCCTGAAACGCGTCACATTAAACTGCTGGTCAGTGTGTTTTAATATCCCAGTTCCTGTGTCTGCTTACTTCCTGGGAGTGCATCTCACAAGATGGCAAACCTTTTCAAATAAATAATTCGGCCCGCCTAGGTCGAGAGAAGCACCACCGCAAGATCCCAAGCGGGGCCGCCTGCTGTTTTATATTGACTGCGGGTGGAACAGGAGGAGCGGCCTGTAAAGAGAGCTGTGTTTCTTTGTTTTAAAGCACCATTTAAAGAACTTTTAAAACCAGTGATGGCTACAAACAGACCCACGTGGGTAAGGAACTACCAGCCCCATCATGCTTTGCAGGCAATGTGATTTGCCGGCCCACTCGGGCGTGACTTGAAGCCCACTCGGGGCGTGTCTTGAATAAATGGAGGGAAAATGCTGGCAGAAATGTTTGGCCGTCCTGGAGAGCAGTTGGCTTTGAAGAAGGGCGTAAGCCTGAAACGCGTCGCATTAAACTGCTGGTCAGTGTGTTTTAATATCCCAGTTCCTGTGTCTGCTTACTTCCTGGGAGTGCATCTCACAAGATGGCAAACCTTTTCAAATAAATAATTCGGCCCGCCTAGGTCGAGAGAAGCACCACCGCAAGATCCCAAGCGGGGCCGCCTGCTGTTTTATATTGACTGCGGGTGGAACAGGAGGAGCGGCCTGTAAAGAGAGCTGTGTTTCTTTGTTTTAAAGCACCATTTAAAGAACTTTTAAAACCAGTGATGGCTACAAACAGACCCACGTGGGTAAGGAACTACCAGCCCCATCATGCTTTGCAGGCAATGTGATTTGCCGGCCCACTCGGGCGTGACTTGAAGCCCACTCGGGGCGTGTCTTGAATAAATGGAGGGAAAATGCTGGCAGAAATGTTTGGCCGTCCTGGAGAGCAGTTGGCTTTGAAGAAGGGCGTAAGCCTGAAACGCGTCACATTAAACTGCTGGTCAGTGTGTTTTAATATCCCAGTTCCTGTGTCTGCTTACTTCCTGGGAGTGCATCTCACAAGATGGCAAACCTTTTCAAATAAATAATTCGGCCCGCCTAGGTCGAGAGAAGCACCACCGCAAGATCCCAAGCGGGGCCGCCTGCTGTTTTATATTGACTGCGGGTGGAACAGGAGGAGCGGCCTGTAAAGAGAGCTGTGTTTCTTTGTTTTAAAGCACCATTTAAAGAACTTTTAAAACCAGTGATGGCTACAAACAGACCCACGTGGGTAAGGAACTACCAGCCCCATCATGCTTTGCAGGCAATGTGATTTGCCGGCCCACTCGGGGCGTGACTTGAAGCCCACTCGGGGCGTGTCTTGAATAAATGGAGGGAAAATGCTGGCAGAAATGTTTGGCCGTCCTGGAGAGCAGTTGGCTTTGAAGAAGGGCGTAAGCCTGAAACGCGTCGCATTAAACTGCTGGTCAGTGTGTTTTAATATCCCAGTTCCTGTGTCTGCTTACTTCCTGGGAGTGCATCTCACAAGATGGCAAACCTTTTCAAATAAATAATTCGGCCCGCCTAGGTCGAGAGAAGCACCACCGCAAGATCCCAAGCGGGGCCGCCTGCTGTTTTATATTGACTGCGGGTGGAACAGGAGGAGCGGCCTGTAAAGAGAGCTGTGTTTCTTTGTTTTAAAGCACCATTTAAAGAACTTTTAAAACCAGTGATGGCTACAAACAGACCCACGTGGGTAAGGAACTACCAGCCCCATCATGCTTTGCAGGCAATGTGATTTGCCGGCCCACTCTGGGCGTGACTTGAAGCCCACTCGGGGCGTGTCTTGAATAAATGGAGGGAAAATGCTGGCAGAAATGTTTGGCCGTCCTGGAGAGCAGTTGGCTTTGAAGAAGGGCGTAAGCCTGAAACGCGTCACATTAAACTGCTGGTCAGTGTGTTTTAATATCCCAGTTCCTGTATCTGCTTACTTCCTGGGAGTGCATCTCACAAGATGGCAAACCTTTTCAAATAAATAATTCGGCCCGCCTAGGTCGAGAGAAGCACCACCGCAAGATCCCAAGCGGGGCCGCCTGCTGTTTTATATTGACTGCGGGTGGAACAGGAGGAGCGGCCTGTAAAGAGAGCTGTGTTTCTTTGTTTTAAAGCACCATTTAAAGAACTTTTAAAACCAGTGATGGCTACAAACAGACCCACGTGGGTAAGGAACTACCAGCCCCATCATGCTTTGCAGGCAATGTGATTTGCCGGCCCACTCGGGGCGTGACTTGAAGCCCACTCGGGGCGTGTCTTGAATAAATGGAGGGAAAATGCTGGCAGAAATGTTTGGCCGTCCTGGAGAGCAGTTGGCTTTGAAGAAGGGCGTAAGCCTGAAACGCGTCGCATTAAACTGCTGGTCAGTGTGTTTTAATATCCCAGTTCCTGTGTCTGCTTACTTCCTGGGAGTGCATCTCACAAGATGGCAAACCTTTTCAAATAAATAATTCGGCCCGCCTAGGTCGAGAGAAGCACCACCGCAAGATCCCAAGCGGGGCCGCCTGCTGTTTTATATTGACTGCGGGTGGAACAGGAGGAGCGGCCTGTAAAGAGAGCTGTGTTTCTTTGTTTTAAAGCACCATTTAAAGAACTTTTAAAACCAGTGATGGCTACAAACAGACCCACGTGGGTAAGGAACTACCAGCCCCATCATGCTTTGCAGGCAATGTGATTTGCCGGCCCACTCGTGGCGTGACTTGAAGCCCACTCGGGGCGTGTCTTGAATAAATGGAGGGAAAATGCTGGCAGAAATGTTTGGCCGTCCTGGAGAGCAGTTGGCTTTGAAGAAGGGCGTAAGCCTGAAACGCGTCGCATTAAACTGCTGGTCAGTGTGTTTTAATATCCCAGTTCCTGTGTCTGCTTACTTCCTGGGAGTGCATCTCACAAGATGGCAAACCTTTTCAAATAAATAATTCGGCCCGCCTAGGTCGAGAGAAGCACCACCGCAAGATCCCAAGCGGGGCCGCCTGCTGTTTTATATTGACTGCGGGTGGAACAGGAGGAGCGGCCTGTAAAGAGAGCTGTGTTTCTTTGTTTTAAAGCACCATTTAAAGAACTTTTAAAACCAGTGATGGCTACAAACAGACCCACGTGGGTAAGGAACTACCAGCCCCATCATGCTTTGCAGGCAATGTGATTTGCCGGCCCACTCGGGGCGTGACTTGAAGCCCACTCGGGGCGTGTCTTGTATAAATGGAGGGAAAATGCTGGCAGAAATGTTTGGCCGTCCTGGAGAGCAGTTGGCTTTGAAGAAGGGCGTAAGCCTGAAACGCGTCACATTAAACTGCTGGTCAGTGTGTTTTAATATCCCAGTTCCTGTGTCTGCTTACTTCCTGGGAGTGCATCTCACAAGATGGCAAACCTTTTCAAATAAATAATTCGGCCCGCCTAGGTCGAGAGAAGCACCACCGCAAGATCCCAAGCGGGGCCGCCTGCTGTTTTATATTGACTGCGGGTGGAACAGGAGGAGCGGCCTGTAAAGAGAGCTGTGTTTCTTTGTTTTAAAGCACCATTTAAAGAACTTTTAAAACCAGTGATGGCTACAAACAGACCCACGTGGGTAAGGAACTACCAGCCCCATCATGCTTTGCAGGCAATGTGATTTGCCGGCCCACTCGGGGCGTGACTTGAAGCCCACTCGGGGCGTGTCTTGAATAAATGGAGGGAAAATGCTGGCAGAAATGTTTGGCCGTCCTGGAGAGCAGTTGGCTTTGAAGAAGGGCGTAAGCCTGAAACGCGTCGCATTAAACTGCTGGTCAGTGTGTTTTAATATCCCAGTTCCTGTGTCTGCTTACTTCCTGGGAGTGCATCTCACAAGATGGCAAACCTTTTCAAATAAATAATTCGGCCCGCCTAGGTCGAGAGAAGCACCACCGCAAGATCCCAAGCGGGGCCGCCTGCTGTTTTATATTGACTGCGGGTGGAACAGGAGGAGCGGCCTGTAAAGAGAGCTGTGTTTCTTTGTTTTAAAGCACCATTTAAAGAACTTTTAAAACCAGTGATGGCTACAAACAGACCCACGTGGGTAAGTAACTACCAGCCCCATCATGCTTTGCAGGCAATTTGATTTGCCGGCCCACTCGGGGCGTGACTTGAAGCCCACTCGGGGCATGTCTTGAATAAATGGATGGAAAATGCTGGCAGAAATGTTTGGCCGTCCTGGAGAGCAGTTGGCTTTGAAGAAGGGCGTAAGCCTGAAACGCGTCGCATTAAACTGCTGGTCAGTGTGTTTTAATATCCCATTTCCTGTGTCTGCTTACTTCCTGGGAGTGCATCTCACAAGATGGCAAACCTTTTCAAATAAATAATTCGGCCCGCCTAGGTCGAGAGAAGCACCACCGCAAGATCCCAAGCGGGGCCGCCTGCTGTTTTATATTGACTGCGGGTGGAACAGGAGGAGCGGCCTGTAAAGAGAGCTGTGTTTCTTTGTTTTAAAGCACCATTTAAAGAACTTTCAAAACCAGTGATGGCTACAAACAGACCCACGTGGGTAAGGAACTACCAGCCCCATCATGCTTTGCAGGCAATGTGATTTGCCGGCCCACTCGGGGCGTGACTTGAAGCCCACTCGGGGCGTGTCTTGTATAAATGGAGGGAAAATGCTGGCAGAAATGTTTGGCCGTCCTGGAGAGCAGTTGGCTTTGAAGAAGGGCGTAAGCCTGAAACGCGTCGCATTAAACTGCTGGTCAGTGTGTTTTAATATCCCAGTTCCTGTGTCTGCTTACTTCCTGGGAGTGCATCTCACAAGATGGCAAACCTTTTCAAATAAATAATTCGGCCCGCCTAGGTCGAGAGAAGCACCACCGCAAGATCCCAAGCGGGGCCGCCTGCTGTTTTATATTGACTGCGGGTGGAACAGGAGGAGCGGCCTGTAAAGAGAGCTGTGTTTCTTTGTTTTAAAGCACCATTTAAAGAACTTTTAAAATCAGTGATGGCTACAAACAGACCCACGTGGGTAAGGAACTACCAGCCCCATCATGCTTTGCAGGCAATGTGATTTGCCGGCCCACTCGGGGCGTGACTTGAAGCCCACTCGGGGCGTGTCTTGAATAAATGGAGGGAAAATGCTGGCAGAAATGTTTGGCCGTCCTGAAGAGCAGTTGGCTTTGAAGAAGGGCGTAAGCCTGAAACGCGTCGCATTAAACTGCTGGTCAGTGTGTTTTAATATCCCAGTTCCTGTGTCTGCTTACTTCCTGGGAGTGCATCTCACAAGATGGCAAACCTTTTCGAATAAATAATTCGGCCCGCCTAGGTCGAGAGAAGCACCACCGCAAGATCCCAAGGGGGGCCGCCTGCTGTTTTATATTGACTGCGGGTGGAACAGGAGGAGCGGCCTGTAAAGAGAGCTGTGTTTCTTTGTTTTAAAGCACCATTTAAAGAACTTTTAAAACCAGTGATGGCTACAAACAGACCCACGTGGGTAAGGAACTACCAGCCCCATCATGCTTTGCAGGCAATGTGATTTGCCGGCCCACTCGGGGCGTGACTTGAAGCCCACTCGGGGCGTGTCTTGAATAAATGGAGGGAAAATGCTGGCAGAAATGTTTGGCCGTCCTGGAGAGCAGTTGGCTTTGAAGAAGGGCGTAAGCCTGAAACGCGTCGCATTAAACTGCTGGTCAGTGTGTTTTAATATCCCAGTTCCTGTGTTTGCTTACTTCCTGGGAGTGCATCTCACAAGATGGCAAACCTTTTCAAATAAATAATTCGGCCCGCCTAGGTCGAGAGAAGCACCACCGCAAGATCCCAAGCGGGGCCGCCTGCTGTTTTATATTGACTGCGGGTGGAACAGGAGGAGCGGCCTGTAAAGAGAGCTGTGTTTCTTTGTTTTAAAGCACCATTTAAAGAACTTTTAAAACCAGTGATGGCTACAAACAGACCCACGTGGGTAAGGAACTACCAGCCCCATCATGCTTTGCAGGCAATGTGATTTGCCGGCCCACTCGGGGCGTGACTTGAAGCCCACTCGGGGCGTGTCTTGAATAAATGGAGGGAAAATGCTGGCAGAAATGTTTGGCCGTCCTGGAGAGCAGTTGGCTTTGAAGAAGGGCGTAAGCCTGAAACGCGTCGCATTAAACTGCTGGTCAGTGTGTTTTAATATCCCAGTTCCTGTGTCTGCTTACTTCCTGGGAGTGCATCTCACAAGATGGCAAACCTTTTCAAATAAATAATTCGGCCCGCCTAGGTCGAGAGAAGCACCACCGCAAGATTCCAAGCGGGGCCGCCTGCTGTTTTATATTGACTGCGGGTGGAACAGGAGGAGCGGCCTGTAAAGAGAGCTGTGTTTCTTTGTTTTAAAGCACCATTTAAAGAACTTTTAAAACCAGTGATGGCTACAAACAGACCCACGTGGGTAAGGAACTACCAGCCCCATCATGCTTTGCAGGCAATGTGATTTGCCGGCCCACTCGGGCGTGACTTGAAGCCCACTCGGGGCGTGTCTTGAATAAATGGAGGGAAAATGCTGGCAGAAATGTTTGGCCGTCCTGGAGAGCAGTTGGCTTTGAAGAAGGGCGTAAGCCTGAAACGCGTCGCATTAAACTGCTGGTCAGTGTGTTTTAATATCCCAGTTCCTGTGTCTGCTTACTTCCTGGGAGTGCATCTCACAAGATGGCAAACCTTTTATAAAAAAATATATATATATGTATATATATTCACTGAAAAAACCATAGGTTTCAGACACGTTATAGTTACAAATTAGCATTTTAAAAAACCTTTGAAATTCACTGAAAAAACCATAGGTTTTAGGGACAGTTTTAGTTACTTGGACATTGCACTCGTACAAAACCCGTGAAATTCCCCCGTTATAGTTAGTTCAGCTAACTATAACTCGCGCCCACGCAATGCACTGCTGATGACGTCACATATTACATCACTCATGACATGGTCAGTGACATCACTGATGACATCACTGATGACATCTCAAATGACATCACTGATGACATCATCCAGTGACTGTGTGTTTCTGTAAAGTTTAAATATTTTTAATATATATAGGAAAAGACGTATTGAAGAATGAGTGGGTGTGTAAGTGTCTGTATGGATGATTTAGTAGGTGCATGACTGACTCTATAAGTGAGTGATTTAACGTATCTTACTGAATGCATGGGTTAGTGACTAAACTGGGTGAATGTCTGTATCCGTCTGTCTGTTGCTGTGTAAGTGGCTGCATGTGTTTGTGAATAGCTAAATGAGTGTCTATATGAGTTATTGAATGCTTGTCTGAGTATCTGTATGGGTGCCTGAGTGTTTGTGTGGGAGGGGTGTGTGCAACTCTGTGCATAGATGTGTGAGTGGGTGATTCACTGGGTGGATGGTTTCAAGAGTGCATCTGTGATAGACTGTATGGGTGGGTAAGTGTGTGTAAGAGTGTGTTAGTGAGTGAATGTATGTCCCAGTGGTACATGTGTGAGTAACTACATATGTGAAAGGCAGTATATATGTGTGTTGGAGTATATAAATAGCTATAAGCAAGAGTGAGTGATTGTGATAGTGGCTGTATGGATGAGTGTGTGCTTGTATCTGTGATTGTATAAGAGCGTAACAATGTGCTACTATTTGTATGAGTAAGTGAGCTGGTGTGTGTATAACTGTATAGGTGAGTAAATGGCAGTGTGTTTAATTATTTGCATGACTGACTAGGTGTGTGAGTATCTCTATGGATGAGTGGCGTTGTTTGAGTGTCTATATAGGAGTAAGAGTGCATATGATAGTCCTGTACTGAGTGACCGTAAGTATGAGTGACTGTACGGGTGAGTGAGTGGATGTGTGTGTGTAGACCTAAGAATCAGTGAGTGGGTATGTAGTTATTGGTGTTGGAGTGTCTATGGTTTTGCGAATGGCAGTCTGTAATTTAGAGTGGGTGTATCAAAGGTTATATTAGGGTGTGAGGAG